>PVIW01001127.1:0-336730 GCA_004026585.1 Noctilio leporinus
TCCTTCTTTCTTTCTGCTATATAGAATTCCATTGTGTAAATGTACCAAAGTTTTTTGATCCAATCATCCACTGATGGGCACTTAGGCTGTTTCCAGCACTTGGCTATTGTAAATAGTGCCGCTATGAACATAGGTATGCATAGGTTCTTATGAATTGGTGTTTCAGGATTCTTTGGGTATAGTCCAAGTAGTGGAATTGTTGGATCAAAAGGCAGTTACAATTCTAAGGTTTTCTAGGTCATACCACTCCCAGATGCCTCCATCCCCAGGAACTGGAGAAAATGTCACGCATCACCAGGTGTCCGGGTGTGGGTTTTACACCCTGGTCACTACAGGTACAAACTTGTGCTAGCTTTTCAAGGTGGCTCTGACACCACTCAACTCAATCTTGATGATTATGTTGGTTACTGCTATAATTCTCAATAATAGGCAACTACCTCAATTTCTTGATCTTTAACATCAAATAGAATCAACTTATTACTGAGCACAGTGGAATTTGGCCACCTGCTGCTGAACACAGGCATGAAACGAAAGTTGGTGGGGAAGGGAAAATTTCTTGTTAAGATGTTACCCAATCTGGGGTAGCAGGAATCTCCTCGACTCCAGATCAATTGCTTCTTCAAAACACAGAAAGAACCTGGCTGTCCCCAGAACCAGAGAAGCAGCTCCCAGAAACCCCTCACCATGCTTATCCTCTGGATCCCAAGGCTGCAATGTGGAGGGCTCTCCGGCTTCAAGCTCCTTTCCTGGGCTGCAAGCTTGTGGGGTTGGTGCTGTCACTGCCTCCACACAGCTTCTCCTGCGGCGGGCTCAGGCCACACTACCACTGCAGCCCGTCCTGCAGGTGCTCTGCTGCGGGGCTGTGCCTGAGGCTCGCGCCCCCAGGGCTGGTGCGCACTGCAGCCACACATCCGTGGGCTGATCTCAGAGGCAGGGGTGGGCATGGCCCAGGCCTTCCATACAGCACACTGCCACAGACGCTGTGGGTCATGGGCAAGGCCCGCGTCCCCAGCCAGGGACTCAGCTTCGGTACGAGCTAGCCCTTCACAGGCAAGCGAGAGGCACTTGAAGGTCCAAGACTCTGCTGGCCCTCTGTTTATATTTTGGCCCCAAAATTCCATCCAATCTGGACACAAGTAAGAGGACTTGCCCCTCTCTCCGAACCTGTCACTAGCCTGGCACATGCTCCGTTCAGGAGCCTCCACCAGCCCCCACACAACTTCTATAGTTCACAGTGGCGGTGTCCTCTCCAGCCCAAGCAAATTGTGCAAGTTTCATCCTGCTGCAGTGCAGCAGGATGTGTGTTTGGTTGCAGGGGCAACATGGTTTGTTTACCCTTTCCACAGGGGTATGGAAATCGTAACGGCTGTCCTGGGGTTTCAGTCCTGTCCCATGTCCTGTTTTTTGTTTGTTTGGAATGCAGGTTCTCCTCTGCCACTTCCTGGTCCCCTCCTTCTCCCCAGGGATCTCACCAGACCCCCTGTGACAAATTTTCTAGCTGCTTTTAAACTGAATAATTCAGTTCCTATTCTGACTAACCCCTACCCTCCTGTGAATTTTATAGATGAGTATTTCTCTGTCTTTCTTTATCATTTTAAATAACGCTCATAAAATTCCACTTAATGTTTTTGGGTTTTTTTTTTTAAGATTTTATTTATTATTTTTAGAGAGAAGGGAAGGGAGAGAGGCAGAAAGGGAGAGAGACATCAATGTATGGTTGCCTTTCACCTGCCTCAACATACAGAGCTGGCTGGAGACCTGGCTTGCAACCTGGTTAATGTGTGCCCTGGAAGGGAATCGAACCAGCGACCTTTAGGTTCGCAGGCCAGCACCTTACCCACTGTTCCACCAGCCAGGGCCTACTTATTGTTCTGTCACCTTGGAACACTGTCCCTCAATCCACATTATGTAAGACATTTTCTGACCTTTATTTCATTATCCACACATCGATCACCACAGCAATGTCTCTACATTGACAAGGTTTGACATAAGGTAAACCTGTTTCAGATAAAACTTTTATTGTATTGTAGTCTCTACCAAATTATGCTATATTTGGAATTTGGAGTGTTAGTGCAGTACATTCTAAATCTCTGTACAATGCATCAACTTTAACAACAACAACAACAAAACAGAATAAAAAACAAATAAAAATCCCCACTAACCATAAACTCAAAATCACAAAAGAATCTAAAGTTCAGAATGTCCTGGCATAGATAATACAAATTGCATAATTGAATAAAAGTATACACAAAAGAAAGGAAAAGAAAGGTTAAACATTTCTATTCATTAACAAATTCACAAAAAGAATAATGTGATAGAAATGAGAAGGCAGAACCCTGGCTGGTGGCACAGTGAATAAGGCGCCAGCTTGTGGACCCAAAGGTCACTGGTTCGATTCCCAGACAGGGCACATAACCACGTTGCATGCCAGGTCTCCAGCCAGGTCCATGGCTGGAGGCAGGTGAAAGGCAACCATACATTGAATTGATGTCTCTCTTCCTCTCTGTTTCTCTCCCTTCCTTTTTCTGGAAATAATAAATAAAATATTTTAAAAAGAAAAATAAATGAGAAGGCAGAAATATAAATGCTTAATGATGATCTGTTGTTCACCATTTCTAATGCAGAGAGGCAGAAGTTGGAGTACATTTCACATAATGCACTTTAAATGATATTAGAATATCAACATATCCTGAAAAAATGAAGTGGACAGGTGTTGCAGAAAGGGCAGAATGACAAATGGCTGAGTCCCTCTTCCTTCCTTCCTTAGGATTTAGAAAATGTGAAAACATGAGCAATAAACTTCATAGAGCTTTCATGCAATTATAACCTAATCTCTGTCTCTGCTTTTTGGCTAAACATTGATGGGCAGCATGAGCTCCAAGCTCAGCTGCCCTCCGGTTTCAAAAGAACCATCCAAATGCTTACAAATTTGTAAATGTTTTGAAAAATAACATGCCAATATGACCATAATAAAACAGCAAACCCATTAAAGGCTATCTCGTACTTAACCTCTCTTCTGAAACAGAAACACATTGAGGAAACACTGTGGACAAAATCTGAAGTCTACAGAGACTCTCTAAGAAGGAGAAGGAAAAGTCCAGTGGAACTGAGAGAGTTCCTAATCGATAGGAAAGCTACCCACCAGGCTTACTAGTCACAGCACTAGGAGGAATGCCTGCTGTGAAATCCTTGGAAGTACAGGAATTTTTGTAATAACAAGACTGAATAACAAGGGGTTGGAAAATAATAAGAGACTGAAAGCCCATGAAATACCCATATGGGAGCAAAAGGCTTACATAAACCATAACATTTCCATATCATGGAAACTTATGCCCATATTAAAATAATATTGTAGGTCAAAGATGGGCAATTACTACCCACAGGCCAATTCTGGCACCCTTCCTGCTTTTGTAAATAAAGTTGTATTGGAACACAGCCACTCCCATTTATTTAGCTATGATCGCAACGTTGGATAGTTGTGACAGAGATCATTTGGCCAATAAAGTCTAAAATATTTATCTTGCCCTTTACAGAGAAAGCTTCTAGATATATGTATTTATGTGGAGGAACAGAGTTGTCACCCCAAAATATACCTTTTTGGAAGAATGATTATTTTAAGATGGTTATTTTTAACAAGCACAAGACTTAAGCAGATCCTTTAAACTCCAGCTTAAATGTCTGACAGATTTAGATGGAGGATCTGCTCTAAGAAGGGTAGTAGCATCTCAGATAACTACAGCTTAATTTGAACTAGTATGAAGAAAGGAACTTGACAAGCCTCTTTGATCAAAGTCTTCGCTGTGTCTGTCCCATTGTTAAGGATGGACCAACAAACATTCCTTTACCAAACATTTGATTTATGTGAATTGCCTTTCTACCCTTTGAAGTCCTAAACCACTAACCCCTTTTCTTCTTATCTCAAGGTGACATGTAAGACTCAATTGCCTGGTTGGAAAACATTGTATGTATATTCTAATTAAATTTGGTTATTTTCTCCTGTTAATCTGTGCCATGCCAATTTGATTTTTTCTTGGAGAATCAGGAGAAAAAAAGGGAAGTATTCCTCTCCTCTTTGTTGACATAGAAACATCTTTGTTAAGTAATATTAGGTGAAAGGGGATATTTTAAAATTATATGCTAACCTAATATTTTTGTTTACCTAAAAATTGTGCATGTGCTTTTATTTTGTGTGTGCATTCATTTGTTAGAGTATCAGGAGGGTAAACACAATAATAGTATTAGAAATGGTTATTTCTATTAGATAGGATGATTAATCGCTTCTCTTTTGCTAGTATTACCTGTTTTTAAAATGTATCCATTAAGAAAAGATTACTTACATAACAACAACAACAACAACAAAAAACACTTCATAATAGAAAATGAGCAAAATCACTGAGATTTTATCATTGTTTGTACAATCGCCGGGTCTAACAGCAGAATTTTCGGAAAAAGAAAATGGACAGGCCTTGTATTTCAACAGTGTGGATTTTGCCAGCCTCAAGGACTACGTGGGCCTCATTCTAGTGCAGGGTAGGCTGCAAACTATTTCAAGGTTCTCTGAGTTTGATAGCAGTTGTCTGGAAGGGGGACAACTGCTCATTTCAGCTGTGGTCTCACAAGCATGGAGAGACTGTTATTTTCATCTGTGCTCTTTCAATTGAACACAGAACATCTGTCACAAGACTATTGTCTGATGTGGCAGCAAAGGCTTCTCTTGATCTAAGAGCCCAGCAGCTGCTACAGGAAAGGAGATCAGAAAACTACATCCAATATGTTGATACTTACCTGCACCAGACCACCTTGACTAATTATTTTTTTGATAACAGTAAGCTTTGCAGCAATGAATATAATAATGATGACTATAAATACATACATTGTATGTGTGTATTATAAATGTATAAATGGTTTGTGTTTATCCAGTCATCAGAACTAAAACTCTTATCCTTAAAAAAGAATGTAAAGCCCTGGCTGGTGGAACAGTGGATAAGACACTGGCTTACGAACCCAAAGGTCGCTGTTTCAATTCCTACCCAGGGCATATAACCAGGTTGCAAGCCAGGTCTCCAGCCAAGTCCATAGCTGGAGGCAGGTAAAAGGCAACCATACATTGATGTCTCCCTCCCTCTCTGCCTCTCTCCTTTCCCCTTTCTTTAAAAATAATAAATGAAATATATTTTTAAAATGTGATAATGTATTTGAACTATTTAACTTGTTTTCATAATTCATGTGCTTTCATTTTCAGTATGACTGTTTATTTTCTATTGACTGTAAAGTTTGGTTTTCATTATAAAGCAGAGATTTATGAATATTGCCACAAGATATCCCCAAATTATTTGAGGGTACTGAGCACTTTTTGCAAAAATTGAATTGAATTAAAATGTACCTGTAAAATGGTGCCCCAGATTAACAAATTAGGGGATAAGGTAAAAATGTGATGAACTTAAAAGCCTGAGCTTTAACAAAACATAGCTCTATTTATCTCATTTTATATGGATTAATATACTTCCATTTCTGCTGTTTCAAGGGCTATAAGTGAAATCTAGGACTCAGAAGGGATTAATTTAGGGCACCTAAGGGGTGGGTGTCCATGTGGAACTAAACTGTGTCCAGGTTAAGAGCATGATCTCTGGAATCAGAACAAATGAGGTTTAATTCTGTTTACTGACTGTGGGTACCTGGGCAAGTTTCAAGCCCTCCTTTTGCTTATTGTGAAAATTCCACTATTCTATTACTACTTGTTTCCCTCATAAGTTTTTTTTTAAATCACAGGGTTAATACTTGTAAAGTGGTTAGCATAGCACATGGTATAGTATCAATTACTATAAATATTATGTGTTGTTTAAATAAATGGTAGCAAGTGTGATGCTTATTGGAAGTCCACATGGCCACCAATGTAAAGTCAGTAGGAAGAGTGACCATGAATCAAGATGCAATTTAGGAAGGGGAGATAAGTTTGGTTGTAAGCTCAATGTATAAGCCACTGACTTAAAAATAAAAATAAATTTCAAAACTCTAAAAGGGACAAGACTCTTGTGAATTTCATTCTTGTTAGAAAATGAGGACTGACTGAAAATTTAATTAAAAATCCTGTGGTTAGGAACAATGTAAGTAAATTTCCATTTACTCATACCCTTACCATTCTAAATGGATACAAGGCAACCTATGCAGTAGGCACTGGATTCTGATTGTTTTTCTCTATATTATTCCACAAATGATGAAGGCACAAAATATTATGTCTTTTAATCATCCCTCATTATTACAGAGTTGGTGAGTTCCCATAACCTCTACTTAGAACCCAAACCTCAATCTTTGACACTGCAGCTATTGAAACATGTGAAACTTCTTTTAAAATTTGTCTGACTTCAATCTATTTTAATAAACACATATCCCTGTTATTAATATGAGTTTCTCCCATTTATCACTCAATAGTGTTTTCTATTCTGCAAAAGTATATAATCCTCAGTGTTAATTAGATGTCACTTAAATCTTTCTAATGATGTACAACTGACTTTTTTATTCATGTTGTATTTCAACCTCTTCTGGACTGATTGTTTCAATCAGTGAAAAATGCTTTTATTGAATCCTATTCAGTTATATCAGTAAGTTATCAACACAATAATGTAAATTAAATTTTACATTGATGACATTACTAGATAATTTTAGGTAAATACATAGAGCTTTAATTATCTATTTTGAATTTCAACTTAAAAATCTAAAGTTTGAAGCCCAAAATATTTCTCAATTTGCATAGGTTTTTAAGATAATATATAAATATCCTTTTTTTATTTCACTCTGGTTTATAACACCTATACATCTATTATTTCAGCTCTTCATAATTACCTATATGTTCCTAACAAACACATACACTCCTGTAATGCAACTTAAACCTTAAGAACTTTTCCAAAATTTTATCTAAGTAAATGGAAATGCATCATCTAATCACCCAGACCTACTCTGAAAAAAAGAAAAATATGAACAAATACCAACTGAAATAACTCTAAAACAAAAATCAAAATTAAATATGGTCCTTTTAGAATCATACAATGTTAAGGGAGAGTATTGAGTAGATGTTGATTGAATACCTAAATCTATTAGTACTAGCAACTCTTTTTGATCACAGTTCTGGATATAAAGGGGAAAGCTCTTGAGAAAAACACTGGTGCATACCTAAAACTAGAGTAAATACATTTTAAAGTAAATACATTTATGGAAAAAGTAGCATCATATTTTTAGGTTATTTTATTTTCTTCCATTATTGGCAAAATCTAACTCATAAAGGTCAATTGTCAGACTATTGAAATAAAAAACCCATCTTTAATGACAAATTAGCCTCCTGGGAACTATTACTTTGATATCCCTATCTATCTTTTCCCTTCATCCTGGCATCCATGAGCATCATTTCTATGCTCTTTTGTCCCATATGTTTTCATCTTTACAGGCCTAGAACATACTTTTTTTTGGTCATTGCTATCCTGATCATCTGCATGGTATTCTTGCCATCTAGCTTTCCTCCACTTGGTTGATTCTACATACTATTGACTAAGTATTCTTCCTGAAACAAATAATGCCAACATATTTCTTTTTAATAGTAATAATAAGGGACCCTAAATTTCAATGATTCCCAGAAGGCTAGCCAATAACATCCAAATTCCTTAGGAAATTATACTCTACTCAATTAACTCTATGTTAATGCATTATTATAGTATATCTCACCTTGAACAAAATTCTGTTATTTTACAATAGAAGTCTAAGGTGAAATAAAAATAAAAAGAACAAAACATTGTAGTGTGAAATGCTAGCCTCAATTTTGAACCAAAGTTCACTTTCTATCTCTAAATTGTTGATAATATAACTTATAACATCCTCTGTGGCTAAAGAGGTAATTTTGAATCACTGTTTACATTTCACATAGTTATAGGAAACAAACTTGCATACACACAAGTCCATACTTTAAATCAAGATTATAATTTTTAAAGCATCTAAATTTTTACCTGGTTAGCTTTCTTGAGTATTCAAATACTAAAATAAAGAGTTATAGAGGGCCTTATATTATAGTACTTCTCATATTCTATGTGTATTTTGTTGGCTTGTTTTCTATTTTGTTGTGAATAAAGGTACATTAATCATAACTTTTTAAAATAAAGATTTATAGCAATATTAAAAATATGATCTATGCTTAAATGTTAACAAAAATAATATATAATATTATTTTATCTAATAGATGTAAATATTGTTCAGATTTTGGTGTATAGCCTTTTGTACATTTATCGTATACCTGCACCAGTCTTCTAAGAAGAAAGTCCTAACATATTTCTTGCTTTTCAATTAACTTTTTCACTTAGCATTATATGTGCAATGTTTGGCAGGCTTACTAATTAAAAGTCATTCTGCAAGATAATTTACTAGCTGTGTGACCCTAGGGGAGAAACTTAATACCTCTGTGATTAAATTTCTTATCAGAAATATAGAAATGAAAGTAGGGCTTTTAAAAGAATTAAATGCAAATTACCTAGAAATATATAGTATGTACTATAAAATAACAATATGATACTCTTACTATGAAAAAATAAATACTTTTTCTGGAATAGTATATACAAAGTATGCATTTTTATTATTAGGTTGAAAACATCTACAGGAAATAGTAGGGGTCTGTTTTAATTATAAAACACTGATAAAGCATCAAGTAGAAATTTGGAATGATATGGTATAGTGAAGTTATTTATGAAGAACAATGTTTTAAAATACCTTGTTAATTGCAAAAAGTTCAACCTAAACATTTATGAACTTAAAAGCACCATGGAAAAGTAAACTCATTGCATAACGTAAATAACTAGTCTAATTAAAGGTTTCCCCCTGACTCAGTTGTTTATCATTTTTCAATAACAAATATAGAGTACTGGTATTGTAAAACTTACTAAATAATAAAGTGAAATATAATTGTTGGAAATCATTTGCCATGATTATGATGAACAGAGTTAATGTCTTTGATAATCGAATGTTACTGTGAGCAAGCAAGAACTTCAAGTTCTCAGGCTTCTTAAACTCTTCCTGATTCTAGGCTCCTACCTTCCATTTTCTTAAATAAAATTAATCCAAAGGGCAAAGTAATTGCAAATCCTTTCTCTACCCAAAGCCCCCTTCTACTGTACAATCCAGAACTGCCCTTTCCTAGGATCTGAGAACTATGTCCTTAAAATGTAATCATAAAGAAAAAAAGCAGCCCTACCTGATAGTTACTGTGGGATGATTGCTTGGTTTCAGTGAGAGTCTTATTCCAAATTGAAAATACAATCAACTTTGTCTTCTTACCTTGTTCTGTAAAATGTCTTTTTTCAAACAGAGGAACATTGGTTCTGCATTGACAACAGCTTGTTCTATAACTTGGAACCAGTTACATGGTAAAACTTCAGTTTTCATTTGTGAAATCAGAATTTTCAGTACCTCCCAAAAAGTGTGGCTGTCAGGATTAAAGGAGATGAGGCCTACAAAGTGTTTTACAAAGTGATGCAGAGTGGATAATCAGTAAGGGTTACAAATAAGGTAATCTAAGGTTTTTAATAGATGATTACAAAAATAATTTATAAATCAATACCTTCTTCATGCAATTATATTTTTTTTTCAAAAATACAAGTTGACAGAGTGAAATGTAAGTTTCCAGCAATCAGACTGGTGTTGATTTTTCAAATGTCTCAACAGAGCTGGCAACTATTTGGCAAAGCAAATATTCTCATGCACCTGGCGTGGAAATAAAAATTCTGATGATTTTTTTGGAGAGCAATTTAACAATAAGTATCAAAAATATTTCAACATTGATAAACAGTAACCAAGACTGATGTTAGTAAAACCACTACAACCTAAGAAGACAAATTACAGGAGATAAATCATTGTATAATTATTCTTTCTCATATTTATGTTTATATTCATTTTATCACATTTAAGAACATTTCACATTGGAAAAAATTTTCATGATAAAATGTGAGATAAAAAATAAAATACTCTATATCAAGAGAGCTAGTTAGTGATCTAAAATATGTAATTCAAACATTAATTGTGATTGTCATCTTTACAGTTTTCACCCTTTTATAACTAATCATGAAGTATGAGAAAATAAACTAATCAGCTTTGCTATTCATCCTTCAGTTAAAAAGCAAAATTTTCTTTAGGCTATTATTTTTCTACTAAGAAATTTTCTTTAGGCCAATATGTTTCTATAAGAATAAAATTATATATTTCTATATTGTTCGATGTCTCCTTTTTAGGCATTTCTTACTGCTTCATTTTAGACTTTTTAGACTTATATTCCTATGAAATCTCATTAATTTATTTAATATAGATCTATAGCAAATTGTGTTCTCAATTAATATATTTCCGTACATATTTAAATTGTTATGGAATTTAATAGGGTAACATTGGTTAGTAAGTTATATAGATTTCAATGGTATAATTCTATAATACATCATCTATACATTATATTGTGTGTTCGCCATCCAAAATCAAGTCTCTTTCCCTCAGCATTTATTTCCTATTACTCCTTTCTACCTTCCCCTAGCCCCCTTTACTTTTGGTAATCACCATACTGTTGTCAGTAATTAGTTTTCTTTTTCTTTAATCCAGCCCATCCCCCATTCCCTTCCCCTGAACAGTTATCAGTCTATTTTCTCTATCTATAAGTGCTTCTATTTTTCTTGTTTATTTTTTTATTAGACTCTACGTATAAGTGAAATTGTATGGTGTTTATCTTTCTTTGACTTGCTTAATTAACCACACATAAAACACTCCAAGTCTAACTATGCCGCCACAAATGGCAAGATCTCCTTATTTTTAATGGCTGAGAAGTATTCCATTAAGTAAATACAAATTTTTTATCCACTCATCTATTGATGGGCAATTGGGCTTCCATAGCACATATACTAAAATTGGAACAATATGGAGAAAGTTAGCATGGCTCCTAAATAAGGGTGACATGAAATTTCCCACTATATTTTATATTTGTGATTGTCCTTAACTAGATATTTAGGTATCAAATGGTATTCATAAAATTAGATCATGCTATTTAATGATCCCTCAGAATCAATAAAACACCAGTCAGTTCAACCAGTACATTTATACTTTTGAGGTAGGGGCCAATGAGAGTCTGAAAGGTAATCTTTTCTGTTTGACTTTTTAAATAAGTTCTTTTGACTTATTGGCTTATTTCTGTTTCCCACAAAGATAAAGCTTAAAACCATTGATTAGATATTGCTTATTGAAAAGCAGTCACTCATCTAAGAACTATCAAAACAATATGGATTAATTCTGTGTTGGTGATGATGTTAATAAAGACAAATATGAATGATTTTATTTGCTCAGAAGATAGAAACTAGTGTATTGTTATTTTATTCTCCAAATCAACATTTGCTTTCTAATTCTAGCACTCAATTTTATTTAAATCATATTTATATGGTGAGTCAGTTGGCTTAAATGGCTTATTATTAAGCTGTTACATATGACTCATGCAAAGACACACAGGAACCTCAAACTCAATATTTATTGACTTACAAGCACCATGAGAAAATACACTTAGACCCCAAACTTCCACAGAACTGCAGATCACATTACTTTTGACTAAAAATTAAAATGACACCTGGAAAATATAACTATACTTTTCAAGGGACAGAGCCCAAATTTAATTATTTCCTTACTTAATATCATTTAGGCTTGAAATAGGATAGTTTATCTAATTTGGGTAAAGAAACAGCCAGTATCAATTCATTTACTCAGCATGTATACTGTTTTCTTTGATGTTGTAGTGATAATTATAATTTTAGAATGGGTAATTTTTTAGAATAACACTTCTTTCACAATCTCTCTTTTTTATAAACCCACCCTTCACTTAACTCAGAAACCAGTGAGAGTTCTTGAATGCTTTCAACTTGTCCTTATGTTTCCTTCTGTGTCTTGTAGGAACAAAGTCAAAAAGTGATTGGAGATGATAGAAGATAAAACATGTCTGATTTTGTAGTGAGAAGTCCTCACATATGAGTATAAACTAAATTGGTGCCACAGTTTAAGTACAATTCACAATAAACACAGCAGCTTATTGGGTTTAAAACTAAGAACTATTTTTTCAAGTAACTGTACCGCACAGAGTTTTTAAAGTAATGCACAGGTTTTGGTTATAATAAAATCATTATTTGTTGTCCCTGGAAGATATATTATTCACCTACAAAGACAAAAATTCACATATGTTTTTAATTGATAGATTCAGAATTCAGGCTCATTTATTTTACTGACTTTTATGAAAACTGTATTTTTAGCATTGCCCCCTTGGAGAGCAAATTTCTTTTTCATTTATTTTTAAAGAAGTCTGAAAAGCAAAAGGTAATAATATAATCCCCTATCTGTTGGATCTTCCAGGTGAAAGTGTCCCATTAGCTTTAGACTCACAGGTTACCCTCCATTGCTCTTACTACCTACTTTCTGAGTTTCCCAGGTGCTCTTCAACCTAGTACCTCTGCCCTTCCTTTTCTTTATTCATGTCAGATCACTGGGTCTATTCATGCTGAAAAATAAGAGATCCTGATGTGGCACAGTGGATAAGGCACCAGCCTGCAAACTCAAGGGTTGCTAGTTCGATTCCCAGCCAGGGCATATAACCAGGTCTCCAGCCAGGTCTCCAGCCAGGTCTGTAGCTGGAGGCAGGTGAAAGGCAACCATACATTGATGCTTCTCTCCCTTTCTTCCTTCCTCCCTGCCCTTCTCTCTGAATATAATGAATAAAATCTCGAAAAAAAAGAAAAAGATCCAATGAACAATAGGCCTAAGGCACAATAACAAAGAACAAAAGGGGAAAATGCAATAATAGAAATAAATATGGTTTATTTCATCTGGTAAGGGAGAGTTGTAGGAGTAGTCTTATCAATACCCTACATTCCCCATCTATTAGACACTGGACATGGAAGGAGAACTTAACTTTTCGTGTTTTGTTTTTAGATTTAAAAAAAAAAAATTATTATTTCCCTCTGGCAGAGGCAGAGAGGGAGTGAAATATCATGTATGGTTGCCTTTCACCTACCTCCAGCTAGGACCTGGATGGAGACCTGGCTTGCAACCTGGTTATGCACCCTGACTGGGAATCAAACCAGCAACCTCTGGGTTCGCAGGCCAGTGTCAATCCACTGAACAACCAGCCAGGGCTTAAATGTTTCATGCTTTTATTAAAGGTGTTTAGTCTTCACAGTGTGATGAACTCAAATGGGCTTTGCACAATTCTTCCACAAAAATCAAATTACTATGTTTTCTTTTCAAATAAAATGTGTGAGATTACTATTATACTATTAAACACTTCATACTACCTACTGTTATTCATTCCTTTAGAATCAATTTCTGTCTAAAAAGAAATTGAGCCCTGGCTGGTAGCACAGTGGATAAGGTGCCCCCGGCCTGTGAATCCAAAGTTGGCAGGTTCAATTCCCAGCCAGGGCACATAACCAGGTTGCAAGCCAGGTCTCTAGCCAGATCCATGGCTGGAGGCAGGTGAAAGGCAACTATACGTTGATGTTTCTCTCCCTCTCTGCCTCTCTCCCTTCCTCTCTGGAAATAATAAATAAAATATTTTTTTTAAAAAAGAAAGAAATTGAGGTGGTCAACCAGAGAGCATAATATTGCAAAAGTAAGTTAATTAAGAGAAGTAAGTTCTGACTGCTGGCAGAGAGGATAAGGTACCAGTCTGCAAACCCAAAGGTTGCAGGATCAATTCCCAGACAGGGCATATAACTAAGTTGGAAGCCAGGTCTCCAGCCAAGACTGTGGCTGGAGGCAGGTCAAAGGCAACCACCATACATTGATGTTTCTTTCCCTCTCTGCCTTTCTCCCTTTTCCTCTCTCTGAAAGATAATACATACAATTTTTAAATTAAAAAAAAAAAAAAAAGAGAAGTAGAGGTCAGACCAAAACTGATTCCAAATAAAACATGTCCAGAGCAATTGTTAATCTATTTCTTGCTATTTGAGATCAAGAATTTTATATTTATTGCAATTTTACCTATGTGGGTCATTTAAAATTATGAATTTTTAATATTTAAAAACAGTCTACGTACAAAGAAAAAGGATTGCCAAAGCAGCATAAATGAAAACAATACATGTGAGTTTATCTGTAATTTAACTTATGCTGGCAGTTAAATTACTACTACATAAGCATACATCACTTGATTAAGTCAGTGGGTTATAATAATTATTTTAACTTCAGCTTTTTTAATGTTTAACATTATCTGAAGGATACCTGCTAGGGGTATTGGAAAAACTGCATTGAGCTTCAGGTACGTGTGTAACAACAAATAAAATACAGATTATACTCTATGTCATGGCAACATATCACCTTGTTTCATTTATGGTGAATTTTATTATTATTTTTTAACTCTATAGAAAGAATATTCAAGTAAACTTCTATAAACTTATTACTAAAAGCACCATCTGCTGGTTACTCTAAACTGATGCATTTCAATCTGTTAATATAGCTCCTTTGATAAAAGACTAGAAAAAAAATATCTCTCTCTTGCGTGCCTGCACAGGTTTCCCATCTGCATATTGAAGTTACCAGCCTAGAGAAAGAGAAGGTAGATTTTATTGGTAAAGTGTTTTAATCTACACATGTGTGTTTGCTATGGAAATCAAGTTTTCAGCTTGCCTTTTATTGGAAAACTCATATTTATAAATGAAAGTATCTTCTCTTCTAAATCAGTCTTACATAACCAAAAGGCAATTGTATTACATTAAGTACAGAGGCCTCCCCAGCAAGAGATACTACTAAATCTAAATGGAGAGTTTTAACTAGCCCAGCCTGAAGCCTGATGTTAGAACACATTATGTCTTAAATAAGTATTGACTAAATGAAGAAAGAAAAAATTAATTCATCGCTATAACTTGTTGTGAGATAAGACCAAATTGAGGAGAAAAAACCTCACATTTTTGATTCATTAGATAGATATTCTTAACAATGCCAAAATGATGTGTAAATTTAACAAGAACAAGAAAAAGTAGTGCTTTTCATTTTTAAAGAAGGGTCATCGTAAAAGATGAAATTAAAAATTTTTTTAGATTTCAGAAATGTGGCAAGGTTTTTTATGGACTTAGTATAAGTGTGTGACCGAGTGGATTATAAACAAGACAAAGAAATTTTCTATTGTTAAATAGCTTTGTGTGAATTCAATAGAAATGATTTTCTTCATTCTCTTGAAAGTATCAAATTAGATTACTTCAACTTAAAATTTAAGACATAAAATTCTGACCTATAAAAGGGAAACTTTTTTTTTTTTAATTAATTTCTCTCCATTACAGATGGAGAAGTTGTTTCAAGAGTAATTAACATTAAGTCAAGTCATATAGATTTGGTGTAGTTGATGTTTTAATTTGGACCCTCTGTTTACAAAAATATTGTTTTCAAATTTATGAAGCAGGCTCTCAATTTTACCAGTACATTTTTCTGGGCTGTGGAAGGTGGTGTATAGATGAGGGTGTATACAATTTCCCCTATATAAAGCTTCACTATGATGAGACTTTACTACTTCTCTTGATCAAAATATACCTCTTTAAGTAAAGCATATTGTCATTAAGAATTATGCATCTGGCTCTTTTAACCAATTTGAAAATAAACTCTCAGTATTATAATATGTAGTTTCATATCACAGTTGTATTAAAAATGACTCTTCTTTCACTAACTGATTGAGAGAATTTAACAATTCATTCAACAGATACTTTTCCAAGTGTTGATACATTTCTGAATTAAATAGGAAGAAAAAAGGCTTTCATATAAACTCTATAGGTGATGATAAAAAGTGTTTAGCATGGCTTCAGGGGAAAAATAAACATTTGTCTAATTCTAAACTAAAAATAACTTTCATAAATCCTTACATCAACCAATCTCTTCATCAAACAGGTGTCAAATTTAGTTTTAAAAAGTGAATTATCTAGACTCTACACACAATTTTTAAAAAATTGATTTTGGTATATGTACGCCAAAGAAGTCCAAGGCTGAGTGATGGGACTTTGGGACTTGTAACTGTATGATCTCTCTCTCTCTCTTTCTCAGTTTGTTTGTTACATACTTACATAAACAGTTGTGCAAGTAGAAATGTCAGTTTTTATAACTATTACAAAGATATTTCTATGAATAACAAAAACACTGTGAGAATAATAAGTTTTAGTAAAAATGTATTAGCTGCTCCTCCCATACCATTTTCTCTCAATAGCATTCAGAAGTCCTCTAGGAGAAATATTATTTTTCCCCTTGTGTTAAAGACTCAAGGTTTGAGCGGCCTTGGTGTGGCTTCTGCAGTGAGCTCTGAATATCACATACTACCCTCTGTTCTTCTATTCTTCTCACTCCAATGATCAGTAGCCCAGACTGTGCACATGTCTCATAACAATCTCCTGTCTACTTGGTTTCCTGACTAACGTTACTCCAAACACCATAAATCCAAGAATGTCCTTCCCCAGTCAGTAGTTGGAGGAAAAACACTTTCACTCAAACAAGGAGACAAGCATGCTCATTGCCACCATTGTGATCAGAATCTAGCCTTTGGATTAGGCTGCACTGAAGAAGAACAGTTGGAAAAATCCTGAGTCCTGCTCCCTTGCTCACCTCCTGGCACAATCACATAAAAATTACAACCAAACTATAGAGAAACCATCACTCAGAACTGGCAGAAATTAAGTTGAATGGAGGTCATGCAATCACAGAATAAAAAAATAGAACCACATCCATTCAGAATGGTAGGAGGGGAGGAGACACAGAGAAGAAGAGATATAAAACAGGCTGGTCCTATATCCACATATGCCAAATAAAAATTGGGAGGGACATCTTGGGAGCCAGGGTCCCAGCCCCACACTAGTCACATCAGTCCAGGGTCCCAGTGCCAGAAAGGAAAGTCCCTATGGCTTCTGGCTATAAAATCCAGGGAGATTGAGTCAGTGGAAAAGACTGCTGGATCCCCAGGCAGTTCCTCTAAAAGAGCCTGCATATGGACATATTCAGTCTCACTCCCACTGAGCTCCAGCACCATGGCAGCAGCTTGAAAGGCACCAGTAGTATACAGGGAAAAATTGAAGTGCCTGGCAACAGGGCAAGAGCGGGGGGACAGCTTTGCCCAATGCAGAACTGCTGGCAGAAGCCATTGCTCCTCTTCTTAGCCCTCCCTCCACAGAGCCATGGAATCAACAGGCCTGGGCCATAGTTGAGACTCCAGCAATCTGGTTCACACTGTTTGCTCTGATCTGGTGATTCCTTGAGACTTTGCTCCACCTTACTTATGGCCCACCTAAGCTGTTAATAGTGGCATTTCCATACAAATGACTGGTCTTGGCACAGGCTTCTGATTTTCTTAACCTCTCAAACATCAGCTGGCCTCACCAAGCAACTCTTCCTTGTTGAGTGGCCCCGGGCCTGGCACTAGCAACAACTGGACTTGGTTCGCAGCCCGTCCCCAGTAGGGTACCTCCAGCTCCAGCACAAAACGCAGCCAGCTGCTGATCTCTTTATAGTGTATGCCAAATAGCCAAGGGCAGAACACAAGGGTGCACCAGAGCCCTGCTTAAGCAAGCCCTGACCTGTGGAGGGGGCCCCTACAGAGCTATGCTTCATAGGGGGAGGAGATTGGTGGCCATTGGTCACACAGCTCATCCTTGCAGCTGACTTGCTTGGTTAAATTCCTCCCATTGACCTGCCAACAACAATCAGGTTTCAACTACAAGGGGAGGGTAGACTCAGCCTACATGGGGGGCCCACTTTAAGTACCCAACTTGGGTGATAGGGGTAGCTATGCTACTGGACCCTACATAGCACCTACTACACTAGGCCATACTACCAAGACAGGGAGTCATAGCAGCTCTACCTAATATATAGGAACAAATTCAGAGAGGTTGCAGAAATGAAGAGACGAAGCATAGGCCAAAGAACAGAGCAAAAATCCAGAAAAAGAACTAAAAATGAAGATAAGCAATCTTTCAGATGCAAAGTTCAAAACACTGGTTATAAGGGCACTCAAGGAACTTAGTTTGTACCTCAGTAGCATAAAAAAAAGTCCAGTCAGAAATGAAGAATATACTAATTAAAACTGAGAACAATTTACTTGGAATCAATATTAGACTGCATGAAGCAGAGAATCAAATTAATGATTTGGAATATAATCAAGCAAGAAACAACCAACCAGAACAGCAAGAAGAAAAAAGAATCAAAAAAATCAAGGATAGTATAAAGAGTCTCTGGGACAACTTCAAGTGCACAAATATTTTCATCATAGGAGTGCCAGAAGGAAGAGAAAGATCAAGAAATTAGAAATCCACTTGAAGAAATAATGAAAGCAAACTTCCCGGACTTGGTGAAAGAAACTTGCATACAAGTCCAAGAAGTACAGAGAGTCCCAAACAAGACAGATACAGAGGCCCACACCAAGACACATAATAATCGAAATGCCAAGGTTAAAGATAAAAGGAGAATTTTAAAAATGGCAATAGAAAAGCAGGTAGTTGCCTATAAGGGAGTTCCCATAAGACTTTCAGCTAATTTCCTCCCAAAAAACTTTGCAGGCTAGAGGGTTTGGCAAGGAATATTCAAAGTGATGAAAAGCAGGTACCTACAGCCAAGATTACTGTCTTCAGGAAAACTATCATTTAGAATCAAAAGGCTTCCAAGAAAAGAATAAAGAAGTTCCATCATCAACAAACCATTTTTATATGAAGGAGCTTATTTAAGAAAAAGAACAAAGTCAAAACTGTGAATAAAATGTCAATCAATACATACCTATGAAGCTAAAAAACAAACTAAGCAAACAAGCAGAGCAGAAACAGAATCATAGTTATAGAGAATGGTTTCCTGGCAGCCAGATAGGAAAGGAGATTGTGGGAATAGGTGAAAAGGTGAGAAATTAAGAAGCAAAAATTGGTAGTTACAGATAGTTATGGGGATCTAAAGTACAGTATAGGAAATGGAGAAGCCAAAGAACTTATATGCATGACTCATGGACATGGACAAAGCTGTGGGGATTGCCTGAGAGAGTAAAGGATGCTGGGTGGAGAGGGAAAGGGAGGGTGAATTGGGGTAACTGTAATAATATAATGAATAAAATATAATTTAAAATTTATTTAAGTATTTGGCCTTGGGTGGTGTGGCTTAGTGTGTTGGGTATTGTCCCATAAACTGAAAGGTCACAGGTTTGATTCCCTGTCAGGCACCTGCCTAGGTTGTGGGTTCATCTTGGTTGAGGCATATAGAGAGGCAATTTACTGATGTTTCTCTCTTGCATCAATATTTCTCCCTCTTTCTCTCTCCCTTGGTTTTCCTCTATCTAAAAAAAAAAAAAAAAAAAAAAAAAAAAAAATCAATAAGCATCCCTTGGGTAAGGATAAAAACATAAAAATAGGCCCTGGCTGGTGGCACAGTGGATAAGGCACCAGCATGTGAACCCAAAAGTCATTGGTTTGATTCCCAGCCAGGGCACACAACTAGGTTGCAAGCCAGGTCTCCAACCAGGTCTATAGCTGGAGGCAGATCAAAAGGCAACCATACAATGATCTCTCTCTCTCTCTCTCTCTCTCTCTCTCTCTCTCTCTCTCTCTCTGCCTCTCTCCCTTCCTCTCTCTCTAAAAATAATGAATAAAACATATTTTAAATAAATAATAAGGAATTTGAATAAATAAAAATTGGTGATTAATTTCATATAGTTGGTGGAATAAATTCATGGTACACTTACCTATACTCCTCTACTGGAACAGTACTATTTATGCTGTCTACTAGGTTCACAGCTAGTCCCTTCTACATAGAAATTCAAGAAGCTGCTTGAAAGTTAGATACTACTCTTCATTCTTCATACCCATACCCTAAGACAGTGATTGACATTTCCAAAAAACTGTCACCCTTGACATACAATCTCTTCTGGTTCCAATTCTCTGTTTTGGTCTCAACTTCTGGGAAACCCCCCAAAAAGATAGCTAGGCAGTTAGCAAAGGAAAAAAATATATATTTCCAGAATAATTCTCATTTTTCTGGCCAAGGTAATTTTTGCTTGCACTGAAGGTAGACCTGGTTATGAAAGTTACAGATGTGAGTTTATTTTAGGGGCATACTAGGTTTGAGACCTATATGAGCCAACCAAGTGGAGATATCAACTTGTTGCTTAGTTATAAATGGCTCTAAAACTCCAAAAGGAAATAAAATAAAATTTCTCTGTTTGTCATAGAAAGTAAATGAGCACAGGAATAGGAGAGAGGATAGCATGAAACAAGGGTGTTAAAGAGACAACCATTGGCTCAAAATGGAGTCACTTGAGCTAAAGCCCATGACGCTAAACCTAGACTTAATAGCTAACCTAACTATACTCTTAACCTTCTTCAGGAATGTAATCTCAATTGACCAGTCTGGAACTTTCTGGGTAGTACTAATGAAGTAATCTGTCACATGGGTCCACACATTCCCCCAAAAGAAGATGAGGCAATCTTCCTGAAAAGATCCTCTCACCTCCTTCCATAAAGGAAGGTAACCTGGTATGAAACAATCTCCTTTCTTTTCTTCTGCTAATAACTTTCTTGTCCTGCCCAAATTCTGCCTATAAAAAACCTTCCATATTGTACAGCTTCTGAGTATCTCTCTGCTAGCTAGTTGGGATGCTGCTTGACTCATGAATCACTGAATAAAGCCAAATAGACCTTCAAATTTACTCAATTGAGTTTTTGTTCTTTAACAAGGGTCAAGTTTTCCCTCAAAGACAAAATTACCAGTGGGCCATTTGCTAACAGAATTCTCTCCACTTATTCCCTGAGGACATTGTTCATGTTAAGATTTGATAAATGTACCCTTCTGGTTTGTTTTGGTGAGGGTACTCTTTCAAAAGTAATATCTACTCTTTTTGCAGGTTTCAGCTCTCTGTCCCATGTATTGGTAAAAATTGCATAAAAACATTTTTTCTAGGCACTGCATCAGGTTTATCTGGGGTTGATTCTGGCAGCAGAAATATTATGGGTCATGTTGAAACCACTCATAATTTACCTTTATATCTTCAAAACAGATCACTTCACTTCCCATGTCTACTGTGAATTAGATCTAGGAATCTAACCTTATTTCCAGTGAATGAAATAAATGAATGAAATAAATGAAACAGCATTTTATCCTCCTGGACTAGTTTCCCTTCCTATGTTACCATCTTGTCACAGAAATGTCATGTTTACTTCATGCAGGTTGGAGACTATCATTTGACAAAAATGTTTTTCACTGATTCTGCTTATGAGCTTCCATTTATTTTTCCTGTCTGCTATAATTTCCAAATATAAAATGTTTCCTAACCCTGAGTCTGAACAGTCTTTGCTGCAGGACATGTTTTAGGAAAAAAAGGAAGATTTGTTTCATTTTGCTTTTTTAATCTGCAATTCTCTCCTCTGAGAATAAAGTATTTTCTTCCTAAATCAAATGTAGAGGACATATCAACTGAATGCAAAGATCTTGAAGAAGCTAATTATTTATATTAAGATATGTATATATACTATAGAACCAAAGGGTAAAACTATGGGACTCAAACAACTTCTGGGCCTAGTCACATTGTACAAAATATAAAAAGGCATAAAAGATTTTTTTTAAAAGATGGAGTAACCTGAGAATGTGAAACAAATTGCATTTGTATATAATTTCAACTCTCAGCTCCTGCAGCTCCCTAGATTACTCACTGCTTAGGTAGGTGTAGAGCTGTATTTTTCCCAGCTTAATTAGTAACATATCAATAACAATGAAGAGCTATTTGCCCATGTATTAAAGGACTGTTATGTAAAACTGTTCCTTAGTCATCATAGTTTCATATTTGAAAAGATAATTTAAATTCTCTACAGGTTAAAAAAAAGAAGGGAAGAATTACAGATTTTAAATTAGGTGGTTAACAGAAAGAAAGGAGAGAGGAGTTGAGGGACCCCTTATTTTTCTTCTATGTAATTACAACATCTTGGACTAAAGTCATTGTCTTTTGCCTTATATTTTTCCTCTAATTACAGGCAGGTCATCTTCTCTAAGAAGTATTTTTGGAGCAGTAGGTAACCCAGCAATAGTCACATGGTGATCCCCTTCAAAAATGAAGGGTGTGTAGAAAGAAAATGTAAGGACATATTAATAAAAAGGGCAAATACATAATGAAGGAAAATAAGCATGCAATGAGAATGGAAAAAAGAAAAGGAGAGAGGAAAGGGAGAAAAGAGAAAAGGTGAGGGAATGTTAAAAGAGAGAGGGAGACAGGATAGTCACAGGAAAGAAAAGAAAAAGAACAAAAGAAGAAGAGGGATGCAAACACGCAGGGAAAGGAAGGCTACTTGGTAGGTTAATCATTGCCCAGATTTGTGTCTGGGACCTGCCTTTTACAAAAATACATTGTCAGAGTATAGAGACAGCCAGGGTGGAACGTGCTAATGAACCTGGCCTGAACTACAGGTTACATGGGAATCCACTTGAGGTAAACACTGGCAGATATGTGTTGATAGTGACCAAGGGACAATGCCCTAATCAGACATCAAATGCCACACCTGCTGAGGCTTGCAAGCTTAAAAGCACAGGGAAAGAAGTACTGGGCAGGACTCCTTACAGGCCCACAAAGGCCAGGAGTCTCCATCCCCCTGCTCCATGGGCCCTCAAGGTAGTGCAGGAGCAGCCCTTCCCTCTCAATCCCCAACAAACCTGTTACCAGATCCCATACTGGTCTCCTTCCCCCTCAACCTCCCAAAAACCCATTGCCTGGTCCCACATTGGTCTCCAGGTGATCTCTCACAGCAAGGCTGCTCTGACATACATGTGTTGAAACATGGCATTGTATTTCTTACGATATACCATGCCAAACCCTTGGTAACCTCCTATTTTTGGTAATAAAACTTATCATTTCAGCAAATAGGATTTACGCATTACCTTCGTGGCCTACTTGATATAACCTGAGATTCAAGTACATTTAAAGTCCAAGTGAGCTCATAGGTGTAAGTGAAGGTTGGTGCTTTTAGGGCTGAATGAATAATAGTTCTTTGCAAAATGTCAGCCACACATGCTCTGGCAATGATAGCAACTGCCAGGTAGCAGCTAGAATGAGCAGCCAGATGGGAAATAGGGAAATAAAACAGGGACTTTATCATTACAATCTAACAAAGAACTTAATAAAGAGGCTAGGAGCCAAGGAGAGACCTGTCTCACCAATGAACTCAGCAGTCCTGAGACTGGTATGATAAGACTGACAGGTGACTGGAGCATCACAAGAAAAATGCTGCAGGACAAGGGGAGAGTCCTTGAGACTGTGCTGAGAAAGGGAGATTTCTGTAACAATCTCACTAAGATTGCTGGGGTTTCTCAATGTCATAAGTAGGAATTGCATAGAAGGAAGAGGGCAGCCTATGCTGGGAAAGGAGGCCTCTGTAATAATTTCACTAAGACAAAGAGCTTTTATGAACTGAGAAAAAAGCCTTTGTAGCTGTACATTATTCCCAATATTTAGAAGGGGGAGTAGGACAGGATGGGTGAACATAACCCTTGAACCCCAATAGTCTACATACTTAGATTAACTAAGTAACAACCTGTAGCCTCTGTTCAAGTGTTTAGATCAAACTCTATATGTGGGTCAGCATTTAGACTACGCAGGTACCTGCTTGCAGCTTTGTGCTCACGTGTGTTTCATAAGTAAGCTTGTGTCTCAATTCCATTACATGGGTTTGTGCTTGTTTCTCCTTTGAATCATTCTCTTACAAGTGAGCAAGAACCAACGCAGGACAGGGGCCTCCTGACTTGGGGCTGTCTCTTCCCTCAGCAATACAACCTCATCTACTTCAGATACGAATGCTGCTGGAGGAGAGTTCACAGATTTTTCCATGGAGAATCCTGAAGCTCGCTGTTTGGGGTTCCGATGTTAAAATCTTCCTGAAATGGGAGTAAGTACCATCTTTCTTCCTCCTCTCTCTTCCTTCTTTCCTTCTATCCTTTTTTCCTCTCCCTCATTCTCCCCTCCTCTTCCTTTCACTGCTCACAGCTATTCCATTAGAACATTTTCAGCTCACAGTTTGAGGACATCACAATTGGAGCTTTCCAATGACAGTTTCTAAAACTATAACTTCCCAAATATATTATTCATTCATGAGCGAAATGTGCTGCCCCGGGGGAGAGTGCAGGGAGCTATGATCTATGGTTTCCAAGTGCTGTCATTGGGAGAAGTTACACAGGACTCTCCACAGAACTCAGCAAGTGATTTATTTCTATTTAGGGATTTTAGGCTGCACTATAGGCACATAAATTGAAATAAGCTGACGAACGGCTTCTGTACTTCCAGCCCTGGTCTCTCAAAGGGCACCACACATGTTCTGGATAGAGGCCGGCTTGCAGCAGAGTTCTCTTGAGGGCTCAGCGAGACAGCAGTGGGCTAAATGGTCCCATAGCTGCCTAAGAATATTAACCTGGTACCCTCCATGTTTCCGAAAGAAGTATTCTCACTTGAAAAACTTAGAAAAGAGCCAGGATTTTGACATGGCTACTGAAAGTTAACATCCACGGTGTGTCTTCTAAGTTTAAAGTGTTTAGGAGGCTTGTGTGAGTGCAAAGAAACTTTGTTCCTTTACTGACCTTTTGTCTTTCTTTCTTTTTGATTGGAACAAACACATCTAACTAGGAGTACCAGGATTCCCCTTTCTCCTGCTCCCTTGCAGGTCCACTCCCAGAGGACAATGAAGCTCTGGTCAGCACCAAATAATTCTAAGAACAAAGACTTAGGTCTGTTGACCACAGAAACCAAGTTTGAATCAAACTAGAGAACCTCTGGGCCTTGGTTGTGTTTCAGCTCCAGGAAAGCAAAACAACTCCACAAACCACACACCCTTGTGAAATTAGACAGAGCAAAGCCACATTGACGTCGGGATCAGATGCAACGATCAACTATCCTCTAAACTAGTGAAAAAGGGTACAGAGTGAAAGGTCGCCAGAGTCCTTACAGCCCAGGGTTGGAGGGTTGGGGGAAAGGGAGAGCAGATGACAGTTAAGATATTTTGCAAAATAAAAGAGCAAGCTGGTAGCTAGAAAATAGCTGTGCTATCCCTTTGGGGCAAAAGGTGTATATCTGACTTTGAGAATGTGTCCTGATTAGTAACAGTGACAAAGCTAGGGGAGACAGAAGCCATTGGGTCACTGAGTCACTCAGGCCCTGACTAACAATGGCAGCTAAAAGAATGCAAACAATAGAGCAGAACTGCCAAATGCTGCTCACTTTGGGAGGAGTTGGAGATAAGATCAGAGAAAGTTCTGGGTCAGGGTTTAAAAGAAGGGCAGACAGCCTTGAGGGGGAAGGCAGCATGCTTGGTGTACCCATCCTGGGGGACCAGCAAGCAGCTATGCAGTTTCTAGTCAGGGTTCGGACATGCAGCCTGAACAGTAAGAAGGCAGCATGCTGCAGCTTTAGCCATGCCAGCTCTAGCTGACTTCAAAGCCACCAAGGACTCTGCCTTACAAATCCAGACTCTATCTGGACTCTTGGAACTCAGGACAGGTGGAAAAGATACTCTTAGAACTTGTGCCTTTCTTGGACTTCACTATGATCTAGTGTAATAGGTCACATACTTTTCTGGACTGTAATATGAAGGCTGAGAACTACATACCCAGATCCTGAAGGGAAAAGCTGCTACAAGAGGATGGCAACTTTAAAACCACAGTGTACCTTCTGGAGGGACTAGAGGAGTGTTGGCACAGCTGGTTTAAGTACAGATTAAGAGATGGGGCTTACTTTTGGCTCATAGCCTAGTGGGGACCAAGGGAAGTGCTGGGTCTCATGGGGGACAGGGATCTGAGCTGAAGTGCTCCCAGCCCACCCCTGAAGTTGGAATCTTATAATTAAAAACATGTTTCTCTCAACACTAATTGCTGAATCATACACCAAAGTGCCACATGCACAGTCCCCTGTTCACTTCTTCACAGGAGCACCAGCCAATTAGACCACATCCTAATTCTACCATGATTAATGAATTCCCCCCATATCACCCACTCCCCTGGAAGCCATCAGGGAGCCAGGTCTTAGCAAATAACTCACTGATGACTCTAGGTTTTATGTCGTCTCCTTAAATAAACCTTTCCTTTCTTTGCTAAAAACTCTTGTTTGCATTTGATAGGGCTTCCATGTCAGAAGGCAAATGAACCCCTTTAATTTGGTAACAATTTTTCCAGGATAACTCCAGGACAGCCAGCTACCTACTCATCACAGAAGTATCTGTGTGCCCCTCTGACTGGTTACACTTTGTGTAACTTTACAGAATTCAGCCCAACTTACAAAAACATTGCTCACACAAAATGCACCTTTACTTCTGTGCCCTCTGACTTTCTAATCAAACAGAGCATTTCATTCAATAAATATTAAGTGAGAGCCTAATATGTGCTGGGCTGGCTGTTCTAGATAAGGAATACTCATGTGAATGCAATACAAACAAAATCTTATCCTCGGGGAGTTCCCATTCTAGAAGAAATGACCAGCAAATTTAAAACAAACAAACAAACAAAAACCAGTAAAAATTATACTATGTTAAACAGTGCTAAGTGCTAAGAAAGAAACAAAGCCAGAGAGGCTCACTGAGGCCCTAAAGCAGCATGTACCACAGCCCTTAGACTAGAAGTTCCCAGGTTAGTGAGGGTGTCAGACATTTGAACAAATGTGGTACATTGAGCCAGAGATATCCTCACAGCAGGATGCGCAGAAGTACGTGAGAGGGGAATGCAGAAGATATTTACCTCTGACAGTAATGTGTGTGAGAGAGAGGGGAAAAAATAACACAGAAGTGTTTCCAAGAAGGGATAGAGATTGTTTGGGGTCTTAAAGGGTGTACAAAATTTTTTCAGATGTCTTGATTAGCTGGGATGAGGGTATTAAAGGGATAGATAAGAACTCCATTGCTATATTGAATAGTCCTATTCAGCCCAAAGTTGTGAATTTATGGAGACAAGAAATAGTCAAGAAACTGAAAGGACTGAGTCAGAGCCTGACCTAGACAGGCTTCCCTGAAGTATGGAAGGGAGGCAAGGAGTGCAGTGACAGTGGAGTCAGGTCACACAATCTGTTTTTCCCCTCTAAGCAATAGCATTGATTTGGTTGTACACTCGAATGACAAAGTGGTAGATTTTATTTTAGAAATGTCATTTGGTAAATATCAGTTGCAGGAGGTGATCTGGAGGGGCAGAACTGTAGGTGGAGAGGCCACTTGCTCAGTATAAAGTAGGAATTTAACACACATTTAAGAGTTGTTTTGTTATTAATTGTTTAGTTCCCTAAACTTGGTTATTTATAATGTGCCCACATGGTTCAAATGACTTGCTAACTACTCACATAATGAGTTGACATGCATCCAATTAATAATGCTTTATTCAATAGAGCTGATTGCAATCAAAAGAGTGATATTTAATGTATTACTAATTGTTTCTATTTTTTAAGTGGCAAGAGAAATAATCCTTCAAAGAGTTTCATGCTACACTAAAGAAAAATAAGCTGATAAGCTACCATCCAAAATTACATTTACCAAAGTTTTAATAATATAAGGAAACTTATATGGCATGGGAAATAAAATAAAAACTACAAAAAAAATCTGATTTCTATTTTTTATGTATGGGTATTTATACTTCATATATGTGAATAAAATGTGACATCATTTAATAATTTCTGTTTTAAAAAAATAAAATATAGTAAGTTTCCTATTTTTAATTCTTCTCAATGGTGGAATCAAGTTAAAAGCCCAGTATTTCAACATGCTTTCTATGTTAGAAAAAATAGAAATGGTTAAATTGTGGGAATATCACAATGCTACTTTATTCATTATAGAACTAAAACAGTGTGACTCAACTCAAGGTTTCCCTATACTTGAATCTTCATGAACTCTTTGGAAAGTGGTAATAATCCATTTTAAACAATGGCTTAATATTATTTGAAAGACAAAAGTTGCAACTGGTAGGCCCATCTAAAGATGCAAAGAAAAGGCAATTTTAGGGATCTAACTCAGGACTCAAACAATATTTTTGTCTTATTTTCTCTTCTTGCTGTTCTCTTTTCAGTTTGCTTCCTTCATCATGTTGAGATTATTCTCTCTTACTTCAGACATATATCCTTACCTTGATACAGTTTACAAGTCTCAGTAGGGAAACAAAAAATCTCCCAGGATTTATCTATCAATTCCAGGGAAGATTCATTGGCCCTGTTTGATTTGCATGACCTCCATTGGGCCAATCATTATTACTAGGACAGTGTGGGGTAAGGGACATTGATCAGAACTACAGTATAATCTCTTCTACAACTACTCTACTCCAGTGATGTGGCACAATATGTAACAACTTTAGACAATACATAAATTAGTGGATATGGTTCCAATAAAATTTCACTTACAGAAACAGGCAGTAGGGTGGATTTGGTTGGCAGGTCATAATTTGCTGACCCCTACTCTAGTGATTTTACTGTTCTTTTGTAAAATTATTTCCAAGGAAAAAAAAAAAAAAAAAAACAGACATTCCCTTCCTAGGCCCTATGGAGACTTAAGCCTTCATCTGTTAGCTCATAAATTAAATTTGATCAAAGGTAAAATATTTTCCTGTAATACTTTGACATATATTAATATACTCACAATAATTTCTTCAAATTACTCTCCATAAAGTATTTTAAACATTAACTTTATGTAGTTATCTTTTCTAAAAATTCATAGTTTTAGGACATAGTATTTATTATCTCTCTGCCATCAGCATTTTGGAAGTCACTGCAAGTCACTGATCCTTAAACCTTAGCACAGCCAAAGATCTCTCATAATCAGTCCCAGCTGTAGGTGTTAGCAAGACCAGTTCATCTACCTGCTTTACTTTAAAAATTAAAATAGTTTTAAAGCAAATTGACTAGACTAAATAAGTCCTCTCTTACAGAAACTATTTTTACATCTAGATCACAAAAAGAATGCCATATGTCAATATGGACTCAATTGAAATTTCTATTATTTGAGAATGGTCTGAATTTTTAAGTAACTTATCTTCTTGGGCGAAAGATATAGAAAGTGTCTGTGTCTGCAAGGCGTAGCCATATAAGGAATAGGTAATTTATAACTAGTAATCACTGCCTTGAAATGGTTTTGTGAAATAACTTGGCATGCCAAAATTTAAATGTGTCATTAATTTACAAGCACTCAATTATTCATATATTCAAATAGACATAATTTAAGTCCCATAACTATGTAAAGGCACAAGAGAGCCCTATGTACATGCCTGGATGAGCTAGACATTTTTGATAGTCACTGCTCACCTTATCAATGTCCTCTGCCTTCCCTACCTCATTGTTCTGGGTGGTCTCCTGTGAGATCCACACTCTGGATACATTTGAAGATAATTAAATTAACAAAATAAAAAATTAACATAGTACTTCCCAATTCAGAAAGCTAAAGCTTGGTCCAACATTTCATTTATGCCTCATTCAAAGATCAACTTCTCAGGGAAAAAATGTCCTTGTCAGAACTATTTAAAGTATCCTCTCCTCCTCTTGTTGGTGTGGCTTAGTGGACTGAGTGGATTGACCACTTAGTGGCTTAGTGGTCCACCTGTGAACCAAAGGGTCACCAGTTTAATTCCCAGCCCAGGCACATGCCTGGGTTGTGGGCCAGGTCCCCAGTTGGGGGAATGCGAGAGGCAACCACACAGTGATGTTTCTCTCCCTCACTTTCTCCCTCCCTTCCCCTCTCTCTGAAATATATCCTCTCCTGCTTCTCCATCACTCTCCATACACTGTTGCTTGCCTTATTTTATTTTATTTTAAAGATTTTATTTATTATTTCCAGAGAGAGAGGAAGGGGGAAAGGCAGAGACAGAGAGAAACATGATTGTATGGTTGCCTTTTGCCTGCCTCCAGCCACAGAGCTGGCTGGAGACCAGGCTTGCAACCTGGTTATGTGCCTTAGCTGGGGAATTAAACCAGCGACCTTTGGGTTCGCAGGCTGGCGTCTTATCCACTGTGCTACCAGCCAGAGCTGTTTGCCTTATTTTATCAAACACAATTATCACTGCTTGATAGTATGTTATATATTTTTTTATTTGTTTAGTATCTTATTTTGATGTAATTCCATAAATGCAGCATGGCCATGTAGTAGATGTTCAATAACTATTTAATAAAATAACTAAATAAACTGTGTTTATTGATAATGCATATATTAGTGTCCTAAATTAGAAATGAGGTAAATGAGACTTGAGATCTAAATAAAGTAGCCAAGACCATAGAGCTAATTACTAAGGTTCCCAGATATTTCTTAAAACTCCCAATGAATATTACATTACCTCCATCTCCCTAAGAGACAAATATGTAGAGACTGGATGGAAGGCAAAAGATAGAGCCATGTCTCCTCTCTCAGAGGCTGGGGGTAGTGTGACAAGTGAAAGGGAAGAACAGAATTATCTCCTGAGCAGAGGGAAGGTTGTCATAGGAAGCTTGTGTACTCATAACCCTCACACTTGAGTTTGTTCCCTACAATGCTTCACTTCCTAACTAGAAAAATATAAATCAATAACTATGACTAAAGGAGGCAAACCATAAAAAGCAATTAAATCTATATTCTGGATATGAATTTATATAGATTTAAAGAAATGTTAGTATAAAATAGATTCCATATAAAATGTGAAGCATCACATTTAGATAGATTTTTAAGAAGATGATAATATTTTCAGTGAATACTCAAGAGGGAACATGTCATTAAGTACCTCTGCTTAGTTTCACAAAAATATATATTTACTAAATATGTTTTAAATACATACTAAGCTGTGCATTGGTGGTAGTGTATAGCAGTAGTTAAAACTATGGCTTTGGAGTCAGAAGGGTAAAAAGTCCACACTTTATAAACTCACAGGTCTTAGGAAAAACAACCATTCTAAGTTAGTGTCTTCAATTATAAATTTAGGATCATAAAAGGACCTACCAAATGAAATTACTGTGAAAATTACATAACTTAATACATCCAATGAGTTTAGTACACAACCTGAAATGTTTTAAGTCCTTACTAAGTGTTAGGTATTCACATTCATGGAATCAGACATATACTTAACTGCTAAACACTAAATTGATCACAATAAAGTTGAAAGATTATTGATCTTTTAAACTCTTTCACTGTCATATGTATTAATAGAAAATGAAGAGTGTTTATACATGGGGGAAAATTGGTATGAATAAAATTATGAGCCAGAAATTCAAGTTACTATAAAAGTAAAATAATTTATAGTACCTCTATGTTTATGCTCTCTGATATGTCATTTATTGAGCATCAGAAAATATTTTAACTTAGCCTCCATAACTCATGATTTCAATATTCTTTTCAGGTATTTGACACGACAAGCTGCTTAATAGAATAAAAATATGGACCTTGCTCAGGGAGCAAGATCTACATTTCAAAGTAAAAGGAGATTTTTAAAAAACTTGCTGAAAGTATAGAGAAGAAATTTAATAGTGCATAGCACACAACCTCATAAAATACCTCTGAGTCAGAGAACATTCAAGAAGTGTAAAACCCTGATGTAAAGCATTTTGCAATTCCAATTTCAGGTTTTCTGCCAGGGAAATGAAAACCTCCATGGACACAGTGACATACTGCATATATCTCTTACTATGTCATGGATTATCTGCGATATAACGGTCCATTAACTAAAAAAATATTTTTTGAATACCTAACATGAGTCAGGCTCTCTGCTAGCCACATGAAGGGGCAGACATGAAGACTAGGACAGAATCCTTAATATCTAGCTAAACATAACCAGGTGGAGAAAATCCCAGTCTATACTAGATTTTTCTTCTCATACTCAAAATCTATGATCAAGTCATCCCAGGACTTAAGTCGTAGGAGCTCTATTAACGAAGCATGTTCTCTCTGCCTCTGAGCCTTTGTTCATGTTCTCATTTTGCCTGGGGTGCTCCCCTTCATCTCCACTCTTTTTGTTTTCCTGGTGTATCCTGTTTAGCTTTGAAGTTTCTGCTGAATTATTACTCCTCCATGTAAGACTTTCTTTATCCTATCATAGGTTATTTCAGCTATTATGGTTATATAAAACAATTCATACTTCTTCTAAAGCGATGTTTACCATATTTGTGTTGATAATCACGTCAATTTTGTTTCACCCTACTAGTTTACATGCCCTAAGGAGGATAAAAGCCACAGGTGCTATCATTCAGCACAAGGGAATGCACTCAATAAATACCTGTTGAATAAATGAAAATGACAATTTGGGTTAAGTGCTGAAAGGCCAATAAGATAAAATAGTTTATTTGTATGCGGGGAGACTAGGGAGTTTTATATAACTTTTAGGTGGGTCTTTGGGCAAGAATAGGAGTTTACTAGGGAAGGTGAAGGAAAAGGGCATTTATGGATAGAAAAATAATATTATTATAGACAAAGCATTTTTTCTAAGTTTTGGTTGAAAAAGTTCCTTACATAGAATAATAGTTTGTCAAAGATTGCCAAGAGCTTATTAAAATGTGCAAAGGCACCAAGATCAAGATGGCTGTAGCACCACAGCATCTCCGAAGGTCTATGACACCTAATGAATGTTTCAAAAACAAGGCAACATTAAGTTAAATAAAATTTGGACATATTTTATTACTACAGTTTCTCAGCACTATTTTTTCTACCAATGTCCTTTGCAATGTACTTTACCATGAAGTTATAGCATATAAAGAATCTTTTTAACATGTTTTATTTTATGGAGCACTTTTGTTTTCCATGGAACATCATGAAGGATTTATGTGCACTGGACACATGCTAGAAAGTAGTTGTATAGTGCAATCCTGCTCAACTGGATAATTTTTTTAACCCCAGAGGTCATTTAGCAATCAATGCTAGAGATATTTTGTATTGTTACAACTGTGAAGTCAGGAGTTGCACTGATTTCTGGTGGACATAGGCCAGGGAGGCTGCTAAGCATCCTACAAAGCTCAAGACATATCCACTGAGAAAGAATTATTCCTCCCAGAATATCAATATTCTCAGAGGTGAAAAACCATAGTTCAGTTGAAAGTATAACAGCTGCAGATTCAGATAGAAATTTAAATCTCCATTTTGCTGTTCATAACTAATGGATCCTAAAATTTTAATCTAACTAGGTCAGATTTTTCACTGGAAAGATAGAATTGAAATTATTTAACTTGAAGGAAAATGTTATTTTAAAACTAATCTATATAAAATTGTATGGTGGATTATCTGCTATAGAATGGTCACTTAATAATGAAAACAGAAGAGTCACTTAGCTAGATGGTATTTTCGGTTTGTTTGTTTTCCACACATATGTATGAATTCCATTCTCTCTGTTCCTGTAAACAAACTCTTCTCCATGGACACACAAGTGGGATATGCCCCAGGCTGACACAAATGTAGGATCCTATTATGGTAGCCACACTAAGAATCTTGAGAATGAGTAGATGATCCAAACTGGGTTAGTAGTGCCTTTCCCAAAGATTCCAAATGTAATTAAAGATAAAACTCTTGATACTTATCAAGGGACTGTGTTACAGTTGTTTATTAAAATAATAATATAAGGGGCCACCAAAATGGTTCTAAGAAGTATATTTACTTAAAAGGAAAAATATATTCACTTAAAAGATTTTTAAAACTTAGTTGTAGATCATAAAAACAGTTGGATAATATTTTCCAAATAATATTTATATGATATTTCTTAATTTTTACACTACCGTAGATAGTACACAGCATGTTATTATACATTAGGCTATGTACCCATTACTCTCTACTTTCTTCTCCTTGCCAAAGGACTGCATCAGTGGGTTTCAGGTATCCTGGCTTTTGTTTGGTTTTGCCAATATATCGAACTCACAGAGTTGGAAGGACAGGAGATTGAAAAGGTTTATTCCTCAGCTTCCTGTGGACCACAATTTCATAGTAGTTATGCACCTCGATCAGGGGTTGTAACTCCTGCCAAGCGGCTACACCATAAAGCTAGAGTTTCCATGGACTTGCAGCAACCAGTGCCTCCTGTTCAGATCCAGGGGCATTATTGTTTCACACTGATCCAAGACCAGGAATTTTTAGCATCTTTTCTTAGTGCACCATAAAGCCTTTATAAGTAGCAGATTTGTTAAATTATCTCTTTAACCACTTCATTTTAATTACCAGGTGTTTCCTGCCAAGATCCTGAACAATACTTTCACCAAAGTATTAGAATTTATTCCTTCTATGAAACAGTGTTAACTTATTTATATTACTTTTATGTGTAAAAAAAAAAACTGTGGTGAAAGATTTGTGTTTTTTAACTAGTCATGAATATACAGTTTTATAAAATATAATACAAATAAATGGCAAAAATTTAAATTTAAAATATATATTCGAGCCCACATTTTTTATATTTAAATTTAGCACACATAAAATTACTCTTAAATTGCTATAAAATTTTTCAAATATTCAACCTCAATTTATGTAATGCTTGTAAATTGTATCAGTTTGCAGACTACAATTTTAGTAGCAGTGTTCTAATATATGATCAACAAAATATGATCAAGTCATCAAATAATATCTGTAGCTATAGCTATATAATTATATCCACTAAAATCTGCATTTACCTCTCTCTACCTACACTTTGCTTAAAGAGTGACTTATCTATTTGATGCTCAATAAATATTTGTTAAATATATGAATAAACAATATTTTTTAATCTGATAGGTTACACAATATGAAATATACACAAAGACATATACAATCTCTTTAACTGCAAAAGTTTCAAGAAACACAGCTTTCTCATACACAAGCTGAACTCTAAAAATAGGCACAACCAATCCATCTATATGTTTAAATGAGCGTACTTTTTGACCTGGTAAGCTTAACACTACTATACACAAGCCAAGAAAATCTGGGGAAATCTATATAAAGGTCAAACCAAAAGGACAACTTTAAAATGTTTTGATAAAAGCACAAGGAAACTGAATGAAGAACCTAACATAAAATTGTAGAGGCATATATATCATGGAAAGATACAAATAATTTGTCAAGTGAAATACAAATTAAAACTATGCAAAGTGCTATGTCAAAATTGAAAAAATATACATCTGGGAAAATATGGTAACAGCATGTAAAAGTTGTTATATCTGTTAATGCCATTATATTTTTCTTTTTGCTTACATACAATCTTAATATATATTAAATATATTAAATGAATATACCCATAGACAAAATATTATTTTAAAACATAATAGCAAATAGGAGACATTAGTATAAAACTATGTTTAAGTAGAACATGAATGCAGAGGTAGTTAGATAAAATTTATCATTATAATTATATATCCACAATTTAATGAGAAAATTAAGTGAAAAGGCATTTGATAAAGAACAGCAGCCTCTTAAAATAAAAACACTAAAAGAAACAAAAATAGAAGATCATTAAAACTGACAGCAAATATGATTATAAATGTCAAATCACTAAAAGCATTTCCAGTAATATGAGGAGGTAGACAGGGATACTGGCTTGCTCCTGTTTTTTAAATCAACAGTCTTTTGGAAGATCTAGTTAATGCAATGAGAAAATGAAATAACATCATAAAAATAGAGATAATACCCTATTTATGTTGATGATATTAGAGACTCATGAAGAGCTGTTAAAATTAATGATCAAATTTTATCTGCTGGATACATATGAAGTAAATTCTATTCCAGAAATATTTACCTGTAAAAGTAGTAGGAAAAAAATTTTAAATAAAAATCTTCAATTCACAACTGCAAAAATGCCTAGAAAGTGCTTATGAATGAATTTTATAAGAATGGTTCAGAAAAAAAGTTGAGGAAACTCTACTCTAACCCTTTTTCTATGAATATAAATAAGACCAAAACCAAAGGAAGTGCTAATTATACATTTACACAGAGGCTTATTTCCCCCAGATTTACTATACATTTAAATAATTATGAAAACAACCATTTGTGATATTTTTGTTGTTGATGCTTTTGTTGTTGTGTTCAGACTCACCGCTATTGAGTAATATGCTATTTATTGTTTCACCATAGTAAAATTATCACTTTAAGCTTATCACAGAAAAAATTAAAGGGCAAACAAACAACTAAACCTTAAACTATATTTAATAAGTGGAATGATGTTTATTAAAATATTTTTATAGTATAAGCATACAAGATATAAAATGAATTCCCATCATTAACAGAATGCTTCATGACTTTATAGCACATCTGTAACATGGGGGAAAAAAAAGTGTATATAGGAAAATAGAATTTCTTCATGATTATGTGAACATATGTAAAATTTGTACTTATATATTTTTAAAACAAGCTAGTTGTGTAATGCTAAACAACAGGAATATATTCTAAGAAATATGTCATTAGGTAATGTTGTGATTATGTGAATATCACAGAATGTACTTATACAAACTTAGATGGTATAGCCTACCACACACCTAGGCTATATGGTACCGTCTGTTGCTCCTAGGGTACAAGCGTGCACAGCTGGTTACTGCACAAAACAGTAAGAGATTAAATCAAGCACAAGAGCAAATGATGCAATCAAGTGACTTGGTAAACACCAGATGTGGGAAGCCGCTGCTAGCCTAAGAGGGCATATGGTCTGTGGCAAACTTTATATATATATATTATGTCCAGAAAATATTCAATCATTATTAATATAACAAAAAGAGTTTGAAAAACACCAGTGTAACCTGGCAGCCAAGGATAGTGGACTGGAATGCATATGTGTGAACAATGAAGACTTCACCGTGCTACTCAGTGGGGGAGGTAGACACCACTAACTGAGCACGTGTGGTCATTGCATTCAAAATGACTGAGCAAGTAGGGCAATGAATCTGCATCAAATTTTTCATTAAGCTTAAACATTCCTCTGTCAAATTTGGATGATTCAGAAGGCCACAGCAACTGGTGATTGGCAGCTTCACCACAACAACGCACCCACTCATGAATTACATCTGGTGCAGAATTTTTTGGCTAAACATCAAATCACCCAGGTGAATCAGCCTTGCTACAGCCCAGATTTGTCCCCCTGTGATTTCTGGCTTTTCCCAAAACTAAAATCACCTTGGAGAGGGAAAAGACATCAGACCTCCAGTGAAGTTCAGTAAAATACAACAGGGAAGGTGATGGTGATTAGGAGAACTGAGTGAGGTCCCAGCTGCCTACTTGGAAGGGGATTGAGACATCATTGTCCTACGTACAATGCTTCTTGTATCTTGTACTTTCTTCAGTAAATGTCTCTATTTTTCATATTATATGACTGGATACCTTCTGTACAGAATATATATATATGTAAAAAAAGAGTACACTTCAAAATAAATAGTATAGTAAATACATAAACTGGTAACAGTTCTTTTTTATCAAATTAGGTATTATGTACTGTGCATAATTGTATGTGCTACACTTTTATGAAACTGGTAATGCCATAGGTCTGTTTACATTGGCATCACCACAAACACATGAGTGATTCATGGCATTATGACATTAAAGCAGCTACAACATCCCTAGGTAATGGGAATTTTTCATTCCCATTATAATTTGTCATATCCATTATAATTTTTCTGACATCATAGTCCTATATGAGGTCTGTCTATGACCAGAACATTAATGGGCTCATCACAGTAATGATTACTAAAAAAATACTTCTAGGAACAGTTGCTATTTCTTATCTATATTTCATTGGGTAAACTCCTTGCTTCATTATATACAATTTTACTAATGAAGTCACCTTCATTACATCTTTGAAATATGTGACACTGTAAGGTAAGATTATACTACTATACAGGACAACTCTTCTTTTCCTCTGTTTAACATTCAAGAGAAGTCAATCATTCTTTCCATGATGTGGAATCTGACCTTCCTTTTTATGGAATAACAGTTTAAAGCTATTTCTTTAGCTCTCCCTACCAATGTTTAAATAAAAATTAAATTTTAGGAGTAAAGTCATATTACTGATTTGATGTAAAACTCACCAGATGGCCAGAAGAAAATGTGTTTGTTGCCTACATTTGATTGCAATGAAGAATAAACTCAAACTCTCCTTTAGTGACCTAACACACTGAATACAGATCACTCTGGAAATTAAGTAATCTGCAGCACCCTTGGATCATTTGGTGAACTCCAGGGATTGCAATTAATTTTATGCATGACCCATCTTATTTTAAAATACTCACTATCCAGGAAATCCCTTGAAACTAAATTGTAATCAGATGTTCTCAATGTCTAGGTGTTTCTATTTACAAGAGACAGGTTTGTTCCTGCTTGATAGAGCTATATTTTAATATGAATTATACTGCTCTAAATGTGACAATACAGGAATCCTTTAAGGCTTACACAGTTTTATCTTCCAAACCAAGATAAGATTTTATTGCAATCTGGCTTGGAAACTCAAAGGTGTTAAAGAGACTAACTATATTAGTCTAATAACTAACTATTGTTTTAATTGTTTTTTAGTGCAAGTTATGACAAGTGCCTTTACAGTGAATGCTGATAGAAAAACAAAAAAGATCACCCTAACTAGGAGACTAATTGCAAAAAGCCTAGTTGATATCATTGAACCAATCAAAACAAGATCTAATTAATTTTACACATATGTTCTTATATTTTTAAGTAAGAATAAAATTTGTAACTACTTTATTTATTAATTTGAATAGCACGGGTTAAGCTTTATAAAATACTAATTTTTAAATATTTAAGCACTAGTTTAACACACATGTGAAATAATGGAATTCAAATTCTTCTTTTATTTAAAAAATGTTTTTAGCCTTGGCTGGTAACACAGTGGATAAGGTGCCAGCCTGCGAACCCAAAGGTCACTGGTTTGATTCCCTGGCCAGGGCACATAACGAAGTTGAAAGTCACATCTCCAGCCAGGTCTGTACCTGGAGGTAGGTGAAAGGCAACCAGACATTGATGTTTCTCTCCCTCTCTGCCTCTCTCCCTTCCTCTCTCTCTGGAAATAATAAATAAAGTCTTAAAATAAAATAAAAATTAATTTTAAAATTTATATCATATTATATAGGTAATATAGCAAAATTAGAAAAATCAAAAATTAAAACTAAAGGACTTAAAGACCATTATAATTTTAGCAACTTCACTTAATAGATGTTGACCTCTGATATATATTTTTCAAAGGATTTCAGTCTTTTCTGAAAAAAATAAGATGCATATTCTTTGTTGCTCAGTGTATGCATTAAATATTTTTTGTTTATAAACTCTGCAATGCAATGTCAAAGACAAAATAATTTTCTATTTTATCGCTAAATTATAACATAAAATTCCATTCCCTGTTTCTCATTTTATTTTATTTTTTTAAAGATTTTATTTATTATTTCCAGAAAAATGGGAAGAGAGAGAGGGAGAGAGATATCAGTGTATGGTTGCCTTTCACCTGTCTCCAGCTGGGGACCTTGCTGGAGATCTGGCTTGCAACCTGGTTATGTGCCCTGGCTGGGAATCAAACCAGCAACCTTTGGGTTTGCAGGCCAGTGCCTTATCCAGTGTGCCACCAACTAGGGCTCTGTTTTCTGTTTTTAAGATATTTAGATGGTTTCAACTTTTTCCTTATTTTAGATAAACTATAATAAATGTATTTTTTTTCTGAATTGCATGTATATAAATATCATATTAATTAATATAAACATTTTATTCTTATTATTTCCTTTTAGCCTGTGAAGTTGATTTAGTATAAGAATACAATTTAATTTTTAGGGTTGTTTTCTATTATTATAACTTGTTAAGCAATTCACTCCCACTGATATTAAGTATACTTTTATCATGTATTACTTAAATATTTGTCTGTATATTTTTGTACCTATATTTATTCATACACACATGGACATGCATGAAGATATATATGCCAGTGGCTATTCCATCTATTTTGGTTTTATGGTTTCAGTTTGATTTTAACTTATTACAAACATAGTACATTGGGTACAGAGCAAGTCACTCCTCATATTTTTAAAAATTCTAAACTACTTGGCCCTGGCTGGTAGCACAGTGGGTAAGGTGCCGGCCTGCGAACCCAAAGGTCGCAGGTTCGATTCCCCAGCCAGGGCACATAACCAGATTGCAAGCCAGGTCTCCAGTCAGATCTGTGGCTGGAGGCAGGTGAAAAGCGACCAAATATTGATGTCTCTCTCCCTCTCTGCCTCTTTCCCTTCCCCTCTTTCTAAAAAAAAAAAAAAAAAGAAAATAGAAATAAAATCTTGAAAAAAAAAAATTCTAAGCTATTCTATTTATCTTGCCATTTGTGGTTTCACTCACTTTCAGTTTTAAAAATCTCTGGGGTTTAATGTAAAATTTTTAACCTATAAATGGATTTTTATAGAATACAAGGGGGACCACCCCCAAAATGGAACTATTTTCTGAATACTGGGTCCCTTGCAGTTTAGGCTACCCACCACTAGATTACTTGTTCTAGGAACCCACCTGTATCAGTTTAGCATTTGGCTTTGTTCTGAGACAGCATTTGGCTTCAGTGAATTTTTTTGAAGATTCTTTGTACACATTTGACCATTTCATGATGGGTCAAATGTGTATAAAGATTTATGAGTGCACCTCCCCACACCCAGCTGGGTGTTCAGCAGTTTTTGACCAAAAACATCACGATCCCTGTGCCCACCCTCTTTTTTCTGATTTCACCTCCAGTACCTTTTTTGTTTGTTTGTTTGTTTACCTGGATGAAAAATGTCCTCAAAGGGAAACATTTTGCTGATGGGGAAAGAGGTGAAACAAAATGGTAAAGGCACTAAAAGACATCAAAATGGATAAGTTTGAAACTGTTTTGAGCTATGGGAAAAACATCTTGATAGGTATATTGTATCAAAAGGACAGTACTCTGAAAATTAAACATGTAAGAATAAATATGCAATTTTTATAAATAGTTTTTTGGCCCTCTCCCATACATAGTCATACCTATAGAAATCTGTGTATGTAAATAATTTGGAAATTTTATTTAATCCCTCCCAACTTGAATATTCACCTTTGTAAATAAGTAAGAAAATATTCCCAAATTATAAGCTTTCTGTAAGAATTAATGAGATAATTCCTTTATTATAAGATAGTACCTGGAACATAATAAATTCTCAAGATATAACACCTATTTTACATGAAAGACAAATAACTAAATATGACTGATAAAATACTACTTAACCATCATTTAAATAATTCATCACTTGGTGTAACAGCATTTTTCATTAAATTGTTACGAGAAAATAATTTTAGAAGTTCACCTCATTCCTTACTGTATCCCATTTGGAGTTATTTTAATTCTTAATGGAAAGAAAAAATAGAATAAAGGAGAATAGGAAGTAACAGTCACTGTTGATCTAAACTACCCATTTATTTAGGGGGAGAAGGAAGAGAAATCTGATTATTTTTTCTTCCCCTGCATGAGAGACAGAATTCTTTTTTTTTTTTTTTAATTTTATTTCATTATTTTTAGAGAGAGGGGAAAGGGAGAGAGGCAGAGAGGGAGAGAGACATCAATGTATGGTTGCGTTTCACCTGCCTCCAGCCACAGACCTGACTGGAGACCTGGCTTGCAACCTGCTTATGTGCCCTGGCTGGGGAATCGAACCTGTGACCTTTGGGTTCGCAGGCCGGCGCCTTATCCACTGTGCTACCAGCCAGGGCGAGAGACAGAATTCTTAGAGGCTATTGACAAGCCTATAAAAAGGAAAAGGAAAAAGCAAATAAATTAAGCTAGCTCTATCTATCTATCTATCTATCTATCTATCTATCTATCTTGCTAGTGAGATGATGGTAAATGATAGATTATTACTGGCTTGGAAGAAAGATGAAAGGGAGGGAGGGGGGAAGGCAAAGGAAAATGAGTGAATGGTAGAGAAGAAAACACAGTAGAAGAGATACAAAGGTGTTAAACTCTAGGCTAGGAGTTAGGAGATACATTGACATGTCATTCTTAAATTTTAGCATGTATAAAATTATTTGGAAAACTTCTTCAAACACTTAGTTTTGGACATATCCCCTAGAAATTTATTTGTAGATCTGGGGCTAGACATTTTTTTTTTTTTTTAATTTTATTTCATTATTTTTAGAAAGAGGGGAAGGGAGAGAGACAGAGAGGGAGAGACACATCAATGTATGGTTGCTTTTCACCTGCCTTCACCCACAGACTTGACTGGAGACCTGGTTTGCAACCTTGTTATGTGTCCTAGCTGGGGAATTGAACCTGCAACCTTTGGGTTCACAGGCTGGCGCCTTATCCACTGAGCCACCAGCCAGGGCTAGACATTTTTAATAACCTCCCAAGTACTGCTACTGCTGTGGGATTGAGAACTACATTTTTTAAAAGAGGTTTTATTTATTATTATTTTTTTTAGAGAGATGGAAAAGGAGAAAGGCAGAGAGGGAGAGAAACATCAATCAATGTATGGTTGCCTTTCACCTGCCTCCAGCTACAGACCTGGCTGGAGACCTGGCTTGCAACCTGGTTATGTTCCCTGGCTGGGAATTTGAACCAAAGAGCTTTGGGTTTGCAGGCTGGCACCTTACCCTCTGAGCCACCAGCCAGGGCCAAGAATTACATTTTAAGTAGCTATTTCACGCTTTGCTCTCACTAATCAACTGTATGGCTGTTTCCCAGAAGCAAACCAGAACACCAAGAGTTAGGTGAGGTTTTTATTGGAGGACCTTCTCCCAGGGGATCTCAAGAGGGAATGGAGGACACAGGGTGAGGAAAGTGTAAAAGAACAAGTGAAGACTCTCAAGCTTTAGCCAGATTCTACAGGAGTCCTTTATGATGTGAATGATCTCTGATAGAGTTCAGACATTTTCTCAGTTTTAGGCAAAGGAGCTGTTCTTTCATACTTCTGCACTAGTCAGCCATAAGCTGAGAGCCTCTCAGAGATGGAGCTGGATATTCTCCCAGCCCTGAGCCCTCTTCATACACATGCAAAGCAGCAGTGCCTGGTACAGAATCCTGCGGATCCACAGGAAACCGGAAGGTGCTCAGACAATGCCTGCTTCTCTGTCTCCCGCATTGGCTAAGGACTCTTAACTGTTTCCTCAAGTGGCTAATGATGGCTTTAAATATACTTGAAAATAAAAATAGAATCAATGAAAACAACTAACTGCGTACTGTCTCATAACACTGTAGAAGGCCCTGTTTCGTTGAAATGCCCCATTGAATTTGAGAAAGAATGTGATCGTGTCATGAAAGGATTTTATATTTACAAACACTCAAATGCCTAATAACTTGCTTCTAATATTTACTGTGTTGTGCTCTAATGAATAAAATGCAAAATGTTATTTATTATACCATATGCATTTATAGGTAAGTAATGACTGATAGCATCTTTGAGAAGTGTTCCCCAACTAATTCTAATTCACCAAAATAGCTAAAATCGGGACAGCGTTTCTGAAAGTAAGGATGAAAATTATATCAACCCCTCCCTCCTTTATAACTCACACTCGACAACACAGGTAAATGTTGAAAGTTTTTTGCTTTCTGTTTCCAGACTTCCCTGGAGGATTTCTGAAAATTTCTTTCCATGCAAAGAATCAATGTTGAAAAGGTTAACCTGCTACACCAAAATGATTCATTTTTACAAATTACCTATTTTTGATCCCTTGAATGGGCACCGATTTCTATAATGATAAGGCTTTCATTGTGGAACACACATATTTAGGAACAGGACCCCCAAACAATAATAGATTCTATTTGTTTTTCTCAGTATTAAAGTGCTAAACCACGCTGGACTGTGAACCCAAAGGTTGCTGGTTCCATTCACCAGCCAGGGCACATAACCAGGTTGTAGGCCAGGTCTCTAGTCATGCCCATAACTGGAGGCAGGTGAAAGGCAACTATACATTGATGTCTCTTTCCCTTTCTGCCTCTCTCCCTTCCCCTCTCCATAAATATAATAAAATAAAATCTTTTAAAAAATAAAGTTCTCAATCAAGAGTTGTAAACATAAATGTGTGTGTCTATCTATGCTACATCTATACCAATAGCACTTATATCTATCTGTCTGTATGTATATCACACCCTCTATAAAAAGAAAAAGTAGACTGAAAGAGCAAAGATTGAGTCCATTCCTTAGAGTTTATATTGGAAGTAAATTATAAGTGGCCTTTGAATGCCTTGATAATGTTTTCTTTTCATTTAGATCATAAAGTAATTCAAACATTAAATATTTTATTCAGGGCAGTAACCTGGCCATGGAAACAGTTTCAGAATATTTAATGGATGCTAGACTTCATTTTGAATAATAATCTAAAGGACATTAGACTGATTTTGGAGGTTTCTGAAGTTGTTTAGCCTTGAATTTGTAGGAATCTATGCTACTAGTCAAATCAAATTTGATTGTTCCCTATATTCTTGGACATAATAAGAAGACAAGGACAATTAAGAGAGTGTGCCACCACAGCAAACTTGGGAACTCAACTAAATTTGATATAAATTCAAGATACATATGATAATTTATTACATTCAACAGCATTAAACCATTATAAAAATTAATTTTCAATGAATATAACATTAGTTGTCTCTCTCTCCTCAGTCTCTCTCACCATTTTAAAAGTAATAAATGTTCATTGTATGGACTTAAGAAACAGAGGTAGGGATGAAAATAAAAGAAAAATAAATAACTGACCATACAGAGAAACTGTAATTATTTTATTTCCTTCCCAGATTTTTTCTATGTTATGAGAACTATCTTTGAATATATAATATTTTAGACAAAATGAGGATCATACTTTATACACTGTTTTAGAATCATTCTTCCACTTACAATGTGCATGTTGAAATCATTTCCTTAACCTTTCCCCTTAAACATGATGTTTATGTTAGGAAAAAAACTCTATGTTGTGGTTGTTCTCAGTTTTTAATGGCATTCATTTGCATTTTCTACATCTTCAAATATTTTTCAACAAGATAATTGCTAGATAGTGAATCACTATGTTAGAGAATATAAGGTTTTAATGTACATTGGCTTTTTTTCCCATTTCTGCTTATAGTTTTATTTAGAGAAGAATAATATATATCTCTTAAACAATTTTCAAAATGTGACAGCAGAAATAATTCAAGGTTACCATGTAAATACAAAAGCAAATCCTATGCCATTGATAATGTAAAAGGAATAGAATTTTCTAGATACTCAGAATAACATTGAACATATTACGGTAGTGAATGAAACTGTCTATATCTTTATGGATTTGGTAATATTTGTTAACAATTTTGTAATTTTTTGCCAATTTTATTTAAAATATCTTTTATTACTAGTGAGATACAAATATTTAATATATACTTTGGCTAATACATAGTCTATTTTTGCGTATGAATTGCTTCTATTAGGTAGTTCTACTTTTTCTTGTTGATTAATGAGAGCATTTCATATTGTCTATTATGTAATAAAATCTTTATTTTATATAATAAATATATCAAAGATTTTTATTATTTTGCATTTGGACCTGGTCATAAATCTTTTGTATCTCAAAATCAGATAGCTATTCACCCTGGGTTCTAATTATTTTATATTCTTGTTTCTCAACTCTAATCCTTTAATCTAAATAAAATTCAATTTTGTGTTCTGTTAGGAGTGTTTTTTTCCTTCTAAATTCGATCAATTTACTTAAATGAGATGTTTGATATAATCAATCATCTTCTACTATCATATAAAATGGCATTCATAACATTTGTGCAAATTTTGGGGTCTCTTTCAGTTTTCCATTCTATTTTTCATCAATACTACATTATTATTCTATCCATTGCAATAAAAATAACATTAAATTCCTCTAATTCCTCCTCTATTTCCTTATTATTCTGAAAAAAAATTTCTAATTAGAAAAAATGTTAAGCTTTTTACCACATTGTATGCTTTGATCTTATGAAATCTATTGCTGTAAATTATATTATCATTAAGAAGGCTTTTCAATCTCTCTGCAAACTATGTAATAGACAGATTCTGAGGTTTTGAGTTGCACATCTTTCATAGGCCATGGTTTAGATATGACACTATACACAATTACTACAGTGTCTTACTTTTTTCAAAGTAAACTAACTTGAAATATATTATGGCCAATTTAAGGTAGATGAAGAAGACATTACTGATAGTGAAATTTCTTATAAGCTCTAACTTAGTTGCTATAATACAACATGAATTATTTTAATCTGCATCTAAAAAATCAGTAATATATATATACATATATTCACATATCTGAAAAGTGAAAATAAGTATGTTATAATAATTCTTTTAAAATTTATTCTTAAACTCCAATGATTCTATATACTAATTAATTCACCTGATATGAATTGAGTGCCTACCAAAAATAAACAGTGCTTCAAATTTTGGCTAAATATATTCGCCCAACAAAGTTAAATGACTTCCCTAACAATTACTTACTAAAAAGAAGCAGTACAGAACTGGGACTTCGTGTCTAGTCTCTCTGATAGCCCAAGTCATTATGAATAGACTTTAAAGATTTAAAATAATTGAATAGAATTGGAAGAAATTCAAAAGTAAATTAGGACTGTTAGCTGTTAATAGTCAGTAGTTATTGCTCCTTTCAGGATGCTATTTTTCTATTACCTAATTTTTATTATTTTTTAAAGATTTTATTTATTATTTTTAGAGTGAGGCAAAGGGACAGAGACAGAAGGACAGAAACATCAATGTACGGTTGCCTTTCACCTGCCTCCAACTAAGGACCTGGCTGGTGACTAGGCTTGCAACCTGGTCATGTGCCCTGAACCTGGTCATCTGCCCTGACTTGGAATCGAATCAATGACCTTTGGGTTCAAAGGCCAGCACCTATCCAAAGAGCCACCAGTCAGGGCCTATTACCTAATTTTTAAAGTTGCAGCTTCCCATACTAATCTTCCAATCCATTAATTATTTTCCCTTAACATTTTATTCAGAACCCATCATATGTGCCACCATTTTATATCAATATCTCACCATTAGGCTTAACTTTCCTGTTTAGTTACCCATCTTTTGTCTCAGGCTGGGGTCAATCCAATCATTTAACTTCTCTGTTTCTGGTCTTGGGATCACTGACTGTATGCATAAGAAAAATCTCACACTCTTGTTACAGTCTCACAGAATATCTAATTTCATACAGATTCTAAACTCTGCCAGGTTCTCTTCAATATGCTTCTAGGTAGTTCTTTATGAACTCCTTCAGAAGTACTTCTAACTATTGTTTCTTTTTTCAAAGCCCATGTGCCTTAACCCCTCCCTCTGAGCAAATGAACTTTCTTCTTTTGTCACTGACAAATGAATCCAGCTCTGTGCATTCTTCCATCCTTCCTTCCATTCTAGTTGAAGAGGTTTCTGCTCTAAAGTAAAATATATTCCTTTCTCCAGCCCTTATTGTCTGTTATTCTGAGATATTGTGCTCCTTCAAATATCTTCATTTCCTCCATTCTCACTCTTTTCCTTTTCATGACATACATTATTAGACCAGCGATTTTCAACTGATATTCCACAAAAGTTTTCAAAGTATGCAATACCTGACTAGTCAGGCCACTGACCTTTTTCTCCTTCTACTATCAATTCAGAAAAATAAATAAATAAAATGACAGCAGTCAACACAACAATAGCAGTCCAGCGAACAAACCAAAATTATACCTATTTTTATCAGATTGGTAAAATATATATATATTTTTATGTGCTTTAGAATTTTAGTAATTATGTGCACTATGGAACAAAAACAATTGAAAATCACTGCTTTAGGCAAATTATAATGCTTGATTTTTTTCTCATTTTAAATGAAAATTATTATTATTATTATTTTAAACTGAATGCAAGAGAGACTTTAATGAGGAAAAAGCACTATTTCCAACATTCCACTCGAAGGTACAAAAATTATACTAACAATCTTCAAAAGAATCACAGAAACTTAGTTTCATTGAAGCAGTATGTCTGCTTTTTTCAAATTCTGATTGTTTAGATGTTTCCCATAAAATACAGTGACATATTATTTTTTCAAATTTATTTATGCTATGGTTCTGTATGGTCTCTTTACCAGTTAAAGTACTTGAAAAATAGAAGACATATCATTCATCTTTTCAGTGGACTCATTACACCTAATATACCTTTAAAGTATCCACTAAACTAGCAAGAAAAGCCTCAAAACAAACAAGGAAAACTGTCAACCTTTTGTAAATTTATTATTGGTGTCAGAAATCAAAGTCTGGGTGCCATTTTAGGATCACTCTATCCCAATGTCACATATTTTACTTCTTTAATATATTTTTTAAGATTTTTAAAAAATTCATTATTTTCAGAGAGAAGGGAAGGGAGGGAGGAAGAAAGGGAGAGAAACATCAATGTAAGGTTGCCTTTCACCTGCCTCCAGCTGTGGACCTGGCTGGAGTCCTGGCTTGCAACCTGGTTATATGCCCTGGCTGGGAATCAAACCAGCAACATTTTGGGTTCACAGGGTGGCTCCAACCCATTGAACCACACCAGCCAGGGCTAATATTTCTTAAACCCACCTCCCTTTCATTTCTCTCACTACAGCCATTGACATTTTATAGATGAGAAAACTGAGGCCTAGAAAGATTAGATAAGGTGCTGAAAGTTATATTTCCTGGGTTTCAGTCCAGGCAGTCCACTGTCTGATTCCAGAGGCCATAGTCTTAACCATCATGCCTAAGCATCTTGTACCTATGGTCATATTTCCTAGTTAGAATAAAGAAGGATCTAGTATATTCGACCAGTCTCCTTAAATAAGGTAAGCATAAATAGAATTTAGATTCACACCACTCTGACTGAGAAACCATAAACCAATCAGAGATCAAACTAACATTTTTAAAAGATTTTACCTATTCATTTCCAGAGAGAAGGGAAGGGAGAAAGAGAGGGAGAGAAACATCAATGTGTGATTGCCTCTGCACACCCCCAACCGGGGAACCACCTGGAACCCAGACCTGTGCCCCAACTAGGAACAAAACCTGCAACCCTTCAGTTCTCAAGCCAGCGCTCAGCCAGCACTCAATCCAATCAGCCAGGACCACATTTCTAATATAACAACTTTAATGGAGAAACTAGTTGGTTTGAAGGACAAGAGCTAGGGATAGACTATTTGAGAAAGTTGAGTTTTGAATCCAGACTTGTATTATGATGATCTAAGTCACCTCAGTCCGTTCAGAGGCTACTCTAAAACTGAACTAATCCCTCTTTCTTCCTTGTGAAGAGTAGTAATATGGGGGCTGGCCTAATGTAGCTGTCATCCCCAAACTGAGAAGGAATAAACAGACTGGTTCTGCCTTGCTATCAGGATCAGAAGAAAAAAAATTAATACTACTTTAAAAAATATATATTTTATTACTTTTAGAGAGAGGGGAAAGGAAAGAGGCAGAGAGGGAGAAAGACATCCATATATGGTTGCCTTTCACCTGCCTCCAGCTACAGACCTAGTTGGAGACCTGGCTTGCAACCTAGTTATATGCCCTGGCTGGGAATTGAACCAGCAGCCTTTGGGTTCACAGTCCAGTGCCTTATCAACTGTGCCACCAGTTACTATTACTACTCCTTTTGTTTTATTGTCTTTTACTTTTCATTTTCTTTTTTTTTTTAGGGGGGAATTTTAGTCCATAACAACCAAATAAATGAGTCCTATTGTTGAGTGCTTGATTTTCTGGTTTCCTAACACAAAACAGTCCAGTAGGTTTAGAAGAACTGAAACAGTCAATCTGTAAATAATCTGTAAACAATCAAGCTGGACCAGAGCTAGTATTAGCATCTTTCTTAATTTAAATGGCAAGAAATTCTTTACTGTATAATTTTACATAGTGAACAAAGAATCTTTGTAAAAATCCATATAGCCTCTATAATTGCCCACCACTTAATAGATGACAAAAGTAAGGCACTAGAGGTTAAGTGACCTGTCAAAAGTCAGTAAGTAGTAAGATGCAAGAGGGATGTGAATACAGGTTATTGGTGCCTAGACTCTATCTACATTCTTAACCAAAATGCTATGGTGCCCAATTAGAATTCATAGTATGTCCATAATTAACATCCATAGTAAACTTTATTATAGTTTTTAATGAAGTTACTCTGTGCCTCCAAATTTTACATTATGCATTTTTCATGGGTTATCCCCATATATTTTAGTCCTTGGAACTGAATATTGATTATTACAAAACTAGAAGGTGATGAATAAAAAAATAATAAAACTGAATAATGTAGGAAATCAAAAGAAAATGGAAAAACATGTCCCTAAGAATATAGAATGTCATCCTGAACTGATACAAACTCCATCCAGGATGGTCTCTAATGATAGCAGGAAGATGGAATCCACTGTCATCTCACTGAATAGGAGCAGTGGTGGTAATTTCCCTTATGTCCTTTAAGGAATCAAGGCCATATACAATTTTATCAATTCCATGTCTTGTCATCTTGATCTGGTTTGCTGAGCTTTGCATCCAACCCAAAATTTCATTCTGATTCAGAATTATGACATAAATAGTAAATGACTAATGAATGTGCTCTTCAAAACAGTGTCTCATTAACCTTGTCCTCAAAAAGAAGGGGAGAATTTTGCATAAATAATTGCATCTCTTACATATGGACCACAGTTTTAACTTAACATAGTGTGTGTGTGTGTGTGTGTGTGTGTGTGTGTGTGTGTGTGTATAAATATAATGTACCTTCCCCTTTTCAAGAGGAATGTTTTGGAATTTTATTAAACATGTAACACCTTGAATTTTCAAATAAAAAGAATCCCTTTAAAATAATTGAACTAGAGTGCTTCTTGGTATAATAGAAAGCTTTAATTATAAGTTGTATATAATTCTATATATGATTGATGCATTTACCACAGTAACTAAATACAAATGAGTTACATGTGCTTCCTCTAAACAAACCTAAATTTGAATCTCAAAAAGAGAAATTTTAGTTGGTAAAGGCTCTCTTACAAACTGTACATTTAGAAGCAGAGAATGTCATGAACAACTAGCAAAAGAAGAAAAAGAAATCTTCTTTATCTCCTTGTTTTCACAAACATTTGCATTCAGTATCAGCACACCTGCCTCATCATAGCAGGATGGGCAGCTCCTGAGCACAACAATGTTTACTTTTTGCTCCTCAGCATGTATTTATTTAAATTCCTCTACAAATGGAGTCTTCACACTAACTGCTATATATAGGGGCTGTGTTTGGAGAAAGCTACAAAATTGATTCCATTTGAAAGGACTTAGAGAATTATAGAAAATTGTAGATTTAAGTCCAAACACAAAAGGACGGGTTAGGAGCAAAGGACTAAATGTCCACTTACAGACAAAACCTCTACCTAGATATATATTTAAAGGGACAACTCGATAACAGCCTAGTGGCCATAATGAAAATTTATAGAGCCATCTAAGCTCCTGTTGTGCCTCTGTAATTCCCATCATGCCCTTTCACTCCCTCCTTTTGCTACATCTTCCATCTCCTGCCAGTATGCCTCACCCTCAGAGAATCAATAGCCTTGAATGCAGCATCTACCCTCAAAACAAAGGTAGCAGGTGAACTAAATCCATTCCAATAAAAAGCTGTCTTCACAGTAAGGCGGGCATATGAAATGAGCCTACAGATCATAGAATCACCATCATAACCAGAATCATATCTATTATTTTTGTTATTATCATTGTTATAGTCATTTTTGTGTGGGAAAATCACTACTTTTAGATTCACCAGAGTAGAACACATCCCCAGTAATCATAATCTTACCTCTTAGTAGATAAGCAAACATTTATTTAAATCATAATTTTAAACCAACACTGAGCCTTTTCAGTAAGAACGACTTCACTTTAATGAATTCTATTAGCTCCTTCAGGAACCAAAACTACCTCTATTTTCAGGGTAGAAGTTGAACACTAATGAGATGTAAAAATTATTAACTTTAGAGGGAAAAAAAGAATAACATCTCTTTTTACAGATAGAATCTACACCTACATGTTGACTCTTGCACATTATAATTATCCTTAAGTGAAATAAAATTTACCACAAACAAGTTTACCGAATATTAAAGTCACAGAGAAATACTGCAGAGTCAATTTAAAAAGTCTTTGACCACATAATTACTTTTAAAATACTACAAAGTTCAGGTCCCTCTCTAGAAAATAATGCTTAAGTACATCCCTATAAACATGTGTTTTAATTCTATGAAACATTTAGAAATTTTTAATTACGTGAAAAATAGAACCTAAGGGGTTAGGAAGTAACCAAATAATTGAAGAGGCTCTGATGACTTTTCTTTTGGCAGGTTTGTTTTTCTGTAAAGGTGAGTAGTTTAAATTTTGGCAACTGTCTTTAAAAATTGTAAGATCTCCACCTAAATAAAGGGAAAGTAAATAATGAAATTTTTAAAATTATTTTTATTTTATATTAATATAAATATCAATATTTATACACATGCGTAAAATAAATTAGTATTGGGACTATAAATGCTTTTCATTTGCATTTTTAAAAATATTTTATTTATTATTTTTAGAGAGAGGGGAAGGGAGAGAGACAGGGAAAGACATCAATGTACGGTTGCCTTTCACCTGCCTCTGGCTACGAATCTGGCTGGAGACCTGGCTTGCAACCTGGTTATGTTCCCTGGCTGGAAAATAGAAACAGTGACCTTTGGATTTTCAGGCCAGCACCTTATCCACTGTGTCACCAGCCAGGGCTTTACTTGCATTTTTAACTAAATATTTTTTTTAAATCTAAATAATAATTTCCTACTTGCTGATGAAATAATTAAGTATATTTGAAATATAATGTGCCAGATTGATTAATATATTTCTTTGAATGTTAGGTCAAAAATAGATATAATTTTCCTCTTTACAGACAACTTTGTTAAAAGGTCATTCATAATTTCTAACTTCATTTCTTTTGTCTCCTTATACTGTCACCCAGTCCAATCTGGCTTCTTACACTGTCCTCCACCTCAATACCAGATATAATGGTCACCAAAACTGATGGTCATTTCACGCTACTCAACTTAATTTAAGTTAGATTTCTAACTGGATTCACCTCAGTAGAGGCATTTCTTCTTCTTTGAAACATGCTTTTGTGTGGCTTTCAAGACATATCCTTGTCCTTCCATTTCTCTAGTTCTTTTCTGCCTTTGCAGCTATAATGCCTTCTGTCCAGTTGTTGACTTAGTTTTTCAAGGCTTATTTATAGGTGGTTTCCTTTATGTTTCCACCCTGATTTGCTTCATTTTTATTCTAAGCTTTGTTTATCCTTATAAGCAGGTTATTCACAAATGTTTATCTCTGGCCTTGACCACTCCTAAAAGCTCTAAACAAGTATAACTTTCTATTTGACACCTCTACTTGGGTTTCTCACAGGCCAATCTCATAAAAATCAATCTATGCTTCCTCTTTACCTCTTTCAAACCCTGTCCACTACCAGTGTCCCTTACCTCAGTGAAAAGCATGAGATTAACAACATTGATGACTTTTCTGTGCAGTAGAATGGGGCACAGAAAAGACATCAGTGTTGTTAACCTCACACTCATCTACATTATCCAATACTTTCTCTAGCCTGAAGAATTATACTCACTATTATCTTTATACACCAATATTTTCTATCTCTAACAACATCCTATAGGCTAAGTTATTATCTCTACCCCAGACACTTCATTAGCCACTTACCTTCTTCCCCTCTCATCTGTCTTTCTAAACTACAATCAAAACACCATTTTAAAAAATTATAGATTGAGTTACATCATGATTGCTTCCTCTTCCCCATCATTAATTAATTCTAATAGCTCTTATTTGAAGATAAAATTTTTTTGCAGATCTCAGCTAAATAGGCACTGTCCTGGAGAAGCTTCCCCAAATCCTATATCCCTAGGTCAATGCCCTCCCCATTTCCACATAGGTTTCCATGACACTCAAGCATGTTGGTGCCACTCTTTGACTTACATTGTGTGTGTCACAGCATAGACTATAAGCTACATGAAACTATTGTCTATTTTTGTTCATGATTACAACCTCAGCTACTACCATGAGATGCTGTATGTAATACAATGATTAACTGTGAATAAAAGTCTCATTTTTCTACTTAAGGTAGTAATGTGTTGGAATTACGTAATTGGTCTAAAGGACATGGAAACAAGACACATCTCATGTGAAATTGTGGAGAAGGCAAAGGTTAATACATTTTCTCTCTCCTATCCAATTTTGGTAATTCCCTCACCTTCGGAAACTCAGTGACTTCCAGTGCAGTCTTCAGATGGGTCTACTCCTGAGTGAAGGATAACTCTCTTTCCAGGCATCTGAACAACAGGGACCAATTACAGAAAATGCAAAACTGCAGGGATTAAATAATATGCGATGATATATAAGTATGGTGTGTCACTTTCCAGGTCTAGGTTGTAATGAAATAATTACAGATGATCTCACACTAACATTTTCCATTTGTTGATTATAACATTCTATTGCTATACTGTCTAATACAGCAGTCACTAGCCATATATGACTATTTACATCTAAAATAACTAAAATCAAGTATTATTTTCTTGTTTGTAGTATCTACACTGCAGGTAATTTTGTCTTTCATCCACTGAACAATATTGTTTTATCATTTGTGTTTTAATTAATAAACTCTGTGGTTGGAAAATATTGCTTTTCTGCCTCAACTTAGACTTGTCTTCTGATACATAGGCTCCCAGTGGTGGCTTTAGAAAAACTGTCTTTCTATTATGGTCCTGCCAGTATTCACTACCCCCTTCACCAATAAATAGGTGTGGGTGTATGCCCAAGCCAAAGCAACATGTCTTTTCCCAAATAATTTGGAATTTGGACTAAAAAAGGTAAAGATTATTTTCTCTCCAGTGACTTGCCTATTTCTATGATGTGTTTTGGAAAGAAGAAGGATTGGATTAAAAAAAATAAAGAAGATAGTGAATATGCCAGTAACCAGGTATGTGAAGAAAAATGAAAGTTTTGGCAGTATTCACACTGAGTTTTTCTAAGAGTCCTTTCTTTATCATTGTCTTTGGGATACTATTGGCTACCCTTGAATCCTTAAACATAAGCTACCGTTTAAAAAATATAAGGTAGCTAAATAGCATTTATTAATTCTCACAATAAATCATGTGGTCTATTTTAATATTTCTATTTATAGATTAGTAGACATTAGCTAAGTGATTTCAAAAAAAAGTAATAGAGTCCAGGTTCAAATCTATATGGTTTATGTGAATTAAAGATATGCTATATATGTTATGCTATAATGCTTGCAAGATACAAGTCTCTATGTTAGAAGCCGAGGATAAATACATATATAAGTCATATGCCTTGTAGTTAATTATATTTTAATCCAGTGTGACTCAAACTATAGAAAAAGAAAGGTTAAGGATTCAGGCAAAGCATCTTACAGGGAAATTCCAGGAAAAGAGTGAAACTGAAGCCATCCCACACTTTTTTAAATTAAAAAAATACTTTTTAGTTATGGTTGACATACAATATTATATTAGTTTCAGGTATATGACATAGTGATTAAACATTTATATCACTTAAGAAATGATCAACCTGGTAAGTCTAATTCCCATCTGACTCCATATGTAGTTATACTATTGTTGACTACTGTCCCCTATGCTGAAGTTTATATCCCAATCACTGTTGGCATAAATGACAATCTATACTTCTCAGTCTCCAAACTTCTCATCAATGCAAGCAAATTACCAGGATCAGCTGAGCAGGTTGGAGATAGCAGATTCACAGAGACTGTGGGTCAAATATGAGGTCCAACATTTTTAAGTAGATAATATACATGGCATTTCCAGAAAAATATGTTTCTGACTGAGGTGAATTTAAACATAATCCTGGAAAGAAACAGGGAAGATGATGAGTTTGGCCTGAGAAAGCAAGGGTTGGGGATCAGAAGTAAGGAACACATGCTGATATAAGACTGTAGATATATAACCCATCAAGTTGCTGAGTCTAAGTTGAATAATAACTGCCCCTAGAAATGTTGCTTCCTGAAACATCAACCTTTGTGAAAGGTTGATTTGACAGTAATCTTTATGCTTCTAATTTGGGGAAAATAGCATCTTCAAGTTGTAAATAAGAGACTGTTTCAATGGCTGCTAAACAAAAATGAAAATTAAAAAGGAGTTTGGTTTGTTTTTGAAATTTAGAAATATGTCTAGATGACTAGCCAAAGATGGAAGAATTTAGATATGATGAGATGGATTGATGTAGCTCTCCACTAAGTAGCATGATGAAAACCATTCAGACTCTAAAAATGGAGCAGAGAACATTGGCTTTATTTCTGTAAAGTAAACTGTCACCATCAGCCTTAAGTGCTCTTGTCTTGTCAGACAATTTATTATTATTAAGAACTTCTCTGACATACATTTGCCAAGTGTTTCATTGAAGTTTTCCATCATTCACAGCTTCTGGGTGACATGGTCTGGCTAGACTTCAATAATATAAAGAACTAAGGCATTCATGTAAATTAGCTTTAGTTTTATGTCTCAGACCCCTCATTAATATCTGATTTCAAGACAATGTGAATTCCATCTGTAATATGATTAGTTGGGCAGGGGAGGACTGAATCATATGATAAAAAGGTATCAGAGCAGGTATGTCACTTTCAACTTTTACTGGAGAATCAAAAGGTAAGTGTCCTGTTAAAAAGATGCTGCTCATCCATCATCTCAGTGGTCAGCTATATCTGTGACTGCACAATTAGCTGGGATCTGGGATAGACATTTTACTTTAGGGCTCATTCCAAGATTATCAGTAATGGATATTATTCTTTGTCCTTATCAGTAAAATAAAACTTAACATGAGCCATCTCTATCTCAGAGTAACTTGATTCTACCAGATACCACTGTGTAATAACAGTTTTATTTAAAAACTCTATAGATTTATATTTTCTGAGCTCAGCTGGGCCCTCAGCTCTTCCTGTCATCCCTCTACCTGTCTTTAGTTGGCTGCTTCTCCTGTCCTCTTATTGACAATTTCAGAACTAGTTCTTTTTCACAGACTTTCTCTTTGCTCAATTCCCACTCCCTCACAACAGACAGTTGGACTACCTAGAAAATTGTGGCAACTATGCTTGATTTCCCTCAGCCTTTCACCTCTTTACTGTCATGTCCGCCTTTTCATCCTTTTCTGCAAGCAGACAGGATGAAGTGGCTTTCTTCTTGCTGTAGGCCATGCCTGGCTCTTTGAACTCCTTCTGGCAATTCTACTCTAGGTGCTGGCTGCACCAGTCATACCTTCTTTACCTTCAACTTCTCCTTCTCTGCTAGCTCTTCCCACTGAACTTCATCCTCCAAGTACTAACTAGAGTAGAGCCCTTTCTTTGGCCCTATGATTTCTCTACAAAGTCATAATGTACTCCACGCAAAATGGTTATGTCAAGAGCATTAAAGGGAATGAGATTTTTAAGTAAATGATGGCTAGCAAAGTAGTCTGCCACAGTTTTATACACATTGGCAGGGCACATAAAATTCACAGGTAGAAGACAAAGGATTTTAGATCTCATGGTACAGCAAGAAGCATGATCTTTATGTTTGCTTTCATTCCTTATTCCCCCAGTTCCACAGTGGTGATGCACATGACCAAAGGAATGCTGCTCACACAGTGAGTGGGTTTATGCTACCACTAAGGAAGCTCTAACATTTAGACAAAAACCCAGTACTGTAACAGGCTGCTAACAGTCTCATCCAACTTTGTGCAGGGAGAAGACCTTACATGTGTTATTCTAGTTAGGAAAACTTCTGCCCTCTGTTTTGGAGGGAGGATCTATTTTTATTTTCCAAGGTTTTGTATTATACAAACATACTTGAAAATGTAATCTGGGACAAAAGTTATCTCAACACATGAAGAAATGCCATAGAGAATTGCTCCACCACAGGAGCCTTTCACTTATTTATATTGTTATTAATTAAAAAGAGACATTGTGCTGAAAGTTCTCTATATGCTAGCCATTTTGCTAGGTGGGGACTTTCAGGAATGTAGAGCACAATACCAGATTTAAAGAATCCTGTTGAATTCTTAATAGACACAATGAACCTCACTGCACATTTCAGGAAAAATGATGGTCTTTAAAAGCCCTTAATTATAAATCATAAATCACACATAGTCATTTCATTATAAACTACTGAAAGGTTACTAGGCATTGAGATCTGCTAAAAAAATTTCCACATGTATTAGTATTGATCCACTAAAAAAGAATAAATTGCAAATAATATTTCAGCATTAACAGTGCTTTCTACACTTCATAAGACACACAAATGGGATTTCATGGAAAATATACCATTTCAGTTGCTGTAAGTCTCCATTTCACTTTAAGCCAATAGTCAAAATCACATTAGATTAAATAACTGTATGTGGTTGGTCTTTTGGGGAAGGGATGAGAGAACACATTTTGCCAAGTTTAGCCATTGTAAGTTCAGAGTTCAGAAGCAAATTCAATTCTTTCTGGAAATGAGTGCAATTGAACAGCTGGTCAAACACAATTTACTTGCTCATAGAAATAGACATAATGATTTCTGGGGGAAGAAAAAGCTTACTAAAAAGGGTCATAAGAAATATCAACCAGATTGGGGATACTTTTGGTTGAAAATGTCATCCGTTTATTGACCCTTATGCAACTTTCCCAGTCCTGAGAAAGAAAATAATAAAGCAAACAAAATAGAATACAAACAAAAAGTAGGAAGATAGAGAATGAAAAGTGAAGAGTCACTCAAAATATCTAAAACTTACGGTTCAATTCCCAGACAGGGCAATATAACCAGGTTGCAAGCTAGTTAGTTATCCAGCCAGCCAGATCCCTACCTGGAGGCAGGCGAAATACAACCATACATTGATATTTCTCTCCCTCTTTGCCTGTCTCCCTTCCCCTCTCTCTGAAAAATAATAAATGAAATCTTTTAAAAATTATTTAAAAAATAAAATATCTAAAACTTAGACTGATGGACAATTTATAATGAGGATCTTTCAATATATTTCATTAAGTATAAGAGTAATAAAGAGATTGTACAAGTAAACTAGTAATATATTGAATGTTTGCATGATAGTCAACCAGGCTTTGCTTCCTACAAAAACTCATTTTGAAAAAATAAATGAATGCTAGAAAAGGATTTGTGTCTAATTTCTATCAGTCTTCAGACTCAGAATCTAAAGCTTATAGAAAACACAAAATGGAACAGGGGCTGTTCTACAACATTGGTATGCATTTTGAGGCATATAGATGCTTACTGCCTCACATCTTCTTCTTAATTTTATTTTTATTTTGGAAAAAGTAGATTCCTAAGAGGTTATAAAAATAGTATAGAGAGTTTCCGAGTATCCCATACCAAGCATTCAATGAAAACATCTTATGTAAATGTATAACATCAAAACTAGGAATAGGACTTTGGTACTGTATTATGAACTAAACCACAGACCTTATTGGAATTTCACCATTTTGTTTGCCCTCCCCTTCCACTTTCAAACTATATTCAGAAATGCAACTCAGAGGAAATAAGTGGCCAGGAAGGAGAATGGGAATGGATTGGGAGTGAAAATGGGGGTGTCCCTTTCAAGGGCATTCCTGATAACATAGAGGCAGACAAGTCCAGGCAGGAGTTAGCAACAGCCCGCGTCACTGCACAATAAAGCATCTACTTTTTTCTTATATGTCACTATTTGATAGTACCACAAAACAATGTACCTGTTCAGAGTCAAACAAAAGCTTGCTAGAAGTGAGAAAATGGATGAGGAGATTTCAGCACATACTCACCCACTTGCTAAAATCTGAAGCTAAAAGGCAAACTCATGTCCACATCCTGCCTACCCACAATTTCTACTGCTGAATAAAAACATAACATCTTAGGCAGTTTGGCACACTCAAAAGATTGCATGACCATGTGAGGCTGGAGAAAATCACTGCAGAAAAAGAAAAGATTAAAATTAAAAGTAAATGAGCTGCAGTGAAATGTGAGATTGAGGAGCTAAGACAAAATTTCAAAGCAATTGGAAATAAATATAATAAAAACAGAAGAGTCTTGATTTTGCAGGGAATTAGGTAGTGAACTTTTCTCCATCATTTATAAAGATGTTAAATAAAATTAATTCATATACTAAAACCTAGTACCCATTTTCCTATGGCCTCGATATTAGACAGACCTAGTTTTTTTCAAACAAACATACAAACAAAAAACTCATAATTTACCCTTTCAAAAGGATTTGTTTTAATGTAACAGCACTATCTTTACACAGGTTTTTATCATCTTCCAGATATGGAAGTGAAGCTCAATACATGGTAATTCTATAGTTTATTTAGATTTTTATTGGATGGGAGTCAACTCACTCTTCAGGCTAGAATGGTCTAAAAAAGGGGTTGTTCTCAATACTGTTTTGTTTTCATTCACGAAACTTTAATGCCAATCTCAATTGTCTTCAAACTCTTAACTAAAAACCATTTGGTCCCAAAACTTGTCTATGTATGTTCTATTTTATAAGTGTAGTATCAAACATGAACTACTTGATCTAGTTGGTATAAATTGAAAGTTCCAAGATCATTTTGGAGGAAATTTTTTTCCTAGTTTCTTTTAGTAAAATGATAGAAAATTAATAATTATTTTTCTTTACTGTGAACTTTCCATTTCTGGGACAACCCCTTCCAGAGATTATTAGAAGACCCTACTATCCCTCTGTCAGTTTCCTCAATTTTTTCTAATCTTCTTAATTTCCTAAGTTTCCTCTTTCCTAAGTTTCTTCTAAACTTTAATCCAACCATATTTTAAAAACAAACGTTACAAATTGTGAATACATTCACTTTTTTCTTCTTTCTACACTGTCTTTTCTCTCTCACTATAAATCTCAATACTCAGTAAGAATTCAAATTATAAAAAAATTTCAGATCTCCATCTTTTCAAACTCCAGAGGAATCTTTTATATATATATATATATATATAAATGAATAGAAGTTTTTAAGTATTGCTACATTTGCCTTTAGCTTCTTCTGGAAGAAAGGACACAAGAACACTAAACAAGGCAAGAAACAAAGAGCACACTATATTTATAACAGTCTTTTCCTCCAAGCCTTCTTTCTACAACCCCAAACATCACTATCCTGAAAGTTGTGATTCTTCTAATCAATGTTTACAAATGAATGAACACTAGAGGGAGACAGCTTAAATTACTTAAATGAAATGCTCTACTGTTGACTAGTTTATGATCTTGGGTAAAGAAGAATCTTGATTCTATGCCATGATTTCTGTCTCTCTAAAATGGAAAACATGGCTATGGCTTTATGGAGTATTTGTAAGAGGAACAAAAATACTGAAACAAGTCCTCGGAAAAATGTCTCACACTTAGTAAAATGCTCCACACCTGTTAAACACTTTTATCATTTGTTTATTTTTTAATATTCCTCAAATAAATTCAATCTTATGTTTTCCTCATAATTAGATTGAGGTAATGGTTTTGTAGAAGATGACCAGAGAAGTGAAATGCCATTCTCATTATTATCAAACTGGTATCTTTCATTGTGCTATCAACATGATTGATTACTGATGATGTTAACTTTAGTCTTCTGGCTGAAGTGGAGTGTGTGAAGTCTCCTCTGCCAAGTTACTTCTCCGCTTCTCACACTCAATGAGCACATCTCATACTTCATGAGCAGGTATTAAGCTTTCTTTCCTTGGGTTGGGGCAACATCTACAAGAAATAATTGTAGTTCTTTGCAGAAGAGTTTTGTCTCTTCTCCTATGCATTTACATTTATTTATTATACCAATTATTAATATCACTATGGCTCATTTAGTTTATACTTTGGGTAATGGTTTAATCATTATTTGGTTGCTTATTCCAGCTTTGTCCATTGAGAGTTCTCTTAGCTTGGCTCCTGTGTCCCATTGAGATACTTCTATTGCTTTGTATTTTGAGTACTTTTTTACTTTCTGACACCAAAAGATGTTTCTGGCTTATTTTGTATTTTTCCTACCATTTTCTCAAAGGATCTACATGAAAATACCTGGATGCTCTATATGAAAATTATATTGTGTTTGGCAGTTTAATTATTTCTTTCCAGTTCTTACACTGTTTATTTTCTTTTTAGCTGTTTTGGGTAGCATCGCTAGGACATTGCTAATATGTAACATGTTTTCATGTATCTGACTTTAATTAAATGTTCTTCTGCTTCCTATAAAGTGTAATGTTTTTGGTAAGCTTTTGATAACACTACTTATCAGGTTAGAGAAATAATCTTCTATCTACAAACTGCTAAGAAAAATAAGTAAATCTTATAGAGGCACTAAAAATTATCATATTTTGACTCTCTGGAGATCACATGATTTTTAATCTTTTTAATCAGTTTACATGATGATTATATAAATGTTTTTAATACTTAGATTTTCTTTTATGTCTGACATAAACTATCTTTAGTCAATATATACAGTATTTTTTCCTTGCTCTATAGAACATTCTAATACTACATTTTGTACTTTTGCATCTATTTTCTTAAAGTCAACCTATTAATCTTTTCAAAACTAATTTGATTTCTTAAATGTCTATATTTCTCTGAAAATTTTATAGAGTTCAAAATATTTTGGTAATTTAAGTTATTTTATAAAAGTCCATTTTGCTTAAGTTTCTAAATTAACTGGTTTATAATTATTCACAGTATCTACTTCTAATTTTTCAAAATGTATCTGCATCTGTTACCTCCTTCATTTAATGCTATTTTGTTGAATTTTTTTCCTTTCCTCACTTTGCAATCTTGTCATATATGTGTCTATTTTACACATCAATTTTAAAGCTATTATCGCTATATTTCAATTAATTTTCCATATTATTAAATGCTTTTATTATTTTCTTCCTACTCTTGGGAATATCACCCCTTATATCCTTGTGATAAATAAAATTAACTGATTACTTACCTTTATTCTATAATTTTTATTTTAAAGGCTGTTTTAAATTTAATCTACATGTTTATAGTGTTTCATTTATTTTTATTATGATTTTGCTTTAGAGCTACTCTTTATTTTAAAGAAATTTTAATTTCAAATGTAATATAGTTATTTTTTCCTTTAAATATATTTTATTTATTTTGCTATTACAGCTGTCTCAATTTTCCCCTCTTTGGCGTCCTCCACCCAGTACCCTATTTCCTTTAGAGCTACTCTTTATCTTAAACATGTGTGTGTGTGTATCTTTTTAAAATATATATATATATATATATATATATATATATATATATATATATAATGTCTTGAAAGCAATATTTTTTTCTGGATAATTAACTGAATGTATTGAAAATATCCTCTGTGTGCTCTCAACGATTAGGTATTTTTGAGATGCTTCTTCTAACCTGGGACCTGTTCAAGTGTTGTTAAAAAGTTTCACATATGATAAATTCAATCTGCTTTTTCAGATATGAGCTAAAATCTTTTGTTGTGATGATGGTAGCTTTTCCTAACGTTCTGTACCAGCCCAAGTTTTGCAAACAAGCTTGCTGGATGCACCTCTGGCTTCATCTATGGCTAATTGTGTGGGTTCATACTAGGCACTTAAACTTGCACCTGCCTCAGTGTCTCCATGTGTACTATGGACTATCCTGTCTGGTTGTGACAAGTATTGAGCTAAATAATGTGTGAAGCACCTGGAAGCTTATCTGGACTGTGTTAAGTGCCATGGTATCAGGGGAAGGAAGGCCCCTGTCTATGTATGCCTGGGTCCTCTGATGAGGTCAACCTTGGAGTCAGCCTTGGAGTTAATCTTATCTCTGGAACTTCAGGATGCTGGGCTCCAGAGGTAACTGACAGCAACTTTGAGCAGGCTGTCAGTTGCCTCCTTTTTAACCCTTTGGCATAGAGCTTCATTTGTCTCAATGTGTATATTAGACTGCCCTTGATGTAAGCTCTGCATGCACTACTGTTGTAAGAGAGTGGAAAAACTGTGTGTGTGGAAACACCAGCATTCTCCAGCACCCAGCCACTGCAGAAATAGGAGAGTAAGTGTGGAAACGCCTACACTCTCTGTGGTTGTTAAACCTGGTGCTGCAATAAAGCTTACAAAACCTCCTAAAGGCTCAGGGCAAGTTTTTCACCCCTAGACCAGGGTCCTCCTTGCTGTCTTGGTGGTCTTGGACTCAACAAGATCGGACCTGACACTTGGTAACTGACACTATAATAAAGAGGCTTATAAATAAGCCTTTTTGGTGAAGTTATCCTTTTGTCATTATGCATCTTGGTGCTCTTTATCACTACAAAATACTTATCCCCTCAATTTGTATAATGTTCTCATTTATAAATAAACTGCTTAATATATTTTCCTTTTTTTGTTGTTTTTAATATTATATTTTAATCTCATGACTATATTTCACAGGAGTATATTTTAAATAGTTTACATATATATCTCCATTGACTATGTGTTTCTGTCATATATTGGTACATTTTATTTGCCCTATTTTTATCACTAATATTTTTGGATTTATTTTTGTTATATTTGGTCCTTTTATTGTCAGTTCATATTCTCTGCTCTCCCTCCTTTCTTGACTTCAATTAATTGATGGAATTTTTCTTTCTTTTATTTTTTTCTTTTTCTCCTCTCTAGGTTCAAAGTAATACTATATATTTATGTGATTTAAATACTTATGTGTATATGTTTAATACTACCACTTGAAATGACAACATCTAAAGAAAATACTCTACTCCTTTAAAATCACATCTGGCATTTAGATGAATTCCATGGCTCTTCTCACACTGCTATTTTCTTGTCCTTTCTTGTCCCTTATTTTACCACCACCTTGAACTTAATCTCCTCTAATAGTTCCTGCTATTAATATTAAAGTTTACAGTTATATATATATATAACTTTATATATATATATATATATATATATATATATATATATATAAATTTATTTGCTCATAATTATTATTTTCTGACAGGTTAAATTATTTATTCTTCTTGTTAATTATACCTTCATGGTAGTTCCTTAGAAAAATGTTCATGAATTAACTCTGTAATGTTTTATCTTGCATTTTGCTATTTTTCTTCAGTGGTAGTTAATCTGTATAGTTAATCTTCTTAGAAATTATTTTTTCTCAACAAGTTGAAAATGTCACTGTCTTCTGACCTTTATATTGAAGTTGCTCTCAACCTCGTTGTTATTAATTTGCAATTGATCTATCTTTTATTTCTGGTTGCTTTAAAATTTTTCATTTAGAGTTTGGTAATCTACAGTTTCATAATAGTATATCTATATGCTATTAACAAGGCATAAAAGGGCATATGCGGCTCATGTTTCATTAGGTAATATTTGCAGCCAGTAGGTTATGAACTTATAATTTAGCAATAATATTAAATAGTACAGACCTTTAAAACTATGGCTGATTAGGTAATATTCTTAAGACACAACAAGGAGAAATATACCATTGAAACATAATAGTTATGCTAAAACATGTACCTTATATATTAATTTTTCAAATATTTTTATTGTTATAGGTTGGCTTTCCAAAACACTATCAAATGTTGGCAAAGTTTCATTTAAATGTAAAACCACATGCATAACTCAGGAGATGGTAGTCAATATAGCATTTCTTTAGGGCAATTTGGTAACATGAAGGAAAATTAAAAAAAAAAAAAAAAATATATATATATATATATATACAAATTAATCCAGGAATTTACCTTCTAAGAATTTTTATAATAATTTTATTCAAGACAATGAAAAAAGATATTCAATATAATTTTTGATCAAATAACAAATTTAAACTGGAACGAGAATGTTTAAAATTCATGGCATGTCTATAATGAAGTGTTTATATGACTATTGCTATTTCCAAAGAACTTTAAGTGAAATGATGTATTAAGTTTATTAAGCAATATGTATATATACCCTGAGGTAAACATGTTGTCAAATCAAATGATTAACATGTTAATAGAAAAATAGCACATAAGAAAGAAATTAATAAAATATACCAACTAGAGGAAGTTTTAGTATTTGGGTACTATCATTAAAAAAGAAAAACAGAAAAAAATTAATTTAATTTTATTGTTGTTGTATTACATTCATCCCCTTTTTGCTCCTCTCTGTCCTCTCCCCGCCCACCCATTCCCACACAAAGTCAATTCCACATGTTTTCCATGTCCATGGTTCCTCCATACTAAGTTCTTGTCTAAACTGCTCCCCTTCCCTGCCTTTTCCTCCCCCCTCCCCCACCCCTCTTCCCCCTGACCACTGAAGGCCTATTCACTGTATTCATATATCTGCTTCTGTTTTGCTTATTGTTAGTTTTGTTCATTATTGTCCTTAATGGGTGAGATCATATGGTATTTGTCCTTCACTGACTGGCTTATTTCACTAAACAAAATACTTTCTAGTTCCATCCATGTTGTTGCAAAGGTTATGAATTTCTTCCTTTTTTCTGCTGTGTAGTATTCCATTGTGTAAATGTACCAAAGTTTTTTGATCCAATCATCCACTGATGAGCACTTAGGCTGTTTCTAGCACTTGGCTGTTGTAAATAGTGCTGCTATGAACATAGGGGTACATCGGTTCTTATGAATTGGTGTTTCAGGATTCTATGGGTATAGTCCTAGTAGTAGAATTGCTGGATCAAAAGGCACTTCCATTTTTAGTTTTTTAAGGGAACTCTGTACTGTTTTCCATAGTGGCTGTACCAGCCTGCATTCCCATCAACAGTGCACCAGGGTTCCCTTTGCCCTATATCCTCGCCAACACTTGTTTTTTGTTGATTTGTTGACAATTGACATTCTGACAGGTGTGAGGTGGTATCTTATTGTGGTTTTAATTTGCATCTCTCTGATGGCTAATGATGTTGAGCATTCTTTCATATGCCTCTATAGGCTCCACCAAAAACTTACTTTACCTAATAAGCAAATTTAGCAAAATAGCTGGATATAAAGTCAATATCAGGAAATCAAAAGTATTTTTGTATACCAATAATAAAACATCAGAAATAAAAGTGAGAAAACAAATCCCTTTTACCATAGCAACAAGAAAAATAAAGTACCTAGGAATAAACTTAACTAAGGAGGTAAAAGACATGTACTCAGAAAACTACAGAACATTGAAGAAAGAAATCAAGGAAGATACAAATGAATGGAAGCATATACCATGTTCATGGATGGGAAGAATTAACATCATTAAAATGTCCATACTACCCAGAGCAATCTATAGATTCAGTGCAATCCCAATTAAAATACAATGACAGACTTCTCAGAAATAGAAAAAATACTTCAGAAATTCATATGGAGCCACAAATGCCCACGAATAGCTACAGCAATCTTGAGAAAGAAGAACAAGGTAGGAAGAATCACAATACTAGACATCAAACAATACTACAAGGCTACTGTAATGAAAACAGTCTAGTACTGGCATAAGGATAGACATAGAGTTTAATGGAACAGAATACAGACCCCAGAAATAAACTCAGGACTCCATGGGCAATTAATATTCAACAAAGGGGGAAGGAACATAAAATGGAGTAAAAACAATCTCTTCAACAAGTGGTCTTGGGAGAACTAGACAGCAACATGAAAAAAGATGATACTAAACCATCAACTTACACCATACACCAGTATAAACTCAAGATGGATAATTTAAACATAAGCAGTGCCACCATAAAGGTCCTGGAGAAAAATATAGGCAGTAAACTTTTTGATATCCTACACCAAAATATGTTTACTAATATTTCACCAAGGACAAAGGAAATAAAAGAACAAATCAATAAATGGGACTATATCAAATTGAAAAGTTTCTGTTTAGCTAAAGAAAACACCAGCAAAATTCAAAGGGAACCAACTGTATGGGAAAACATAATTGCCAATGATACCTCAGACAAGAGTTTGATCTCTGAAACATACAAAGAACTAATGTGATTCAACACCAGGGAGACAGACAACCCAATTAAAAAATTGGCAAAAGACCTGAACAGACAACTCACTGAGGAAGACATACAAAAATAATTAAATTCTTAAAAAATTTCTGAAATGTCCAAGTTTATGACATAAATTACCCTTTGTCAGGTCCCTGATCCTCTCTGCCTATGTCTGGCCCTTCCATCAGAGCCTGCCAACTAGCTAGCCTTGGGGTTAATCTTATCCCTGAGCCCAGGAACCCTGAGCCCAGGGGCAACCAACATAGTGGCCCTGAGCCATCAGGTGTTGCCTTGGGGTAGACTGCCTCTTTTTTCTAAGGCACATACAGCCTCCTTTGCTTTAATGGGTATACAAGCCTGCCCCTGATGTAAGCTATGTGTTCTCCTGATGTGGGAGGTGGGAAGGACTGTATGTAGGCCTGCTGGCACCCCTGCCAATGAGCCACCCAGCCTTTTGGTCCTTAGCCTGTGCCAGCTGCAATCAAGCACACCAAATCTCCTGAAGGCTCTGTGCAAGGTTTTCCTCGCCATCAGATCAGGCCCAGTCTGTGGGACCTCAAGACCTAATACCCTTATAATCAGATAAAGTAAATTTTTGAATGAGTGGAATAAAAGAAAATCAGTAAAAGTAGATGTAAGCAAGATGTTCATAAAATAGAGTATAAATAATAAATATTGTTAATTTATTGAGAGCACCAAAGAGATTCATAAGTTAAATATTTGAGTCTCAGAAAAGTATAAAAATAAATAAATTAAGTATAAAAAGACTTAGCTGGTAATATACATCAAAGGCAGAAAAAATATTTTTCTAATTTCATTATATAAAATTTTATAATGTAATAAATTAAAGGACAAATAATAAAAATGACAGAGAGGGAAAATTATTTTAATGTAAAATGTCTTTAGAAATCAATGAGAGAAAGTCAAACAGACTAGTAGCAGAATTAGCAGATACATATCTAAGTAGCCAATAGTCATACTGCAATCTCAGTCATAAGTAAATAAATCCAAATTATAATAAACATACACCATTTCTCTCCATATGCCAGGTAAGATGAAAAAATTTATAATAACTATGTGAATAGGAATTTGGAAAAAAAGAGTTGATTCATGTAATGTTCTGATGAATATGCAAATTATCACACCTTTTAGATATGTAATTGGTGATATTTTGAAATATAATATCAATAACCCCACTTCTAGATATTTACTCGATAGTCATACATTTTTGCATAGAAGAACAATGTTTGAGGCCATTCTTGTTATTATGACAGAATGATGGAATTTCAGAAAAGAATAAACATTTACATAATTTATAATCTAATATATAATATATAATATAAATAAGAGGCACTTCAGTTTCTCAACTAAAATACATTATAAGTTTATTTTTTGTACTTTATATATATTATCTGTTTAGACATTTTCAGGGTGAGAATATTTGTATGAAAAAAACATTTTTCTAGAAACTTGTTACTTTCTTTCAAGTCATGCTCAAAACTCAAGTGTGCAGATTTAATATATACTCTGAAGATTTTTCTGTGTTGAATTGGTGGCATACATGACAATATGGAAGCATTCTTGAAGTAAATATAACATAAAATATGTATTAATGTGTGGTTTATTATCTCAGAGATATTGTATCACTGATTGTCATACTTAGTTTGTTTGCAATGCTTCCTAGCATAAGGGAAGGAAATGTAATTTATTTTCAACCAGGAAGCCTATCAGCATCAGATAGTAAGGACAGGGAACAAAGTGCCTGTGGAATCTCTCTAAAACAACTGTTTAAGGAGCCAATGCCTAGGGATTGTGAGTCAGTGGTCCTGAGAAATGACCAGAAACCTGTATTTTTCAAAAAACAACCTTTGTGATTCCAGAGCAGGCACCCACAGACCACACCCTGAGAAATGCTGGCAGAAGTATCTGTCCTTGGCATAAGCCCTAGCAACATTAATGCATTTTTATTACCCTGTCGCTGCCGCATGAGATATGCAAAAATAATCAAGAACATAGTCTCAGAACAGTGGCCGTAGAGTGACCTTTTGCCTAACACAGTTTAAATTAGAAATTATGCCACTGCTGTATTTTTTCCTCATATTATTTAGAACAATGTGATCTTGTTAAAAACATAAAGGAATGTTTTGTTTCAATTGAAACATAAATGCACACTGGGTCTAATCTAAAAACAGTCCAATTGGTAAAGTACTAGGTATACCACCAACCAGATCCTTAATATTTTTAGATATTATCCTGTTATGTGGTTACCTTCACTGTTAAAAACCTGATTTGGTTAGAACCCCAATATGATACATGCTGATGCTAAAAAAATAAAAGTACACATTCTATTTAGAGCAATATATTTTGAAATACTCTCAGTTACTGATTTTATTGCTCACAGGTTCACAAGAAATGGAGAGAGTATGTTATATATTTTTGTACCTCAAGTGGTTTTTAAAATTATACTAATTTCATGTTTCATAAACTAAAGTTAACATGATTGAGAAAACTATGGATCCCGTTCAACCACCTACAAAGTGGTGATAATTTCATGCTCAAAAATTCATCTTGAATTGTAGACTTCAGATGGGACCCCAAGTTTATTAAAGCTTACCTGACTTTCTGACCTCTACTCTGTTGCTTTTTAAAATCATTCTGCATTTCCTCTCCTCTCACAGACACTTTCTCCTACAGGAAGCTAGCTCTGTGCAATCTGTGAAAGTGGTTTGAGTCACGGTACAATTGTTTGGATTTTCGAAGAAGGCTTTTCTCACATTGCATGCTTTTCTCCTCTGATACCCTGAGAATCACAGCCCTGTGCCTGTTACTCAGTACTTTCCTTTTTCTACTACAACACAAAAGGCATTCCAAGAAAGAACTGGCAATAAAAACTTTTGCAACTTAATAATTATACCGATATAAGGCTAAGTATGGTTGGTAACTAATGGGAATTTGTTATACTTGTGTCAGGCCCTGTGATAAGGAATTTATATATATACTAACTCACTAAATTCATACAAACATTCTAGTGTTTCCTTTATAGAGATGAAGAACTGATACATAAATATATAAAATATATATTGCTCAAGTTCACACAGCTTATAAGTGTTAGAGTTGAGCTTCTAGCTCCACCCTCCTCATTCATCTTAGAATCACTAACTAGTGGTTTTCAAAAAGTGATTCTTGGAATAGCAGCATCAATATCACCTGGGAATTTATTAGAAATGCAAACCATTATTTAGAAATGCTGAAGTAGTAAGGTGATAATAAAAAGGCTTTCACTCGGATTTCCACTTGTATTAAAAATTTGCTGTTAAAAAAGAAATGCAAATGATTGCATGTACCCCAGGTCTACTGAGTCAGAACCTCTAAGAGTAGAGAGAGTACAGCAACCTGTACTTAGATAAGCCTGCAACAGGATTCTAAAGAAAGTTCATATATAAGAATCAGTACAGCAAACTATACTGTTTCAGTTAATTAAAGCATAGAGATGAAATTAATATAGAGCTGGATATAAATGAAGATCAGAGATATGCTGGAATAAATAACTCTAATGATGGTTATTCTATTATTATTCTTAATATTTATACTTTGCTAAACAACATATTTACAATGAACACAGTCAGTTGTTCAATTTCCAGCAAGATTGATTAAGGCATTTTAGTGTCCAAAAAATTGGCCTCTATGAGAAAATAAGAAATGTATAAGACATTGTCATTTTTTCAAAGAGCTTATTATAAAATTAGAAAAATAAAAAAGATTAAATACAAAGATTACTAAAAATGTTTTATAAAGTGTAATGGTTTAGAATGTGACATCTTGCATTGGAAAATGTGAGTTTGAATTCTTATTCCAACATTGATTAGCTGCATGACAAGTTATTGGACTATTCAACACTCAGTATCTCAATCTTCCTTAAAAGAACTTAACATGGTCCTGACTGGTATGGCTCAATGGATTGAGCACCAGCCTGTGAACCCAAGGGTCGCTGGTTCGATTTCCAGTCAGGGCACATAACCAGGTTACAAGCCAGGTCTCCAGCCAGGTCCTTAGCTGGAGGCAGGTGAAAGGCAACCATACACTGATGTCTCTCTCCCTTTCTTCCTTCCTCCCTTCCCCTCTTTTTCTGGAAATAAAGAATAAAATCTTAAAAAAGAAAAGAACTTAACATATTAGGTTATCATAAGAATGAAATGAGAAAGTGTGTGTTTTATATAATGTGTACATTATAGTAAGCTTCCAACAGGTGTTAATTATATATCACTGCTTTCCTGATTGTTTATTAGAAGTTGAACTGAAAGATCAATAAGTCCTGGTGTGTTCAAGGAAAAGCTTTAAAGAAAAATGGGACCTAAATTGAATAGCATTTGTCTTTACCTTCCTCTGGTAAAAAGGAAAAGGAATTTGTTTAAAAAAATAAAGGAATTTGAAAGAATATTTCTGGGAGAGTGAATAAACCAGTTTGATGATGCAACAGATTTGAGAAGGAAAGTGGGTAAAGATGAATCAAGCTCAGACTTCAAGTTAACATGTGGGCTCTACCTTGCAACAAAGTAAAATTCATCTCTATTAAAGACAAATTTCATGTTAAACAAATCATGCTATAGCAAAACTATGAAAACTATAATACTCAAGTAGTAGGCATTTACAAAGACCTAATAATCTCCAGACTACATCGGACTTCTTTTAATCTTCAAAATGCAATGCCAAGTGAAAAATGCTTAGAAATAAAACATGAAGAGAAGAATGAAAACACTGTTAGAAAGGTATTTTTTTTTTTTTTAAAGTACATTGTTGGGCAATACATTTTAGGAGGTCATGATTAGAGCAGAATCTTTGATGGCTAAAATTTGACCTTCGGCAACAAATCAAGGAATAATGGAAAGTAGAATTCTTCAAAAGGGATCACAGTGGATTGCACTCTAATAACCCATTTGATTTTACAAATTCCATTAATAATTCTAGCTGTACATTTCTGAACCTTTTATCCTTAGGGATAAGCCAAAATTAAGTTAACGAACAACAACATTAACAACAGGCAAGAGAGTAGAATTGTGTTTATTGTGGTTCCAAAGAGATTTCCAAAGTAGATAACACTGGTATAAAATAAATCCTCTTAGCTATTTTTGGCTTTGAAAATGTTTGTGTAGTGTAATGCTTTGCTCCTAGATTAACCCACTCACTCAATACTTGGGCAGTTGTCCTATGACAATCATGAATTTTAAAATAGGAATATTCTTCTAAGGAAAACTTCAGGTTAATAAGCACAATATATGATCTTTTTAAAGGATTACTTTGAAACATGCTTTGTAAATATATAACTCTCAGGCTTTACCACTCCATTAATAATACCAGATATACTAAGCTAATTGTAGACTTTATTCCTCTTTTCTTTCTCTTTTTTATTTTTAAAAATAAATATCTAGAATATACTTAACATGTACATGGTACAATTTCAGAAGTTCTAACCTAGAGGATAATAATTAGTTCTAAAAGTATTTTAAGATATGTTATGTTAGGCCCTAGCTAGTGGCTCAGTGAAAAGGTACTGGCCTACAAACCCAAAGGTTGTCCTGGCTGTGATCCCCAGCCAGAACACACAACCAGGTTGTAAGCCAGATCTCCAGCCAGGTCTGTAACTGGAGGCAGGTGAAAGGCAATCATACATTGATGTCTCTCTCCCTCTCTCCTCTCTTCCTTCCCCTCTTTCTAAAAATAATAAATAATTTTTTTTTTTAATGATATGTTCAAAGACAACAGTGTGGTGATTGTGGTGGGGATAGGGTGGGTTGAGGGAAAGAAAGATATAAGGAGGGTAAATGGTAATTAAAAATACAGTAAAAATGAAAAAATGACAGCATCATAATCTTAGTGGGGAGTGGTGGGTGGAGTTGGAAGAGGGTATAAGGGGGATAAATGGAAAAAAATAAAATTAAATTTGTAAAAATCCTTTTAAAAAGAATAAAATATAGGAAAAATGGTACTGGAGATATTACATCAATATGCTTTGTAAAATAAATAAGAGTGCCTGAATCACAAATCAATAAATCGATTTGATATCATATTAGTACATTTATATAATAAACCTTAGTTTCCCTTAACAAGATAATTATATTAATCCAGTACATCTAATAAGAAAGCAAAACAAAAACTCTTGTGATTAAAAGTTGGTTATTTCTTTTACTCTACTTTAAAGGCCTCAACTTATTTCTCAATGTGCTATACCAGATTTAAATGTCAGTGCTGCTATGGAATAGTTTTATGAACATAAGGTATATTCCATCTATGAATATTGATTTCCTTATTTATGAGATTGAAGATAATAACCCTTGTAAAGATGCTTTAGGAATTAAAGATGTACATTTAAATCCCTGGAATATGATAGGTACTTAAAATATGTTGGATATGACTGGACATTTTTATTTATAGTATCTATCTGCTTCTTCATTAGGACAGAGGACATACCAATTTTTATAAGCATGCTGATTTCTACCTGAGGGTAAATTTGTGAGTATTTTTATTTCTGTTTGTGAGGAATGTTGGGCGAAAATTCTTCACAGGTCTCAAGGGTTTCTACAGTGTCTTCTAAGGAAAAATAGTTTCTTTGTTCTCTAGGAGGTAGGTCTCTATTGGGGTCAAAATTGGGCAGGTTTTCTAGCGGTCTTTTTAAAAAGGTTGGGGTTTGGGGGTTTCTTACACGCAAGGTTTTTAGTTGTTACAGCAACAGATCAAATGTTGACTATCTATCTGGATGACTCTGTATCACCCCATTAGGCTGGGGGACTAAGAGGAGCCCTGTGAACATGTTGTCTGCTCTGCCTTAAATTGGCAGGCACCTTCTGTCAGCTTCTATGAAGGTGTGGCAGGCTAACTAGTCAGCTTGCAAGCCTGGTAACAGCTCAAGTCCTTCACAGTTCTTGACAAGGACTAGCTTACCTAGAGGAAAGCCATTTTCTCCTGATGAGAAAAATTATGGAAAAATTAAGGGACATGGTAATGGGTTGTAAAGCATAAGGCTGTTAATAAAATTACTTCACTATATTACATTTTTAATAGATACCTTAATATTAAAACATCTTCAAACTTTTATTACATACTATTTTAGTGACAGTAAAACAAAATGAAGATAAAGTATATGTAAATTGTTTCCTTACTTCATATTTTCACAGAACCTGGGGATAAGAGCACATCTTTGCTCTTTTTCTGCTCAAATGACAGTTTTAATGTAGACATTTTGTGCCTGACTGAATGAAGGCCTTTGCTGTAACCACATGGTGAATTGATTTATCTGGCAGTGTAATGAAGACTAAGGGACATGACTATCTTCAGGAAAGGAAAAAGTCAGATTAGTAACTTCAGTTACTAGGTCCTGTGTGTAGGGAAGTGAACAAAATGAATCTCCATAGAAAAGATTTGATTAGAAATAGAAAGTTAAAGCAGGATCAAACCATATACATCATCCAGCCCTGGTCTAGAGAGGGTCGGTCACTTGTCCAAGGTCACACTGTGCATTTGGTGGCACACAGATCTCATAATGACAAGGCCAGAATATTATTTCTCTGTACCAGACATTCAAAACTATGACAGCAATACAGAAGCAGTCTGCACACCCTGATTTGGAAAAAATGAATCTGAGAGAGTTTCTTTTTTCTTTCGTTGTATTTTTCCTTCCTTTTAGTAGAGCCATTCAATTATTTTTCTTTCATGCAGTGTGTTACAGTTACAGTTGTAATGGCAACATTTAAAAAATTAATAAATATTGTCTTACCTAAGCTAATATACAGTTTCTATTTCTATTACAATAATGTATACATTAAATAATTTATGGTAAACACAAAAGAGTATTATTTATGAAATAGTAGTGAATAAGTTAAGTGTCCTTTGTATTTCAAATTTTGAACTTAGATGTTTTCTATAAGTCTTTCTGTAAACATTTTAAAAGGTAGGCATGGTGGTAAATATGTTTTATAGCATTAATGTAGTATGTTGTTTATTAAGTTCATTGATTAAAGAAATATGTTTAACTATACATATAATATATAATATTTATACATATATTTAGTTTAAATTTCCATGTGTAAATGAAAGTATTCTGTAAATACTAATTTGGATAATACAAATCCAAGCTAATGCAATAATTAGGAGTTAAAATATGTTGAAAATTTTAAGCACATATTACATTTTCAGGATGTAATACACACACACACACAGCCAAGATTTGGCACCCTGTGATTTCTGGCTTTTCCCAAAACTAAAATCACCTGTGATAAAGAAGAGATTATTATTTTTAGAATATCAATGAGATTCAGGAAAATATGATGGGACACCTGATGGTGATTGGGAGAAGTATGTGTGGTCAAAAGGTGCCTACTTTGAAGGGAACTGAGGTGTCATTGTCCTGTGTATAATTGAGCATAAAAAATACCAGATAATATTTTACCATCTTACTTAAAAATATATGTTTACATAGATGACATTAATACTAACATTCTAAGTCAGATTAGAATAGTTTTATTATAATTGTATTTAAATATACCTACAAAATAGAGTTAAGAATTAAATGGATTGAAGTGCTCCATTTTGTTCCAAAAAGAAATTTGGAATATCTGAGGGACTGAATTAGGTATCAAACTCTATATCCTTTCCTAAAGCCAATGCCAAAGATAAAGCAAAATAGGTATTGTGATAAGGTAAAAGCATTCAACTTTGTTAAAAAGACCAAAGTAACTAGTAGATAGGTCATTTCAAACAGTGATTTTCAGGCAATTACTTATTCATTGGCTCTTTGTTTAGATGAACAATCAAAAGACACAGACTTTAAAAGGCCTTGATATTCCTGAATCCTTAAATAGTATCTAGTTAGCAAAGTTAATTGATAATTTAAATCTATTCCCTGGCTGATCATCTTAAGAAGACCTATACCTTTTTATACTCAAAGTACCAACCACCAAAAGGAACTTAAAACTTCAAATTAAAGATAGTACTGCCAAATAAGCTAATAAATCCCAATTTATCCAATCACCACACAAGCAGAAATAATCCTCTGCTTGAACAATATTCAAGGACCACCTTTCTCTGACTCCCTCTTTCCCTTTCTTTTTTCCTTTTCTCCCTACTTGCTCCCTTTCTTCCTCTTTTCCTTCCTCCCTCCTCTTCATTTTTAAAAAATGTTCTAGTATATTCCAGATAGTGGAACCTTCATAGAAATCATCAGTAAAGGCAGACAATCCATTGACTATGTTGCTGCCACCACTGCCACCAGGCCACCAAGGGACCCTGACCTGAGTCCTGAACCACATGTACTGAAGAACACACAGAACCTAGCATTCAGGTCCAGCAGAAGATAACAACCTTAAACATCCACTTTCATGAAAACACTTTTCAGACCCCCAAAGAAATGCCCCTCTGGGTAGTTACCATATTCCGTTTAAACCAAAAGCAACTAACTGTGTCTGAGTGCTGTAAACATGGATGGGTGGTATGGCATTGGGAGGTGAACAACGCTCTGGACACTGTGGGGAAAGCTGAGCAGAAGATGGGCTTAGGTAAGAAAAAATACACAGATATTTACTTCCCAGTAAGCATGAAGGCAAGACCTTCTTGCATAAGGAAATACCATTTCCCAGAATTGTGAAGCATCTGTTTTTTCCACGTTATTCCATGTTTTACTTTCAGAGAGACTTATACTTCAGTGTAATTTTTGTGTAAGTTGCACATAGCAGTTAAGAACAATTTTGCAGTATAAAGTAAGCCATTAACTGGTAAATTAGTTTAAGTGAAGGTTTACATGTAATACATGTGAAGCATGATCCTTGTTCCTAACATTGTCAACCAGAATGTTCTTTATATTCTAGAATGCTAGAAAGTTGTGAATAATTTTATCACTATAAAAATGTTGGATGTCAGTTATGTTTGAATTCAGTTATTTTCAAGATATAAATATAATTTAATATTTTAACTTACACTAATTAAAATGAAGAAGCAAACATCAATTGGGTAATTTAGAAGAAAATGTTTTAAGAAGTTAATATTCTGATTTAATGTTTTTATTAAAATATATCTCATTTTATACACATGATAAACAAATAATGTTTTAATTTTAATCCTTTTGAGCTTTGAGAATGAACACAAACACAGTTATAGAAACAGAAAATATTAAAATGCAAGAAGATAAAAACTGAAAACAATGTGAGCTTCATAGAGACTCCTTAAAATGTTAAGAACCTGAGACTGTGAGATGGAGCATATTTTTGTGGGACATGACCCACTTAAAATTTTCAGTCAGGACATTACAAATGCTTAAGTAATGAATATTTAATTACTTAATTATTGATTGAAAAAGTGAAACCAAGCAAGACAAAATTATTCTCATGAAACTCATTGCTTCAATAGGTCAGATGAAATTTTTATACCTTTATATTCTTTACTAGTTGAAGATTTAATTACCTACAAAAACAATGGAAATCTATGTGCACTTTGCTTCTATTTGCATATATTTGCTTGTATATGCATAAAATGTTCCTAGAAGGTCATATGGTGGAACTACAACTGTTGGTATCTCCTAGAAGGGAGGTTAAGTGATTGGGTGGGTAGAGCAGGATTTTTTAATATTATGTATATGTCACTTATTTTTAATTTGTTTTTAAAATAATTTTAAAAGAATATTGTATGTATTATTTTCAGATCACAGGGAAGGGAGGGAGAGAGAGGGGGAGAGAGGGGGGGGAGAGAGAGAGAGAGAGAGAGAGAGAGAGAGAGAGAGAGAGAGAGAGAGAGACATCAATGTATGGTTACCTTTCACCTGCCTCTAGTTATGGACCTGGCTGAAGACTTGGCTTGCAACCTGCTTATTTTGCCCTGGCTGGGAATTGAATCATCAAACTGAGTTCGTAGGCTGGCATCTTAACCACTATGCCACCAGCCAGGGCTAAATCAACTTTTTAAAAAAGATTTTATTTATTATTTCCAGTGAGAGAGAGGAAGGGAGAGAGGTAGAGAAGGAGAGAAACATCAATGTGTGGTTGCCTTTCACCTGCCTGTAGCTACAGTCCTGGCTCTAGACCTGGCTTGCAACCTGGTTATGTGCCCTGGCTGGGGAATCGAACCAGCGACCTTTGTATTCACATGCCAGTGCCTTATCCTCTGTGCCACCAGCCAGGGCCTAAATCAAATATATTTTTAAAAAAAGATCTTAGTTAAAAGTAAGGAAATTCTTTCCCAGTCATGTTAGCCTGTTCGAGTCTGTGTTCAATGCATATAAAAACAAGATGGTATGACCATAATTTTATGCAGTATTTAAACAGATAATTGGATGTCATTTGGTTACCATGTCGAGAGCTATGCTGTCAATGAATAAACAAAAGGAAGCAAAAACTAAGAGCTGAGAGCCTTACTTTAGCTTTGTTACTATATAGCCTTTCAAAATGCTCTCAAAATGTCTTACTTGCTGTCTGATATATTATTAAACTAAAGATCTCTTCCTCCATTCAACACACTTTAAAAATGTGTCCAACAATACGTATTATAGTTTTAAAAGATACAGTCCCTTCCTTCTACTAGGGATCTAAAGAGTGAGAAAGGCAATTGCAGTATTACTTGATAATTAGAAGAAAGTACTTGTAGGGTAGCTCAGGACAGGACCCCAGCGCCCCATGTCCCTTCCACCTCAGAGAACATGTGGCTGCCTTTCCAACAACTATGGGAAATGAGGAAATGCCTGTATTTGAGTCCCAGCTTCCTCCAGGCCCCTGAGTTTATTACAGCCTGGTAGCACTGTGTGCCCATCTACAGCACTCTGGCCACCGCCCCTGCTACCACCCTAAGCACCAGGCTGGAGGCGGGGCAAGGTCTTCTTTGCTTGCTCTGCCGCCATCGTTGCACTCCCCTGTCATGAGAGTAATAAATGGCATGTCCACAACTTGTCCACAGCTGTGTTTTTTTATGGAATATCACGAACACAAGAACAGCTCCCCAGATTGGATTGCCTGCTTTACAATCCGTGTAGCTGGCAAAATTTTTTAGAAAGTAGCTGTTGAGTTGGCTGCATGTGACTACATGCCACGTGCGTTAGCCTTGGGGGTGGGGGGGTGCACCAGTCCAATATGGTATGAGGTGGCAAGCCTGTTGTGGGGATGCCCCAATACTCCCCCAGACCTTATAAAACTTTTAAAGGTGGCAGAGGACCTGCGTGGGGAAGAGGAAGAAGCAGCTAAAGCAAAAGTTGTTAAAGGGTACACTTACATTAAAAATAAATATAAGAATGAGGAGATAAGATTCTAAGGTTAGTCACTGTCCCTCCTCTTACAGGATTTAATGTGAGAGGACTAATCTGTTTAAACTGTGTCTTTGCTTTAGATATTGTGCTTGTTACTGTTTCTAAAGGAACAGCTTGGCTTGATCTCAATTTTGTTTGCTAAAGGTCTACTCTGTGGGATGATATCTCTAACGTGCAAATTTTCATGTTCTTGCTTCATAAGGATGCCACTGAGAAAGGATTTAAATGGATGGTTTAAAGAGTAAAAGCAGATATCACTGTCCTCTCAGATAGTAAAACTTAGGAAGAAAAGAGGGGAAATGGGTCTTTTAAACACTTTGAATTCTCCTTCTGGGGCCCAGGAGCTGTGGTCCTGGGAGCAAGTCCAGAACTGATATTTGCCCCGCCTTTCCTTCAGCTCCTATAAAAGTTGTAAAGGTGATGAAGCAGCTCAATTCTGAGCACACTACAGGAATGTAGTGATCACTAATAAAAAATATGTGTGTGTGTGTGTGTGCAGATATATACATATATATATATATATATATATATATATATATATATATATATGTATGTATGTATGTATATATGAGGGTATCTGCCAATGAGGGGAAAAACTGTTTCTGAAAATTATGAAATATATTCATACATTTCTCATTCTAAAGAATGAATGTTAATTACTTTTAATTGTCACTAAAAATGGAAGATTCTAATTAAGTTGGGGAAAATATATGGTTTTGGCAATAAAAAGGTATAATATATTATGGCAATATATTTTGGAGGAAATAGAATTAAAAGTAAATTGTTCTTATTTCTGTATGAATCAAAAGAGCAAATTAAAAGGGACTAGGAAAACTGCAGGTCTGTACAAGTTGAAGAATAATTCTGTGAAAAGAAGAAGCAAAAAGCCAAGCAAATGAGAAAATCTTTTGTTTCCCCTACAAAATTTGTGATTCAAATTATGTGTGTAGTCTTTATATGTTCAGTCTTCATGTGTATTGTCTTTATGTGATAAGTGCTCATCTGTGTATTACATGTGGTATGTTCTCTGCCTCTGCTCTGTCTATGGATGGCATAACTAGGGTGTAATATTTTATTAGCCTAATGAAAGTAAACATTTATATAAGGATCCTGTAGTCTATATAAATTATTTTATGTGAAAATCAGTTTTAGGTTTGATTAATATCTTTTAATGTTATTACCATAAATATTTTTTGTTTTAGAAAAAGTTTATGAGCTCTAGCTGGTGGCACAGTGGATAAGGCACTGTCCTGCGAACCCAAAAGTCTCTGGTTCAATTCCCAGCCAGGGCACGTAATCAGGTTGCAAGCCAGGTCTCCAGCGAGGTCCATAGCTGGAGGTAGGTGAAAGGCAACCATACATTGATGTCTCTCTCCCTCTCTGCCTCTCTCCCTTCCCCTCCCTCTAAAAATAATAAAATAAAATCATAAAAAGCTTATGTTATGCTCTTTTGGTTAAGTTTGTTAGAAAGCCTCCCCAAAGTTCAAATTTTAAGAGACTTTTTAACTGAGACTTTGGTTATCCCAATGGGCCCCTGGAATACCTCAAAGATTTGTTTTCCCTTTTTTTATAAAATAAGTTTTTGAATTTATTAGGCCTATTTAATATGCTCAAAAGTACATGGGAAGATTTGTCAAATAAATAAATAAATATGTTCATTTATATACACATAGTTTTATTAAAGTAGATGTTCTACATGTGCCCCGACCAGGAATTGTACAGGGGACCCTTTGGTTTGCAGGCTGACACTCAGTCCACTGAGCCACACCAGCCAGAGCTATTTTTTTTCTTAAAATGGCATTACAGAGAAGCAAATTTCTTTGTTAATTACATTATAATCAAATCTGTAACTGTGTCATTTTAAGTTTTATCACTTATAAACTCCAATGAATTTGCAACAATACCTTATATCTTTGGGAATAGAGGTGCTTACATATGAACAGGATAAACAGAAATTAACTACAGGGCCCAATAAACTGAAGATAACTGTGGCATTTTAAAACCTTTTTTGAAAAATATTGCTAATTTTTAAATCTTTTGTTTTTCAGATATAAAACTTTCCATCCCTCAAAGCATTTTGGTAAATTACAGTTTCATAAGCAATATTGAAGCATTTATATTTTTCTCCCTACCTGATTTCTTTGGAATTTGGAAACTCTTAGTGAGTATCATTCTTTCCAGGACAATACAATTGTTTGCATAAAATCAATAGGAATCTGATTTCTTCATAACAAGATGCGTAAAGCCAGTTTCTAATTGTTGTTTTATTAACCAAGTCTTTGTCTGAAATATCATAATCAAAAGCATCATGCCTGGACTCCAGACATTGTCAGAAATCCTGAAGGAATTGAGATTGGCTTTCAAAGCTAATGAAAGCCCACTACAGAAATGGCCTGGTACCTTGCTTGATCACATGGTTCATGGAAGTCTTCCCAAGTAAGGAGCAAAGGCTGCCTTCCTGAAATACGACAAGAAAAGAACCTCAAGACATTTTGGAGACCTTGAGAACTTGAGAAACTCACCCATATCTTCAGGTACTGCAGGCAAAACCTAATAGCAATTTTGTGACTTGGTTTTCCAACCCTGAGGGGCTAATGTAAAGTCTAAAAATGCCTTGTAATGTTCATCAAAGTAGATTTAAGAAAGCCTGTATGATCAATTGTTATTCCTGTTGTATTTATGCAAATAATAAGAACAAATTAAAATTGGACTAAATGCAGTAAATGGATTGGTCTTGATTTAGCTCTTTGATAAAAATAAGGGTGACTGTAGGAGAAAATGTATGTTTCAATAAAATCTATTATACACAGTTAATGAAATTAGACTCTGGTGAATTATCTGTAAAATTTTACTTCTTGCTTATGAACTAGACTGATCCTGAGTTTTCCTAGTTTCTTTCCAACTAATGTTTCATTTTTCTTTCATACTTTGATTTTAAATTATTGAGAACTACTGATGCAGTGTCAACCATTCAGAATTTACCTAGCACCTGATGATATCACCAGAGATATTTAAGCTACAGATAAAGAGGATCTATAAGATTGTTACTGTTTAATTTCATTCCAGCAAAAGACTTTCATTTGGAAGTCTTTTCATCCGCTACTCTGACAAACTCAGAAACTGTTTTATGATTTGCTATGTTCATTAACCTTTGTGTTATTTCTGTTTTCATACCTGATTGCTTGTTTACACAATATAAGCTGCACTTTAGAAGCCCCTCTGCACTGTCACCTCCTGAAATCATACTCAGTAATTCAGCTGAATGGACTTGTTTTCAGCACTAGATGATTGAATTTGATACACCTATTCCATATCAAGATGATGTTGCTTGGGGGATTCCAGCCTATCCCTACTTGGAAGAGTCAGCTCACAGTCTCTCTGTTCCAGTCTCAGATCCTGTTGCCTTATCTCCCTTGGATCAGGCAGGGAGACTTCCATACCCTTTTCAGGAAGGGACCTATTTTCTCTGTCAAAGAAGGTTTGTGGAGGTTACCTGATCAGGAAAAACAAGTCATGTTCTCCTAGTCTTCTTGGCCTCTGCCTTATTCTCCTCTTCTTAAGGTACAGCTTATGTTGTGTTTCTGGCATGTAGATGTAACGTGCCAATACTTTCACCACCCAGGGACTCCCTGTCCGGAATAATTAACATGAAGATTGTGAGGTGAAGAAGCAATGTCAGGGTGGAGAGTCAGGTAACTTAGGACATGGCCTCTTCACACCCTCAGAGAACAGGTGGCTGTCTGGCCAATAGCCATAGGGAATGAGGAAAACAGTCTGTATCTGGAGTCTCAGTCTTCTCAAAGCTCCTGTGTTTATCACAACCCTGTAGCATTTTTCACACGCTATCATAGCACCTTCCCTGCTATTGCTGCTACTTCCCTAACCCAATAAGTAGCACCAAGGCTGGAAGAAGGGTGAGGCCTCTCTTGCCCAATTTGCCACCATCAGTCCACTCCTCTGTAATATGAGTAATAAATGGCATATCCACACTTGCTTGTCCTGTGGGTGGATTTTTTTTTCAGACTATCACAAATACAAATACAGTTCCATAGTTTGGAGTTCCTGCATTATAGTGCTAATATTGGAACATTATGAGATAGCTTAGGAGAAAAGGCACATAACTCAGCTTTTAGTTAGGGAAGGAAGTGAGGAATGTTCGAGAAGTTCTTTCCAGGCAGCGGTATTAAGACATAATGAGGCTCACTGTAAGCTGGAGTTTAATTTACAACAGATAAACTAGAGAGGAAAGCAAGTCTTAGATCATCTAAGACTTTACCTTACATTATTTACTAAGAGGTTTAAATTTTATCCAGAGGATTCTGGGGAACCACTGACAAGTTTTTAACAGATAAGTCACTGTGATCAGATTTGTGTTTTAGAACAATCACTTTGCTTGGAACTGGAGAGTGGATTGGATGCAGAGAAAAAAGCCAGAGATAATTAGGAGGCAGTTGGAATTATTAGGGTCAGAATGATTGTGTGTAAAGAAAGTAGGTGACAGGAGGGACTGAGACAAATGCACAAAATTACTTGTGGTTGATTTGGTTCTGGGTTGACACAGGGATTAGTGAGTTTCCAATAGTCTCCCAGTTGCCAGATTTATCAAATAAAAATATAGAATGCACAATTAATGTGACTTTAAACAGAAAATGATTCATTAATATAAATGTGCTGTATAATTTGGAGAATTATGCTACAGAATTATACCTAGTTTATCTGAAATTCACATTTAACCAGGTATGTTGTCTTTAACCTGGTAACCATACGAGTCTTGTATTAAAGTGGTGGATGTAGTACTTGCTCTGTTCAACATTCAGATATCCTTCTGTCTTTAAACACAGATATAGGTTTATGTTTCATTTAATACAATGTATAATTTTAAATTAACAATACCAGAAAAAATGACCAGAAAAGACTGCAGCAAAGGAAGGCTAATTGTGTAAAAATAAAACAGATTTGAATTTAAAAAATTAAGAAACTTATTATAATACCTCTAGTTTCCATTCAGATTTTTAGGAGGGATGTAAATAATAATATCTGTGACAATTTCCTCCTTCCAGGGTTTTCTCCCTCTCTTCCTTGATGTCAATCTTCTGTTTTTGCTTTGTGGGGAAGACTTAGTTCCTGAAACTTACTATTTGAGAAAATGCTAGTCTTAAACGTATGTGTATAAACTCATTTAATTTTTAAAACAAATATTGAGGTAGTTATTAATGTTATTCTAACTTTTAGATATCTAGTGTCTAGCCCTGACTAGTTGGTTTCAGCATTATCCCAAAAACCCAAAAGTTATGGGTTCATTTACCCATCAAGGCACATTGCCTGGGTTGTGGGTTTGGTCACTTCTCCATTGATTGATGGTTGTGAATTCTGTCCCCTCTCCATTGACCAATGCTTTTCTTGCATCAATATTTCTCTCTGTCTCATCTCCCTTCCTCTTTCTCTGGATATGTCCTTAGATAAGGATTATATATATATATATATATATATATATATATATATATATATATACTTTCTAAAGAAGGCTCAGAAAGGTTAAAAATTTGCCTGAAATCACACAGTTAAACCCCAAAATAGAAACTGAAATCTAGACAGTTTTGACTATGCCACAATAGCAATTCCCTTGAAGAGAGCACCTCATTTGCAGCTTCTTTCTAGCTTCTTTGGTTAACATATAGAATTTTATAAGATGACAATACGTACTAAGTGGCTCTCATTGTTCCTTTGTATTTAGGTTGCCTTGCCTGATAATTCATAAAATATAACCTGATCTTGATATAACTAAAATATAGTTGTTCTTTGTCTATGCAAAGATAAATGAGACTAGCTGACAAGTGCTATTTTCAAAACTTAATTTTTATGTCTTCTGTTCCTTGTGTCAAGATCTTATTTCAAATTATTTAAAGCACTCACAAGATGTTTGATGCTTTAGCATCACATATTCATTTCAGGATTATATCAGTTGTGCTACTTAGATTTTTTTCCTTCTTAAGTGATTCAGCTTTCTTGGTAATTATTGCTGTTTTTTAAACTATTAGATACTTTGGGTTGTGCTTCTGTAACATTTGCCAAGACATGAGAATTTAATTTTGCTCATTATTATGTCATATGTTTCATATCTTATAATTGGTATTTGTATGAAATTGAAATATCACTTTAAACATTGTTAAAGCTAGACCATGTTTTGAGTCATTTAGATACTGTCATTAGGACATGCCTAACTTTGTTGGTATATTGATTAAAAATGGATAAAATGATTTATCCATTTTAAAGACTATTAAGCATTTTAAAGACTGATTAAAACATAAGAGGGCCCCAGCCCTGGCTGGTGGCACAGTGGGTAAGATGCCAACCTGAGAACCCAAAGGTTGCTGGTTTGATTCCCAGCCAGGGAACATAACCAGGTTGCAAGCCAGGTCTCTAGCTAGGTCTGTGGCTGGAGGTAGATGAAAGGCAACCATACATTGATGTTTCTCTCCCTTTCTGCCTCTTTCCCTTCCCCTCTCTCTAAAACTAATAAATAAAATCTTTTAAAAAAAATACTTAAGAGGGCCCTACAAACATACATACATCTGTGTGTGCACATACATACATGTCTGTGCATATGTATTATTCCACATTTAATTTCAGCAGGAAAGTAGTTCTCCACTGTTGAGCTCAACAGACTGTGTTTATGTTCCCCTTATGGCAGTCATCATTTTGGAGCTTGTATTAAAGCTATTTATGTGTCTTTCAAGTCTCCCCTAAGATTTTACAAATAGATACTGCCTTTAATTCATCTTTATATCTCCCACAGTGCCAACACACAGCTTTGCATACTGCAAGTACTTGTTAAATGTTTGTTAAATGAATGACAGAAAAAAGTAAATTTAGTTTATTTGACCCTCTCAGTGTAGAATTTTTTTTTTTTTATTAAAATATAGTAAAAGCAGTCTCTACAAAAGCTTTCCCCTGGACATCTCTTTTATTTCTTACTGATGTATTTTATTTCCCCAATTTTAAATTACTTTTATCAATAAAAATGATGTGAGGTTAAAAAGGGATTTAAGATGTAAATAGGATATACTTGATATTTATTATCCTGACTTCTAGTTATCAAATCCTTCAGTACTGTCCAGTGAAACATAACAATATCAGTTTCTAATAGAGTAACATAACTGAATAGTTTGAAAAGACCTAAAATTTAAAGTTTATTTCATAGAGGGTCTTCAGAGAATAATGATGGCTTCAGAGCAGGCAACTAAAACCCTCCTTCCTATCATATAAAAAGTCCACTGAAGTGATCAAAGGTATGTGAAAGTAGAGAAATTTGCATCAGCACTATGAATAGGGAAGGAAAACATTCACATTTTGAAATCCACAAGGGATCTCTTCTTCATTCAACTGAAATAGAACCTAATTGAAGGGCTGGCATTTACTCCCTGAAAAAGCAATGCAAGCTGGTGTTAAAAGAGGAAAGAAAGGCAGAAAAACCCCACAAACACATTTTAATTTAGAAAGGTGAGAAACCGAGGGAAAGAATGGAACTATTTTGCTTAGGAGTCCCTTTGGCCATCCCCCTCATATGAAAAAAAAATATTTCCAAGTCAGCTGACTTGAGACAAGGTTCAAGAGCAAAATTACCTATGGCAATGCTCAGATGAACCCAGTGAAGTTTCAGTTTGGTAAGAGTTTACCCAGATGTTATTGACTTTCTTGTCACTAGTTGTGACTGAAACTGAGGTAGAGCACATCACTCTTTGCTTGTGAAATACAGATAAGTAGAAGAGAAAAGCCAGTCTCTAGAAGGACAGATTTAAATATTGAGAAGAAAGTTGAATTTCGAAGGGTACCTACTGGGATCACCCATGGCAAGGTTTACTCTTTGATTTCTAGATTTCTGACCCAAACAAATAAAATTAGATCAGTCACCTTTCCACAATTGAATCTCTGAAAGAAATATTTTAACAATATATCTGCTAAGAAGGTAGAGATTTAAATAGTTCTCTGACATTATTTTCAGGGGAAAACAAAATTATAAAGATGATTTTTCTTCTGTAATAATGAATGAAAACAAATAAAACCATGTATTTCCTCTAATAAAGAAAATCGAGCACCCTGTATGGTGGCACAATGGATAAGGCACTGGTCTGCAAACCCAAAGGTCGCTGATTCAATTCCCAGCCATGGCATATAACCAGGTTGCAAGAGAGGTTTCCAGCGAGGTCCATAGCTGGATGCAGGTGAAAGGCAACCATATATTGATGTCTCTCTCCCTCTCTGCCTCTCTCCCTTCCCCTCTCTCTAAAAATAATAAAAAATAATGTCTTTTAAAAAAAGAAAAGAAAATTAAAATAATATCCATGAGATTAAGATGTTATACAATATAAAACACCAGTACAGAAAACAAGTAATGGTTTGCAAAAACTTGATTGTCATGAAAATTACTTTAAAATGTGGTCTGTATGCAGAAAAGAAAGAAGTTTTGTAAAACACACAGGCACACAAAAGTGGAAACACATCTTGCTTCTGAAACTAGAAAATAAAAGCCCAAAGATTTTATTTTTATTGGTATTCTTACTGTTTTGTTTGATTAGATTACCCCTATATCAAGATTGTTATTAAACATAGAAACCAAACTACTGGTCCTTCTCCTTATCAGATAGATTTTGGCATAATTACTGTAGAAAATTATAGGAATTAAGGTCACAGGACTACAAGATTGGGATCAGCCTGAACCAAAATGTACTTTTACTACCTGGGGACTCAAAATTGTGAAAGCCCAGTTTGTCCTGACTCTAAGGGAAGAAGCCACTTTGGTGTTCCAGGCGAAAATGCCCTGTGTAGAGATTTAAAACATTGTTACATAAAGAGAAAGCATGAAACAGAGAAATACTTATTTTCTTGCCAGTGAGAATGCGAAAGTCCTATCTTGCATCCTTTGAGTATTACTAAATTATTAACAAACAAGGAAGTTTTGTTGATTGAATTATCTGTATGATAAACTCAATTTTTAGAACCATTCAAAAGCAACCACATTAGTTATTTAAATTACATATTTATTTTTCTTATTTCTCTAAAAGACATGATAAACAGCAAATAACTACTTTGATTTCCAGAAACCAAAGGCATTGCAAGCCCAATATTAGCATATAGATAGAAGGCTGGAAGACAAACTAAAAATAGCCATGTGGCCCTGGCTGGTGGCTCAGTATATAGGCACTGGCCTGTGAACCCAAAGGTTGCTGGTTCCATTCCCAGTCAGGGCACTTAACCAGGTTGCAAGCCGGGTCTCCAGCCAGATCTGTTGCTGGAGGCAGATGAAAGGCAATGATATATTGATGTCTTTCTCCCTTTCTGCCTCTCACCATTCCCCTTTCTATAAAAATAATAAATAAAATATTTTAAAAATAGCAGTGTGGATTTTTCTCCATTCAGAGGCATTTGTCTTTCTTCAGTCTGCCCTGGAGATATGGTCTCCTGGGATAGCTGAATTCTATTCTTTTTAACCACTTAATCAGACTGAAATAAAATAATTTGAAGTCAAGCATATATAGATAACTTAACTTCATACTTTTCTCAACATACAGCTATTCCTAGCAAGGATGGGATATTTTTTTGTGCAGATAAAATAGACCATTATTGATTAAAGTGCATTCAAAGCTTTGAATCTACCAATGACAGTTTGTCCACAATACATGTTTTGAGTAATAAAATTACTTTGGAGTTGCACATGTGTAAGTTTCTGGGCTGGTTAGCAGCTTCATTTTATTTTTGGATCTTAATCAATTGACCAGCATTTCCATCCTGACCCTCACTGACAAGCTGTGTATTCTTGGACTAGTTATGGAAACTGTCTGTGTCTCAGCTTTCTCTTCTATAATACAGATATAAACTAAAATACTGTGAATCATAATTTTCGTTGGCTTTTCTACTGTTTTTATCATCTTGTGTTCAATGCATCCATTTCTTTTTTCTTAATGTGGACACATTAAGGAAAATATAGTCATTATTAAATAAAATTTATGTATGGATGAAATAATATATAATAAAACATTGTGGAAGACAATACAAACAAGGAATAAAATAACATTCATTGAGCAACTACTACATACTGAGGTCTTTTCATTTATCATCTGGTTTTAATAGGTAGTTTTATATATGGCTCTAAACATTAATTTTTTCTTTGACACTTTATACCTCAATATCATTTCAACCAATTGCATAACCGAAACCTATTACTTCAGAGATCCTCACTTGTTTAATCTTCACTCTGCTGACTAGGTGTAGAGATTTTTATGAAGCAGGCACAGTTAGTTGATCTCTTGACATATTTTAGATGAAAAGGTATACCAAGTCCACATTCACCCCTGGTTTTTCATGTCAGCCTCCAGGTCTCCGGGATCATCTACAGGATCCAGATCACCACAGCTGTTGGCATTCACCCTTATTTTCCATAATCATGAAGAAGTACTTGATAAAGCACACAAAGGTAAGATTCTTTATTTGGAAGATGACTCCATATTTCTCAAAACCCATACTGTGCATCTTCCCTTTGCCTGATATCTAAATTTTAGTTTAATTTTCCAGGACCTACAAAGCATAGTTTATTAAAAATAGAATATGAGGGGGAAAAATAAAAGAGAAAGAAGGAAAGAGAACATAGAAGAGGAGGAGGGAAGGAAGAAGCAAGTGAGAATGAACACGGGGTGGGGGTACGGAATGGCTGGCAGTCATCTTTAGGGTCTACATTTGTGAAAGTTTTTCTAAATAAGCCATGAGACATATACACATTATATGGTTTTCCCTAGGAAATAAGGAACAGACTCAAATTCCATTTAAATCCCCTTAAAATCCAACCTAGATTACAGATTTTGTTTTCATTATAGACTAAAACAACGCATATGATTATGAGAGTTGAAGGAAAAACAGTATCAGACTTTTAGGTTTAGCAACATGGCTGACAGTAAATTATTTATTAGTGAGACCTGAGTACCCTGCACACCAGTTGTTTCCTGAACATCAATCACAAAGAGCAATAAAGAGATTAAGTGGCATTGTTGCTGTTAGAGTGTTGAGCAACAAGGCCAGTTGAAATCGATGTCTAAATATATGTTTCTTAAGAGAAGGCTGTTTATAGATAGAAGACAGTACATAGCTTCTGTCTTCTCTTATTGCTAGTCTTATTTTAACCATGGGGAGGTTATGCAGGGCAGGAACCTCTAACCTGTGGCTTCCAATACAACAAGACACAATGAGTAACTGACTTTTTCATCCATTAAAAAGACAAAAAACAAAGGAGAAGGAAAAGAAAGAAAACATTTACAGATTGTAGAGAGTGTACAATATATGCCAAAAACTACATGAACGCAACTTAATAGACTTTTGTATTTCTAAGGATTCTTTTTACATGTTGTCTAGTTGATTAGCAAAGTGAGTATGTGAAGCCATGAGATATATTTTTATTTGCACAGTTAATGTGCATTGGATGCATTAGAAACCACATCTTAGAAAAGCTATAAAACAGACTGGAACTTAATCTCTCAGATTCCATGTTTTATGGCCATAGCTTATACAAGGTCTGTCCCGAGAGTATCAAGCCAATGTCAATATAATTAAAACAGTGAGGCTGATACTTTCGGGACAGATCTCATATTTTCAGCCCTCAGTATCTTAGAAACAGGAGGTTGGGGAGAAAACCTCTAAGACTGATCTCTGCTAATTAAATGAAGACATTAGCAGATAATGAGAGAAAAGATAAGAAATGGCATCTTACAGAGATTTGAAGGCTCACAGGCAGGTGGATATGATTTCAATCTGATCAAATTATTTATCATCTCTAAAAAACAATGCACCTCTCTATGGAGCTGTATTCAGTCGAAGGGAGTAGACCATACACAGGAAACATGCACCAGGGAACCTCTGCAATGCTCATTCCAGGGTTGTGAGCTGCCCTCACCCAAAAACTTGACTTGTCTCCTATTTCTACAAAGATTCTTTGTATGAAACTATCCTTAGTTTATCTTATGTATATACCACTAACCATTTAAATTCATCCCATCTTTTATTCCTGATGCCATGCTAAATAAGCAGAGTTATGCATATCATTGTTTTGCCAAGTGCTCGACTGAACATGCTACCTTCTTATCAGTAAGTAAACTGACATCTTGACTAGACTTTTGTTTCCCACACCTTCCCACTCGCCTACAGGGGGACTCTGCACCAGGTATATCTGATTTCATTGGCACTGATGGTTCCCACTAGAAATGACTAGGCTGACATTATGGCTTCCACCCCAGTCTCATGAGCTTCATTTAGATGAATCAAACCCCAGGTGACATATCCATTCTTGAGGAGGTGTTGACAAATTTCTAAGGTTACAAGGCTTAATGCCAGACTCCTGCTACCCATCAGGGGTCCATGGAGACAGCCAGCTGGCCTGACCCAGAAGCAGCTTCCACTTCATTGTGCCCTACCTTGAACTTCCTAATCTTACATTTCCACATAAATTTCCAAATATTTTACCAATGTAAAGCATGTACTTCTAATTGTATTATGGCTCAAATGTTTTTCTTACAAAAAAGCTAGTTATTTTACATAATCACATCAATTTACAACTTACTTGGTTAAGAGATAGTAAATAATAACAATAAAACAGGTTTATAACACCTTCACCAAAGCCAATGAAGCCAGCTTTATTTAGGATTTTAGAATATTTTAATTTTGGAAAAATAATTAAGCACATATTCTATATATTATACATTACATGTCAGAGAATCCAAAATACATCCTATAATCAAATGCATTAAATATTTTACATAAATGTTAAGAATATCCATAATAAATTGAAGAATTAAAGGATTTGGGCCCTGGCTGGTTGCACAGTGGATAAGGTGCTGCTCTGCGAACCCAAAGGTCACTGGTTCGATTCCCAGCCAGTGCACACATTAACCAGGTTGCAAGCCAGGTCTCCAGCCAGATCTGTTGCTGAAGGCAGGTGAAAGGCAACCATACATTGATGTCTCTCTCCCTCTCTGCCTCTCTCTAGAGAATTATTATTCTAGAGAATTATTATTCTCTAAAAATAATAAATAAATTCCTTTAAAAAATTAAAGGTTTAAAAGAGACCCATGTAAGTTTAAGTCAATGTTGATGTCAACTGAATTATAAAACAGCTTTTAGTTTTTAGGATGCATGCATTTCAGAATTGTGGATAAAGGACTGTGAACCGCTAATAATAATCAATGAGCATTTAGTGAGTTCTCATATTTTCATAGTAGTCATGCAAATTAGGTGTATTCTTACTGTTTTCATATAAATAATGAGGAATCAAACATTCAAAAACATTTCAGAGTCATGCAGTTAGTAAGTTGCTGAGAACATAATAAAAATTCAGTATCTTGTCCTAAAACATGACATTATACTAACTACAAAAGGGAAATTGAAAAAGATGTGCAAGTTAAATCTTTTAGCTCCCATCTCACTGTATCTACTTAGAAGTAGGCCAAAAGTATAGATCATGAAGTCAGACAACTGGGTTAAAAACTATCCCAAGAAACTTGGGAAAAGGTACTTCAAACTCTTTAATGCTGGTTTCTGAAATTGCCAGCTAATGGTCCCTACAGTATAGTGTTATTAAGATGACTAAGTACGATAATGTCAGGTGGCATGGCACAGAGTGTGCTCACAAGTGACCCTGAGCTGACTACTCACTGACCATGAAGTATTCAAGAAACCCATAGTTTCTACTGCTCATCCCCATCCAAGGCCTCATCATTGACCCCAAAAGACTGGGTGACATGAAGAGCCACAAAATTCTTCTTTCTTCTGGCCATTCTTCCCCAACACTCCCACATCATCACCTATGATATACCTAGTAAAAGAAAATGCAATAATTTGAACTTGGATATATAGTCCCATTTTGCACTGTCCACAACCTCATTTGGGACTCTCTCCCAGACCCTCCTGCTGGCTCTCAAAATATGTCCTCATTAACAGACTTCCTCAATTTTTTCTCTAAAGATATCCTTTATGATATCAAACTGACCTTGAAAAAATGGGTTTCTCAGAAATCCTTTCAGGAAGCAGCTATCTTTTATTTATTTCTCACTTTGATTCACATGAGACCTAGATGTATGTATAGCTTTTCCTTATTATTTCCAGACAATCAATCAGAAAATCACATGTTCATCTTCTTTCCACAATTACAGTATCTGCACCTGCACCCATTACTCTTGCTTCTCTCCTATTACATGATAATGATCCTCCAGTTATCAAGAAGCCAACCTTTCCAACACACTCAAAAACCTAAATCAGAATTTTTTCTTGACTTTGGGGGGAATGGGTGGGTGAGGAGGGGGACAGAGGGGAGAAAAAAGGGGATGGATGTAATACAACAACAATAAAATTTAAAAAAAAAAGAATTTTTTCTTAATTACTTCCCCTTCACCAAGTTTTTGTTTTTAGTTGGATAATTCATATTTCACATATACATACTTGCTATAGTATTTCCAGCATTTACTAAAACAGAGGGTGAGGGTTTGTTGCTTGTTCCTATACTTTTCCAGCCACTTCCCCAGTCTCTGTTCCCTGTGTCAGCCAAACTCCCCCAGGCTCTCAAACCTCACCCACAATTTCACAATTTAGTACCAAAATTCATGGAAACTGTCAATATTTTGTATGTGCCATTCTCTATCCTTATTTTTACCTTGCCTCCCAGTACCTGACTGTGTTTATTCCACTCTTAAAACATTCTTGGCATAGTACCATATTCTTCATTTTTTCGCCTCCATTATGAGTATTTACCTTTTCACAATTTCTTTTTTGCCCTATTGCCTACAGCTGAGTTATTGACCAAACAATTTTCTCTAATGCTTACAGTTAAGTAATTGGCTCTATAATTTTCTCTAATGCCTACAGATGAGAATTTCATCCTCCAATTTACTCCCAAGACTAAAATGCTTAGAACTATCATTGACTTTATTTCCCTTTCATCCCACAGCTTACATTAACATGTGTAAATGGTTTATATTTCAAAAACAGTTTCTCTTACCTGTATAATATTGCCCAAAATATTCACCTGGATAACTGAGGGAGGTTTCTGACAAGCCTCTGCTGCTTTTCTTGCTCCATTTTCCCAACAATTTTGTTTCATGTTTATAAAGAGCAGCAAGAAAGGGACTTTGAAAATGTATCAGATCGCCCATTGAAAGAAGGTGAAGGGATTAGTCAAAGAACTTGTATGAATGACCCATGAATTTGGACAAAAGTGTGGGGATTGCCTGTGGGAGTGGGGGATAGTCTGGGTGTAGGGGGTAAAGGGGGTAAACTCAGACAACTGTAATAGCATAAACAATAAAAATTTAAATTGAAATAGAAAGAAAATGTATCAGATTGTGCAATTTTTGTGCTGAAATTATTTACTAATTAGCATACAGTCGTGAAGGAACTATACGAACTTTTAAAGATGGCTACAAACATTCATTGAATACCTATCATCTTCAGGGCTCTCTGTTATGATGGTGGGTAAGAAAAATCCAATCCTTGTACTCATAAATAGTTTACACACTTTTCTGTATCCTATAGGTCATTATCCTAATTGAGGTCAACATAATTCATTCTTAGATTCTTATAAGGGCATTTTTATGTTTCACTTAACTTAAGCAATTCCCCACATTAAACCATAAAAATTCTTCTCAAGTACAAATTGATAATACCGTTTTTATGCTGCAAACCTTCTCCCAATGACTCCTTGCTAACCTCAGGTCAGGTTTAAAGCCCTTAAATTGATTGGAAAAAACTCTTAAGAATCAACTTGCCTTTTTGCCCTAACCTATTTAATACCATTCTTTATGATCCACCCCAACCCCCCAAAAAACATAAAGATAGAACAAAACAACAACAACAAAAATCTTGAAGTGCTATCTTGGCTTTAGAGCTCTAATCCTATGCAATTTAGCCCTTTGATTATTATTTCTTATTCTGCAGATCTATACTGATAATAGTAATTCTATCCAAAATACCTCTGACATCTTGTGCAAAGGAACAAAGGCAAGGAAAAGGGAGTCTATGAAGGAAAGATGCTCATGCTCGCATTACTCACGGAGCTTGCAGACCCCAGCAGGAAGAAAAAGGATCTCCTTCTGACCTAACAACAACAAGCTGCCCACTACTGGCAGCCAGTAAAGTAGCTGCCACAGCCCTCCCCAATTTTCTCCCAAAAACCTAATCAAAGCTGACCTCTTTGTCTCCTTTATTCGCCTATGGCTCCCTCTAGTTTGCATGTTCCCAATTGCGATTCCCCTATTACTCCTGAATAAACTCATTTTGGCTAAAGACCTTATTATTTCATTTTTAAGTCATCACTCTTTCTTCACTTTTGTTTTTTATCCTGAAAATTCCTGTTTTAACCTCTTCTCTCAGAATTTCATAGCAGCAGAAAACCTGTTGCATTCCTTGGAAGTTGAGTAGTTTATTCTTCTACGTGGACCCATAGTACCCCGAGCGCAGACCCAAGAATCATTTCTTGCTATTTACTAGCTTGTCCTTGCCATGAGTGCAGCTTCCTTGAGTGCAGAAGCTATGTGTTGCTTTAGCTGGGATTCTAGTACTTAGTGAGGACAGTACTGGAGTGGCATGGGTATTTAATATTTACATAAAGAAGGCATAAATAAATTCAATGATGAATAGGATTATGGAAATTGGGATATATATATGTCTGCTTTGAAAATATCAGCTGTGCAAAACTGTAATATTGACTTTGGCTCCATACTTTCAGGAGAGACTTGATGTGTGTGTATGTGTGTGTGTGTGTGTAAACACAAACAGAATGTTTTAAAATTTCACCATTTAATGTATTGACCTTTTAATTTATTTTTTTATTCTTTTTTCTCTACTTAATAAGTATTTAATGGTTGATTTCTACCAGCTTAGTACTGGGGTTGAGACTTGGTAGGTCCTAGATAATTGTAAGATAATTGGCAGGTGTTAGACAATTGGGTGGGTTTTAAATAACACCTCCTTTCAAACCTTGTTGTCTCTCTGCTCTCAGATTTGTCATATTTTGTCATAATCATCTTGAAACTGAAACACTAAATATAATTGTTTGTGTAGGTCAGCATGTCTTTTCTTCCCCATTTATGAAAAAACTGACACATTATAGGGAAGAAAACTGGGTTGAAGGGTTTTCCTTTTTACTTACAATGAGAGTGAAAAATGTTAATACACTTTTTAAATAATTTCATAAAATTTCCTATAGATAAATATAATACATTGCAATTTATTATTATAACTTCAAAGGATTCAGCTTGACATCCAACACAAGTCAGTTGGAATCGTGAGCAGCCTTGCCTATATAAACAAAACAGCACCATTTCTACTTTATTTATTTATTTATTTATTTATTTTAAGTATTTTATTTATTATTTTTAGAGAGAGGGGAAGGGAGAGAGGCAGAGAGGGAGAGACATCAAGGTATGGTTGCCTTTCACCTGCCTCCAGCTACAGGAGACCTGGCTTGCAACCTGGTTATGTGCCCTGGCTAGGAATAGAACCAGAGATTTTAGGGTTCACAAGCTGACCGCCTTATCTACTGTGCCACCAGCCAGAGCCATTTCTACTTTAATGTATTGTTTTATATAGGAGAATAGTCCTTAGATCAGCTTTTGTTACAAGAATATTGCATTATGGCATTCTGATTTAGCAAATCACTCTACTTCAAAATATGGCCACATAACTAATTATTTAGAAATGAAAATTTGAAAATGTTGTAATTGTGTTCTGGGGGAAAGTACATTCTTCAGTTGTCACTCTCTCTTATTGCCCTTTCATCTTTTCTCAGATGATTGCTACTTAATATAGACAAAGTTTTTTTGTTTTTTTTTTTTTTAATTTCTTGTGTCATCATTTTACAGTGGTAACATTGCAATTCATTTGTTAAAAAAGATTAGGACTTTATTGGATGCTAAATTTCAAAGAACAACACATTTAACTCATTTAAAGACAAGGAAACTGGTTCATTCACCAGCCAGCCAAGGCACATAACCAGGTCGCAAGCCAGGTCTCCAAGCCAGGTCCATGACTGGAGGCAGGTGAAAGGCAACCATCTTGATGTTTCTCTCCCTCTCTGCCTCTCTCCCTTCCTCTCTCTCTGGAAATAATAAATAAAATGTCTTTAAAGTAAAAATATAAATAAATAAATAAATACAAGGAAAAATATTTGCCTTTAAGGTAACTTAGAAAGGCAAAATAAATAAATAAATGTTTTTACAAGTAGAGGAAATGCCGATAGTATTTAGCTGAATACACTGCTTAATGTATTTATTGCAATATAGTTCAACCTCTGATTGCTTCAGCTTAGTGAATTATCAAATGGACTAAAGAAATCTGGAGTTTTCTTTGAACACCATCAAAACTCCAAATTTTATAAAGTATAGTTAAGCCATAGCCAAATTCAACTAACCCAACACATTATGCTATCTATCTATCTCACAGGAGTGGTGGGAAAGCTAATTAAAATGGCTGCAGGGAACTACATGAAATAAAAAGTAAAAAACAGTATTTTTAGCTAAGCAACAGGAATTATTTAGTGTGTTGAACTTACTGTTTCTAATATTTTCTATGAATTCCTCCCACCTCCTCCTTTTTAAAGTCATTGAACATTAACATTATTGGTAAATGCGATGTCACTTTTTAAGCTAAATTTATGATCTTATTAAACACTGTACAAGCAGCATTATTAAATAGTAGGTATAAACCATGATTGAAATTACTCATAACGTGATTTCAAAAGTCTAAGATAGCCTTGGCTGGTGTGGCTCAGTGGATAGGCCCTGGCCTGCAAACCCAAAGGTAGCTGGTTCAATTCCCAGCCAGGGCACATAACCAGGTTGCAAGCCAGGTCTCCAGCCAGGTTCGTAGATGGAGGCAGGTCAAAGGTAACCATACATTGACGTCCCTCTCCCTCTCTGCCTCTATCCCTTCCCCCTTCCCTCTCTCTAAAAATAATAAATAAAATCTTTTTAAATAAAGAAAAAAAAATCTAATATAAAAACTCAACTTCCACCAATGTTTGAGTTGAAAGCTTCCACTTATCAATCTCACTCTAATAGCCGTCAAATTAGTACAACTTCCTTTGATTTATGGACAAAATGCTAACTTTTATTTGACTGCCCTTATGGCAATTATATAAAGTCAAGCTTTACTTTCAATTCTTTAGCATTCATATCTGTGGTGGAGGTAAAGAAGCTCCAAAACATCATAGAGATAGTTGGTATCTGTGAAGTAGTCCACTTCATACCACCCTAACCCTTTAAAGCCTTGCTTCTACTCTACTGAACAGCATGCATTTATCTGAATGAGATATATCTCTTAGACTTTAAACATAGTTTAATTTCAGTTTTGAATATTACCCTATAACATCATTGCCCTACTCTTCTCCAGTGCCTCTTCCCTCACTCCTTTTTCAAACATAAGATGGCTAACACCTACGTGTGTTCATTATTCAATCCAAGATATACACGTTCAGGAATGCTCTCGTAATTGTCTGAGATTAATTTAGTGGCTAATTAATTAATTTAGAGCTACTCCTGAAACAAAGGAGGTATTGGCAGCTATAATGGATAACTGGCCTTGAAGGTGAAGGGACATTTGAGGGCCAAAATTTAAACTTCCAGCCATTACACATCTGCCCTTGGATTATTTCTTTTGCTGTGCCAAGGAAGAAGGCATTTTCTTTATACTCTCCTCAGTCTAGTAAATATCCTCTTTTGGTTTCCACAGTTGTTATTTTTCTGTCAGCTTTGTGTGTTCGTGTGTCTCACCCTCACACTAGCCAATGAGCTGCTTAAGAAAAGGACTAGATTTCTTGTCTTTATCTCTATAATAAAGCCAAATACTCAGTACCTAACCAGTATATATTGAACAAGGAAATGAAAGAATAGCCTCAGCTAGACAGTTTAGTTAGTTGCAGCATCGCCCAGTACACCAACTGAACCTGACAGGTTCATTTACCTATCAGGGCACATACCTACATTGTGGATTCAGTCCCCAGTCCGTGTTTCTATCTCACATCTCTACCTCAGATCTCTCTCTCTCTCTCTCTCTCTCACTCTCACTCTCCCTCCCCTCCCTGTTACCTTTCTCTAAAAAAAATATATAAATAATCATATCCTTAGGTGAGGATTCAAAAAAAAAGAAATGGAAGAATAGTTGTTATTATGGTAATCATCATACCACATTGTACAGTGCATGGACTGAGCTCAAGTAACTTTTGTCAATGTGTTAAGAGGCTATTATTTTATAGAAACAAATGCAGAAGAAAATAAAAATATTTTGCTCTAAGTTCAAAAAATACAAAAATAAGGAATGCCTGGCATAGAATGACCTTGTATCTTATAAATTATGACAAGCAAAAATTATGTCTTTTCATTCTAATGGGAAATAATGGAAATATATTGGCCAATGCCCAAGGAGAAATAAATTCTCTTACTGCAGGCTGCTGATGCATATCCTACAAAGTTAACTACTGTAAAGTTGTTCAATAAAACCAATCTCTTAAATAGATAATTTCTAGTTGTAGAAGAAGAATTTATCCCTTAGAACTCGATTATTGAGTTCATTTGCAATTAAAAGTAAGTCTTACCAAAAAAATCTCACAAAGATTTGTTATCTGCTTGCTTGCTTTGTAGTACTCATTAGGATAGAGGAATATAATCTTCCATGTCCCTACATGAGAACAATTTGAGTCAGAGATAAGGAAAATGATGTTTGGTTAGGAGAAAATATAATTTATATTATCTAAATAAATTTACTTTCATGTTATATTTAGAATGCATTGTGAAATACTGTTTTATATGTGTAAAATGTAACCCCTGCATGAAAATCTTGAAAGCTGTTGGTTCCAGCCTAACAAATACTCTAGAGGGTAAAGCTTTAGAGTTCGACCAAAGTACATCTACTGTTTGTTGTGGCAGGTAAGGTCATTGGTAAACCTCCACAACAAGAAGCTGGTAAGGGCCCTGGCTGGGAGCCCAGTGGTTAAGGCGCCGGCCCGCGAACCCAAAGGTCGCAGGTTCGATTCCCAAGCCAGGGCACATAACCAGGTTGCAAACCAGGTCTCCAGTCAGGTCTGTGGCTGGAGAGAGGTGAAACGCAACCATATGTTGATTCTCTCCCTCTCTTCCTCTCTCCCTTCCTCTCTCTCTGGAAATAATAAATAAAATCTTTAAAAAAAAGAAGAAGAAGCTGGTAAAAATCTTACGCATGCATTTAGATGGTAAGTAGCCTTACTGCCACTCTCAGCACTATTTTAAAGCCTCCAAAATTGTTTCTGAACACTAGCTGAGGCTCTTTTCCAAATCATAACTATATGATTTCTCTTTAATCAGGGTGTAGGTTTTGAAGACATAATGATAATTAAATAACCTGGAAAACTGTTGTTTTAGTCCAAACCCTTTCACCACTTGGTAAGATTCAGGTAGAAATGTGTAAATTAAAGTTTGTAGGTACATGCATGTAAGAATCTCATATTTTGACAAACATTAAAAAATGTATCAATCCCTGTTATAAAGTGTATTTTCCTATAAATATTTCCCTTTTTAAAATCAGTTTTCTGCATTGATATTTCCTATTCCTCTCTTTTAATCTTGCTTCCAAATAGGAAGTTTTGTGGGTTTTTTTTCCGCGCCCTGTCTGGTGTAGCTCAGTGGAGTGACACCGGCCTGCAAACCCAAAGGTCTCTGGTTCAATTCCCCAGTCAGGGCACATAACCAGGTTGCAAGCCAGGTCTCCAGCCAGGTCCTTAGCTGGAGGCAGGTGGAAGGCAACCATACATTGATGCTTCTCTCCCTTTCTTCCTCCCTCCCTGCCCTTCTCTCTGAAAATAATGAATAAAATCTTTAAAAAATAGAAGAACTATTTTTTTGCTCTCCTTCTACATAGTATATTTTTAAGTATGGGTCCTGCCTTGCACATAATATTCCACCATGATGTTTTCTGACTTCATGGAATGAATATATCACATATTTGCTACTGAAATTTATTTTCCAACTTAGTGATTCTTTTTTTATTCTTTATTAATAGTTATCATGGTTTGAAATAATTTGTATCAACATCATTTTATAGAATATATTGTATCAGATCATATGTAAATCACAACTTGCAATAACTCCTTCAAATATGCTGCTACTAATTAGGACTTTCATCTATCAGTTAAATTTAGAATTTAAATCCCTACAAAATGTGATATGAAACCAATACTCAATTTGCTAAAATCCTGTTCACAAATAATTGTCATCGTATATTTTATCATAAAAATAAGTAATTGCAGCAACTAGGCCACTGACTGCTCGGTTCATTCAAATTACCAGTGAGCCCAGCATGTCTCCAAAAGCTTCCTAAGCCTCATGGCAGGGTCAGGTGCTCCTCTTCTGTCAAATTCTGATTCCCTATTGTGGTGCTTGTCACTCTGTATTATAATTGCTTTTGTACTTCTCTCTGTCCCCCAGTAGACTGAAGCTCTTAATAAGAAGAAATTATGCTCATGTTAAATCCCTAGTGTCTAATACAGGTGTTATAGTTTCTGTTTAAGAAGTATGTTTGCATGAAAATATTAATATCAATTCAACAGCCAATTAAGAAAATATATAATTAATTTCATATGCATGCATGCTCTACAGTCAACTGGTACTAATTCCTGACACTTTTTGGAAAATGTTGTAAGTGAGTCAACTTTTATCAGGAAAAAATATAGCTATTTTCATCTAGTTGTACAAGTAACATTCTTCCTTCACTAAAAGAGTTTTTTTTTTTTTTTTTTTTTTTTTTAACTGAGCATTGAATGCAGCTATGTGTGATTGTCATCAAAACGGTTAATGGCAGAAAAGTAATGAAGACAATAATATTCACTATCCACAGGTATAGTTATTAATTAAATATAATAAATAAATGAATGTTTGATGCACAGCATCATTTAACCAAGTGGAGGTATTTTGTTTATCTTTTAGGTTATATAGTTTCTTTATTTGTGCGTATGTGTCAGCATGTGCATGTGTGTTTTTACTTCAGAAAAAGTTTAAAAAACAAATAAAATATAAGCCCTGGCTGGTGGCACAATAGATAAGGTGCCAGCCTGGGAACCTAAAGGTCGCTGATTCCATTCCCAGCCAGGGCACATAACCAGGTTGCAAGCCAGGTCTCCAGCCAGGTCCGTAGGGGGAGGCAGGTGAAAGGCAATCATGCATAGATATCTCTTTCCCTCTCTGCCTCTCTCCCTACCCTTCTCTCTAAAAATAAATAAAATACTAAAAAGCAGAAAGAACATAAAATATAAATAACTGGAAAGTTTTCTTTATAAGAATAACATTTCTTTAACCTTTGTTCTTAAAAATAATATTTTTTAACTGTTTTACAGTGAAAGAGCCTTACTTTTAGTTTTATCTTATCTGCCCCAAATTGATACTGAGGTTGACTGAAAAAGTTTAAGGAACAATGATAATCAAACCCCAAGTAGAAAAAAGAGGCCTTTCCAAAATCCTGGTGTAGCAACTTTGTTTCGATGGTAATCCTGTCCTTTCTTGTTCCAGTTAACCTCATGATGAGGGGAGTATCAAGTTAGCCAAAAAGCTCATATATTTTTCTTTTTTCCCATAAAATAAAAAACACAGTTTTCATTTTCACCAATAACTTTATTTTCAGTATGTCTGCTATCTCCTGTGTGGTGATATAACATTGATTGCTCTCAGTTAATGTCTCTATTTTATTACTGTTAATTCCAATTGGTCTACCCAACTATGGAGCATTGTCCAGATAGAGAATCTTGAACAGGAAACTTCACAAATCACTTTTGACATATTCAATCAGTCACAACACCTTCTCTATATACTTCATAGATCATTTTTTTTCTGTTTCAGTTGCATTTTTACCTTTCTTGAAATAATAAGGCATAATGTACCAAAAATGTTGCTTATTTTCTTTCATCTTTAATATTAAAATGGCTATACAAAAATTCACTAATTTTGATAAAATTTTTAAATGCATGCTGATATGACAGCTGTCATAATACAATCTAACAAAATTGTTTTTATTGAAGGTAAAGACAACTATGTGCTAATAGAGCCATCTTGTGAAAGAAAAAAAAAAATTTTCTTGGCCAACCCAACAGAAAATGTTTCCCAACACTAAAACCTTGATTTGGCTCCTGAAAGCAAACTGTTTGGATTAATTAATCTGACACTGCTAATTTTTTTCACAAGTCATGACTCCTTGAAGATTCAGGAAGATATACATTCCATATAGTAAGTCTTAGAAGATATTTTGCAAAAGGACAACCTACAAGTAAATTAAAAATGCTTTCTAACAGTCTGACTTCACAATTGAGTAGAAAAGTAATCATCAGAAATGTTTTCATGTTATAACTGTGGTCTGATATTTAAGGAAATGAGGCCAACCACATGAGTAGAGTCAGTATTATTATGATTTTTATAGTCTATTTTAAAGACTTTCCTGCCCTGAAATAGCTCCCACATTGGTACTTGGAACCCCTATTAAATATCTTGAGCCCTAAAGATTTGGGACCTCACATTTCTCTATTACATTGAAATTGTCTTACAGGATGTAAAACCATAGGAAGCATCAGCAAACACCTGATCAGGGCTTGCTTCCCAATCTGGCAGGCAGCTAATTAAGTTAAATAGTTCCTATGGGAAAGTACTTTGAGGATGGGGTGTCCGTAAGGAGGAGAGGAATGCTGACAGAGAAGAGGGATGGTAGAGAAAATCTGGTCAAATTGAAATGTATCCTAGGGATCCATGTATTGAAAATCAACTCCATTTTCTTTTCCACTCAATTAAGTAGTTATTTTTAACCAGGAATATATGTCAGAATCACTTGGGGTAAGAGGTTTGTAAAAACCATGTCCTAAACCCCCAAATTCACTGAATGCATAAGAATCTCTGGTCTGCATATTTAAAATCACTCCAGATGATTCTGTTTCATACACCATTGCCATAAATGGCTAGCAAGTTAACTACATTGGGATCAATTCTGTTCAATCAACATTCATCAGAAACTAACTACATAGAAAGGACAGTGGTTACGTGATATGCATGTTACAGAGAGACTAGACATGAATTTATTTTCAAGGAGATTATACATAATTTACCAGGAATAATACATTATGATCATTGAAAACACTGCAAATGAAATGTAAAGAAGTAGATTACTTTTAAAGGGAATGTTAAGGAAAAACTACCTGGAGCACAGGTTCAGGTCCCTTTCTCATTTCTCCTACCTTCTCCTGGTCTCTCCCAAAGGACTTTGTTGCAAAAGTCCTTTGTGCCCGCAGTGTCTCCCACAATGTTAGTCTCCTTTGTGTCCCTGAGCCATGGTAGGCTTAAAACCATAAGTAGCCTCAGCAAAAATGAGAGGAGGACTTGGTGGCATTGGTGGCCTAGGTAGATTCTAGTAATTATCCCTTATACCTTGCTCCAGAACAGGTTGCCCAAGCATTTGACCCCAGAACATTGGGTTTCTAATCTGGTGCTTACCCCACCACCACACCAACACATTTATTTAGTGAATTCACTGAAGGGTCACTATCATATAAAGTAGAATACTTGGCTCTGAAAGACAGGAATGAATGAAACCTCATCCTTATCCTCAACAAACAAATAAATTAAGTTATAATGATATCTTGGTTTTAGGGTTCTGAAGCCATGCTTTGTTTCTCTCACTTTATTTCAGGAATAAGCTTCTGTGGTATCAGCCCTGTCACCTGTCTCCAACCTTATTCTCCCATAGAAATGACTGTGACTATTACATGTGTTCACTAAGGACTGACCACCTATTTCTGAACTCCACTGGCTATAGTGCTGCCTTGCTTTGGAATTATTCAGAGACCCATGGGTCCTCCCCACAAATATGTACCTCCTCAGTGCAAGGAATGAGAGTAGGTCAGGGGAGTAGATAAGGACATAAAACATAGGTAGAGAATCTTAAGTCAATATTTTAGTTTGCAATGCAGCTAAAACTTCAGCAGAATATCTTTTGAAAAAATGAATTCTCTTAACAAAGACTAGTAGACAGGGAAAGAAAAGTATTCTCTCTTTGTACCACTCCCATATCCTCCCAAATCGCTACAGCATACTACAATTTCATCTGTTTAGCAAATATTCCATATTTGCAAGCATTTTACAAGCCACCACTAGTGTTTAATCTTGGAATTATGCCTTCTTAATGTGCTAACCCCAAGGGTATTTTGAAGATCCTAAATGTGAATTACTGGTTGTAAAAAGGAGATCTGGTTGTTTCAAATCATGTCTGTCTATAACTAAAGACATGACAGCATTGGGATACAAGGTCATGTCTGTGCAATCAAAACCCATCAGGGTAATTATGACACAGCAGTATCAAGGGAGAAGTGTATCATAATTAATGAGAAATGGCCATCATTAGTAAAACATAATTTTCCTAATTTCCCCGCAGCACAGAGTGGCAAAAAGAAACTTGGATAGAAAGTTAAAATATCTTTTGATAGTTTTTGTACCTAACTTTCATTAAAGAATGAAATAAAATGATGCTTATCCTATGAGGTATTCATAATATTCCATTATATTTATTTGTTCATTAATGCATTACTTAAAATAGTATTTTTGCATACATTGTCTCTATTAAGAATCACAACAGGCAGCAAAGATTATTCATGTAATATTTGTCATGTTGTAATGTATTGGTCCATAGAACTGAAATATTTAGGGGTAGGAATGGCTGTATTTGCAGTTAAGCCTTGATCCAGGTCATGAAGGTCAGTATCTCAAGTCCCTTTTTGTCTGTTCTTTCACCAAGCAACCTTCCCTTAGGGTAACCAGATGACTTCAGTAATCCCAGTCTCCCAAACTCACACTCCACAGACAGCGGAAGTGTTTCTTTTCCACCAAAGTCCCAGCAAATGCTTCCTTTGATTAATTTTCTTCTGAATATGCTATTTGCCCTACTCTGAATCCAATATTGTGGCATCACCAGATGGACAGTGCAATTGTTTTAAGTCAACATGACTGGTGTTGGAGAAAAATCTACCCAAACATGAGAAGTAGAGGGATGGTTTCTCACAGGAAATTTGGAAGACTATTCTAACAGGAGGGCGTATTGCTATTCAGAAGCAAAACACAAATGCCTATCACTAGGACATTTAAAGCTCTACCCACACAAAATATATACTACTACCTGCTAAAATGAAAGTATGTGTTTGTATATAATTCCATGTTGTTTTAAGTATAAAGCACCAGGCTTTATATATATTAATCATGTATCTGTTATATTCAGGGTAGTGTTAATTCCCTCAGATAGATTCTCAACTGTGTGCATGGCTGGGGTCTTTGATTCTAGTTTGGCAGGCACTTATTCACTAATAAGTCAATTTTCAATAAAGTCAATTTTCTCCAAGCAGAGTTTTTTCACAAATCTGTTTCATTATATGAGGAAATTAAGAAAATATTTGATATACATTTGATATACCCCTAACTGACAAGGTGCTTGAGTGTTAAAAGAAGACAAAACTGCTTTCTGATATTAAAAAAAAAAAAAAAAAATTCTCGCCCTGGAAGGTGGCACAGTGGATAAGGCACTGGCCTGGGAACCCAAAGGTCTCTGGTTCGATTCCCAGCCAGGGCAACATAACTAGGTTGCAAACCAGGTCTCCTGCCAGGTCTGTAGGTGGAGGCAAGTGAAAGGCAACCATACACTGATGTTTCCCTCCTTCTCTCCCTTCCACTCTCTCTGAAAAATAATAAATAAAATCTTTTAAAAAATAATAATAAATAAATAAATTTAAATGCTCTTAATTCCACCTAATGTTAAGTTTCTTTCTTTTACAGACTTCCCACATTTCTCTCTCCATGTTTTTTTTTTTTTTAATTTAAAGATTTTATTTATTATCTTTTAGAGAGTGGGGAAGGGAGAAAGGCAGAGAGAAAGAGAAACATCAATGTATGGTTGCCTTTCACCTGCCTCCAGACACAGAGCTGGCTGGAGACCTGGCTTGCAACTTGGTTATGTGCCCATGTTTCTTTTTCTCCATTCCTATTTTGTTTTTGTTTTTGTTTTTTAGCTTCTACAGACATTGGAAGTTTCCTAATTTCAAGGCATTATACTTAGATCTGAGAAAACAAAGATAAACCCAGATTGTTGCCTTTAAGAGGAGGCAACCACACAGATAATTATAAGTTAGTAAGATGAATTCTATCTGCTAGCTTCAATTGCTTCCTAAGGAAGACTTGCATTGCTCATTCCTAAAACCTCAGATGATCAGTGACCTCCTATGTTCCCAAGGAGCCCCATTCATACTTCTACTTATCTTAGTATGTTTTCATTGTTTCTATTTCTCTCCAACCGTAGTCACTATCAAACAGCATTAAAAACAATTAGAGACCATGAACTCCATCCATAAAGATAGGTTTTTAAATGTAATTTGCCATCAGTAAAGGACTTATTTATTTTTCTGTAATTTTTCATAGTAATTTGAGATTGTTCTGATCCAACCTTGTGTTCTTAAAAAGACATAGACTAGTAGGGGAGGAGAGTTAAGCCAGCAGTCTGCTGCTCATGGCAGGAATTATGCTTATTGACCTATGAGATCTATAAACAAATCCCTCAGTCCTCCCTGCACACACTTTGTACCCTTTTTTCTCTTCACACATACAGAGCATCAATAATTCACTCCCAATCCATAAACTATCTGGCTAGAAAAATCAAACATCAAAACTAAAACCAAAGATGGATCATTTGGTAAGAGACATCTCAAGTGTTCTCACTACCAAACAAAACAAAAAATAAAGCAAAACAAAAGGTAACTGTGTGAAGTGATGAATATGTTAATTATCTTGATTGTGGTAATCACTTCACAATATGTACATATATTATAACATCACATGGTGCACCATATACTTTGTCAATTTTACCTCAATAAGTGTGAGGGAAAATATGGAGTTTGACTATTTCCAATTACTTTATTTCTCACATGCAATATGAAGAAGTTATCCTCTTTACATCCTATTGAAATTCAATCACTCACTAACAGGGTTAGAGAGATTTAATGATAAAGATTTAGGAAGGAGTGAGCATTGATTATAGTCTACATTGTTTAAGTGTTTGCATTCCCATGTATTGTAAATTAAATTCACTGCAAAATCACCAAAGGAGACATAAATAGGTTTGCCCACTTAACCAAAATATTTGATATCTATTTCCTTTCTGAGAGAGAAAAATCACACCCTTATATATGATACTTATAATGGATGAAGGACTATATTTTTACTAAATGTAATAGACTTAGAAAAAAATTTAGTTCTTCATTTTAATATCCTCTATAATATGTCTGCCATTTAAAAATTATTTTATTTTATTTTTTCATGGTAGAAGAATACATTAACTCTCCAAATACATTCTTTTAAAATTTTGTGACCATCAAGAATTCTTGGTGGATTTGAGATTTATCCAAATGGTCTTCTTCCATTCCTTGTGTCATTCATTTTGAACCATATTTACATCTTGCAAAATACCTTGTTCCTCTGACTCCTTATGAAAACTTTTGTGGACACTGTTCTGTCTGCAAAAACATTCTATCTCTCCATCCATTTGTCTATTTCATTTCTTTTCAACATATAGCTTTCTCATAGTACTAGTTTTCTCTAGGATTTTCTGTAAAATCTTTATGCATATCTCTTAGAAATTTTCATAGCAACTTGTTCTTCTCTCAATATTTTTCTTAGTGATTGCTTATTTATTTGTGTATACCCTACTGGCCTTAATTCCGTAGGCTATATAGCATAGTTTCTCTATCACAAGCTTTAGCACAGTGTTTGATATTTCATAAGCATTTCCTAAGTCATTGTCACATGTGTAAATAAATTAAAAAATAATTAATGCCATCGATTAAATACTAATTAAGTAACCAAATCCAAATGATTTGTTCTTGATTACTAGATTATGACTGAAATCCACTATAAAATCTAGTAATTGGCTAATTTTATTATTTATATCTTAGGACCAAAGTATAGTGTGAGAATGTATTTCATCTTTATAGTTCATGTAACATCTCTTTTTCTGTAAAATAAAACATAGTTTGTACTTTCCATTTGTTTGATAAATCCATTTTCCTAAACTAGTTTAGTATTGTATAATATTTCCCAATGGCTTCTAAATCTTGTAGACTTTCAAACAATGACTACAAAATTCACCTGTGTGTGATAAATTTTATCACATATGGGCCTAGAAATAACAAGCCTGATGTTATTACACTTTCTGGCCTTTAGTAACAAATAATATTCTATAGTTACCTATAGATTCTTCAATTCACCTAGAATATTTTAATAAAATAAATACTATTGACCCTTTCAATGTGTGGGGTTAGGAGCATCAACACAAACAATTGAAAATCTATATGTAACTCTTTTTCAATTTTATTATATTTATTAAGGTGACATTGGTTCATAAAAGTATATGTATACAATTTTATAATTCATCATCTGTATATTACATTGAGCATTCACCACCTAAAGCCAAATCTCTTTCCGCCACCATACATTTGACCCAATTTACCCTTTACTACCTCCCTCACAAAACCTTTTCCTCATTTGTCTGATTTGTTTATTACAAAATCCATGTGTAACTTTTGACTCCCAAAACTTAATTGTAGTAATCCCTTGCTATCCACAGGGAATTGGTTCCCAGACCCCCATAAATAACAAAATCTGTGATACTCAAAATGGTGTAGAACAATGCATATAGTCAGCAAGCACTCTGTATCTGTGCTGGATTTCCAATCACAGATGGAAAATACTGATTTTAATCTGTGATTGGTTAACCCCATAGATTTAAAACCAAAACATGGAGGACTGAATATATATTTGCTGAAAAAAAAAAAAAAAAAAAAACAGGAATAAGTAAGCTCGTGCAGTTCAAAGGTGTGTTTTATGCGTCATCTGTGTATATAACTCAGTATTCACTAAGACATTCAGCTGTAAGAGTTGATGTTTAATGTCTTAGATTTATTCACAAATATACCCCATCTTTTACAAAGGTTTACAATTGCCAAACATTAAAAATGGCTACAATTTCATTCTCAAGAAAGTAAATCTAACTTTTCTGACCCTCCATTAAAATGAATACAGAAAATTACTACTGGCAAAAGGTTTAAGATAAACATTTATTAATGAAGTATTGGTAAAAGCATAAAATCTCAGACAAAACTATAGCTTAGACTAGACTTCCCATGTTTAGTAATGAAGACTCCTTGCTGGCAGAAAAGTGAGGAAACTGAGTAGGAAAAAGAGGAGAGAGATATAAAAATGTTTGTATGTTACCTGAATAATTAGATCTCTAAATTAATGAAATCTCATTAAAATACTATACTATTTCACCTTTATTAGACCTAGTTATTAAAAATACTTTAGAGCCTTCAAAAATATGAGCTGATTAGCCCTTATACCTAATTTGGTAATAATGACATAATAAGCATACTTAATTATGGTATTCTCAGTCACTTGTTCATACTACAAATATACTCTATGTGCAGTACCTTCTCTGAGCCAAACATGACTTTAGGTGCTAGAGGCAGAGCAGGGAACAAAACTGACAAATCTGCCACATCTCCTTATTCCTTTAAGTACTGACTTTTTCAATCAAAAAACATTTTTGGTCTATGGATTTTCTTAAAAGTTTTACATTAAAATCACTTGAAAACAGTAAAAAAAAATCTGTACTATTTATTTTGAGAAAAGCTGGTATATAAAGATAGTATATAGTATAATAGAAATATATATGAAATGAAAGTGGATTCTTGCTTATTTTAATGCTAATGGTAATGTTTTCTGAAGTCAAGTGGAGTAGCACCACTAAGTTACATTTTTATCACCTTCACAATAGTACGTAGAGATTTCAAAGAATCAAGGCAGTAATTAACGTCGGATATGCCTTTTCTTGACCTAATAAATTATAGTAAATGTACAAAAAGACAAGCTTTCCCCAAAACATTTTAAAAAGGTAGAATCAAAAATATTTTTAAATCAATGTAAATTATGTAACTTAATTTTTATATTTTTATTATTTCAGTCAAAAAACTGAGATTTTGCCCTGACGGGTGTGGCTTAATGGATTGAGCGCCAGCCTGAAAACTAAGGGGTCACTGGTTCAATTTCCAGTCATGGCACATGCTTGTGTGTGGGCTAGGTCTCCAGTTGGAGGCATGTGAAAGGCAAACAGGTATTGATGTTTCTCTCCCTTTCTCCACCCCAACTCTCTAAAATAAATAATGTTTTTAAGAAAATTGTGCTTTTGCTTAGAAAAGTATTTCTATTAAATTTTATTTTGAAAATAGTCTACTAATATGCCTTAATTCTCTGGAATGTCTCTATAAACAGATGTCTCTAAAATGGTAAGCAAGGAATTAAAAAATGTAAGAAGGCCACCATTTAAAATAACTACATAGCAATAACTCAGTCCTCTAAGAAGCATTTTAATTTAATAAATTTTTTCACTTTAGACATTTTACTGCATAAACTATTATCCTGTTGTTTGTTTAACTAGGAAAGAAGCATTACCAAATAATTTCTTAAATTGCCATTTTAGACTGAAACACTCAATATGATACAAGGGTTTCTGAATCAATAGCAAAAAGGATCATGAAAAAGCAATGTTTTTCATTTGGTTCCTCCCTCATCATGACTTATTGGAGAAATGCATCAAAGGTTCACATATATTGGACCAAACTAATTTTCATCAGACACCTACTAAAACTCTTGCAAGCCATGTCGTCTGCATTACTTCTGTTTTAGAAAATTTCCTGTAAAAATTCATCCCCAAGACTCATTTAGATTTTACAATGTCTGAGGTTGGGTCACAGGAAGAGGAATAATTTCTTACCCTTGTACCATTTCTATGCTGATAATTATTTAAATCAGAGAATAAGATATGAATACACTCCATTTTCATGTACTATAACTAATTACAACTTTAGAATCCAATACTTAGCATTGAAATAAGGTTATTTAGTAGTTATAAAGTGAGCTTGAAATTAAATATTATAAAAATTATATTTAATAAATAGAAAAAAGTATACACTATAGTACATTTAACAGTATTTAAAATCATACCAACTAACCTATGTCTGAACTATGCTTACTTGAAAATATTCTAATCATTTTTGCTTCTTTATTTATTCTCACATCTGCTTATTCTTGCCATAGGCTAGGTAACAATTTCCAACCACTCACATACCTGGCTTCCTTTTAAGCTGCTTTAATACATATTTTCCAGTAAATCTGGTAAACTGTAAATTTATTCTCATCACCACTGTTTTATGTTTCCACAGGACTCTATATTAGACAGTCATCAAGAGGTTATCCCAGGCTATTTTAATTATCTATTTATTTAATCATGTCTGAACTTCTAACTATATAATAAATTCATGAATGTCAGGAAGTGTTTTTCAATTTCATTATTTATCTTGTTATACTTAGTACAGAACTGTATTAACTCCAACAAGATAGTGAATGCCTGCTAAATAAACATTTATTAAATTGTTAAATGTTCCCTTTATAAGAGAATATAATAAAAATACAAGATGCATGAAACTTTTTTTTTAATCAAGATGAACTCTGACCCCTGGAACAAAATGAGAATAGAAAAAAAAAGGTGAAGGAAGTGTAGAGGGCTCTGACTTCTTCAGAGCACAACCTGGGAGGATGTTGTCTCTATTCTGCTGTGTCATGGGAGGCTGACTCAACCAGTACCAGTAGTACCAGTACTATTAGTAGGCACTAATAGGAGGGGTGGAGGAGGCAGGGGAGTGCAGTCTTCTAGGATGTCATGCATGTAAATTCCTGGGACTAAGGCATTTTTGCATATTTGAATCAGGGGATGATATCTGCTGGCCATCAAATGGCCCAAGATACCCCTTCAACTTCAGGAAATTAATTGCTTCTGCCCACATCTTATGCTAACATACAGGGAAAGGCAGCTGAGCTTGCTCTCTCAACTGCCCTCTAGGGGCTCTAATCCAAAAGTAGGATTATTTCTCTATCATGCAACTGAAAGAGACCTACTTCTTGTCATATCAAAGACTGCAAAGAAATTATCAGGGAAGTGTGTGTGTGTGTGTGTGTGTGTGTGTGTGTGTGTGTGTGTATATGTATATATATATATATACATATATAGTGTTTATAAAGTATATGTATATGCATCAGCAATTTTCAACCTTTTTTTATTACTGAACTTTTGTATCATTTATTGTTTTAGGGTAAATTCATAGAGGTTTAATTGTTACATCAAACGGTAACTTATTTTTTAATGCTTTTTATTTTAAATTATATTTTCTTATGTAATTTCACTTGTCCTGATTTTCCCCCTTTGCCCCCTTCCACCCAGCAGCCTCCACTTCCTCAGGCAATCCCAACATCATTATTCATGTTCAGAGGTCATGTGTATAAATTCTTTGGCTATTTCATTTCCTACATTGTATGTTACATCCCTATGGTTATTCTGCAACTACCTATTTGTACTTCTTAATCCCCTCACCTCTTCACCCATTTGCCCAAACCTCCCTCCCATCCGGCAACCATCAAAACATTCTCCATTTCAATGACTCTGTCTCTGTTCTTCTTATTTGCTTACTCTGTTTTAGATTCAATTGTTGATAGGTATGTGTTTATTGTCATGTTATTGTTCACAGTTTTGATCTTTTTCTTAAATGAGTTTCTATAATATTTCATATAATAATGGTTTGGTGATAATGAACCTTTTAGTCTTTTCTTGTTTGGGAAGCTCTTTATCTGCTTTTCAATTCTAAATGATATATTTTTGGGGTACACCAATCTTGGCTGTAGGTCTCTGCTTTTCATGATCTTGAGTATTTCTTACCAATCCCTTTTAGCGTGCAAAGTTTTGTTTTTTTTTTGAGAAATCAGCTGACAATCTTATAGGAACTCTTTTTTAGGTAATTAACTTCTCTTCTCTTGCTGCTTTTAAGCCTTTCTTTATCTTTAACTGCTGGCATTATAATTATGATGTATACTGGTGTGGTACTCTTTGTGTCCATCTTGTTCGGGACTCTCTGTGCTGCCTAAACTTGCCTTTTTGCTTCCTTCACCAAATAAAGGAATTTTTCTTTCATTATTTTTTTCAAATAGATTTCCAATGTTTTGCTCTTTTTCTTCTCTTTATGACATCCCTGAGGAGAAAGTTAGTATTCTTGATTTTTGTGGGGGTTCTATTTTTTGTCTTCTTCTAGTTGGTTGTATTTTTGGTTCCATATGCTCTGCTTGACTTTCAGCTTCATTTATTCTACTATTAATTCTCTATAAATTGTTCTTTATTTCCATTAGTATATCCTTTATTTCTGCCTGGGTCTTTTTTATGCCATTGAGATCCTCACTAAGTTCTTTGAGCATCCTTATAACCAGTGTTTTGAATTGTGCATCTGATAAATTGCTTATCTCCATTTTTTTTTTTTTTTTTTAGTTCTTTTTCTGGAGTTTTGATTTTTTTAATATGAGCCAAGTTTCTTTGTTTCCTCATTTTGGCAGCCTCCCTGTGTCCGTTTCTATGCATTAGGTAGAGCTGCTATGACTCCCTGTCTTGGTGGTGTAGTCTATAGGAGTCCTATAGGGTCCAGTGGCACAGCCTCCCCTATCACCCAAAATGGGTACTAAAGGTGTGCCCTCTATGTGAGTTAAGTACACCCTCCTCTTGTAGTTGAGCCTTAGTTGCTGTTGGTAGGTCAACAAGAGGGATTTACCCAGTCCAGTCTGCTGCAAGGACTGGCTGTGACCACTATCCACCAACCTTCATCCTCTATGAAGGATCAGCTGTGCAGGGGCTGGGTGGTGGTGCTCCAACATGGTCTGTAGCTGTCCACTTGGTGTGCAGGCTCTGAGCTCTCCTGGGTGGTGCAGGCCAGGGTCAGCCACACCTGTGTTCTGCTCAGGGCCGCCCATCATGAGCTATAAAGCAATCTGCAGATGGCTATTTGTGCTGGACTTGGAGGTGCCCAGGAGAAGCCACACTGGAAACCAAAGCTGACTGCTGCTAGCTCCAGGCCTGGGGCTATTCAGCCAGAAGTAAGGGGGCAGGGGGCACACTCAGGCTGGTTATTGCTTATCTGCAAGGATTTAGAAAGTTGTGTATGCTGAGCTGAGACCAGCAATTCATATGGAAAAACCAGTGTTAACAGCTTAGGTGGGCCATAAATTGGGTGGGACAGAGCCTCAGGGATTCCCCAGGGTAGAGCAAATCATGAGCCAGGTTGATGGAGTCTCAGCTCTGAGTCTGAAGAGGGAGGGCTCAGGAAGAGAACAATGGCTTTTGCCCACCTTTCTGTCATCTTGCATTTTTAAAAATCTCTTGTAGCACACTGGTTGAAAATCACTGGTATATAAGTATGTAAACATGTACAAATATACTAAACATACACATACATACATACAAACTTAAAAAAAAAAAAGCTAAAGAGAATGATAACAGAATAGATAAGTGTTGAAATAAAATTAAAGGTCTAAAGTACCAATAAGGATAATTATTTAACAATATTGCTATAAACTGAATTGTATCACCCCTTACAATATATAGGTTGGTGCTCTAAGATCTAACTTTCAGTGTGACTGTATTTGGAGATTAGGCTAATTAAAAATAGAAAGCAGTGAGTGTGAAATAAGGTCATGGGGTGGGACACAAATCATAGGATAGGTCTTATGAAAAAAGGAAAACTGAAATCTCCCTCTTTCTCCATTAGTAAGCACATAGCAAGGGATAGCCACTGCAAGCCATAAAGAGTTCTCACCAGAAATTGAACCTTATTGGAACTCAACTATGCTGGTACCCTGAGCTTGGACTTCTAGCATCCAACACTATGAGAATATACATTTCTGTTGGTTAAGGCACCCAAACAAACTATGGTATTTTGTTTAGGCAGTTTAAGTAAAGACAAACATTGAGCAAGATTTTTCAAATGGAAAATGAGAATGAGAGCTTAAGAAACAAGGGCAATATACCACCTTATCTATGATTTGAATTATAGAAGTTCTGGAAGGAGGAAAGGGCCAAGTGGAGAACACAGCTATATTAATTAACTAGCCCTAACATTAGTTTAATGACATAAGATGGTATCCAAAAGGAAACAAATGTAGGCCTGCATTAGGAAGCCCCTCAGCATTAAAAAGAGGAACACAGTACCCATTTCCAATTACTCCTGTGTTGAATTGTTCTTAGTTTGGGCTCTCTCTACACGTTCACTATGTTTCTTAAAACATGAAAATACAGAGCCCTGGCTGGTGGTACAATGGATAAGGCACTGGCCTGTGAACCGAAAGGTCTCTGATTCAATCCCCAGTCAGGGCACATAGCCAGGTTGCAAGCCAGGTCTCCAGTCAAGTCTGTAACTGGAGGCAGGTGAAAAGCCATCATATTTTGATGTCTCTCTCCCTCTCTGCCTCCCTCCTTTCTCCTCTCTCTAAAACTAATAAAAAAAATTTTTAATGTTAAAAAAAAGCATGAAAATATATGGGCTTGTGGAGCTCCTCAAACTGATTCTGTGAGGTAGACACAAAAGCATTTTGCACATAGTAGTCTTGGCTTATTTTAAAAAAACAATGATGTAATCTGATTGATATAATTTTATTTCAAACTTTTTATGATTTTGTAAAACATTAAATTTTAAAGTGTTATGTTTGATGTCAAAGACATACAGAAATTTGGTATCATGTTAGAAAATTATTAGGTGGTACTCCATCCCCTGAAAAATTCCTTTTTGACCACTGTAGTATATATACAGCGTGCAAAACTATAAAGAGATTTTCAAAAAGCAAAAGCAAAAATGAATCACACCTGACCAGGCTTCTTCCTCCCATGCACTTCAGGAATATAAAGGAAAGGAATGATTAGTAAATCATAGAAAGAATATGGTCAGTAAGCCTTAATGCAGTAGTTTGTACTATTGCCCAGCCTTTTCCACAATGATGTTTGGTTACGTCTGAAGATATTTCTGGTTGTCCCAACTGAGGGGACGGTGTTACTGGCATCTACTGAGGAGAGACTATGAATACTGCTAAGCATCTTACAATGCACAAGACACCCAAGAAGAAATTAGAGAATGAAGATAGTGCCCTACTAAAAGGACCACAGCACCCAGGGATATTATAGTAAAGCTCAAAACAACTTTGGAGCTAACATCAAGCATCAGCAAAGACACCTTCAAATGAATTGGACTTTTGAAGAAGGATGCGTGGTGATGTCAGGGATGTGTCTTTAAAGTTTTGTCTTCAATTGTTAACTTTCCACATATGTGTTCCTGAGTGTAAAGATATAGAGTGCCTGCTTTCAGTTAAGGGTTAATTTAAAAATGGTGAAAGTGGTTGCACTGCTCTGCAACTCCTCCTTCTTGGCAATAGACCCAGCTGACTGCTTTTAATAGTTTAAGTTCTTGGACAAATTTGCTCATAACAGGTTCACTTTCACTCACTGTCAATACCTGGAGCCAAGAGCTAAAATTTTTACCATAGACTTGGAAGCAGTCCAAGGGCTTGTCCTGAGGTAATGCTCAACATTTAAAGATTTCCAGAACTTAGAATAGTTCCTTTATTTTCAATTTTTGAATGCTGCTCAGAAAGTAACACATGCCCTTAGTTTCTTATTTTTTATATTAAATAAAAACATTTTCAATATAAGTTAATGATAACTAACTGACTTCTAATATTTTTACCTTTGCCTATCTCCTCTAATGTTTATATTTAAATAGAATGGGAAACAATTACCACACCAGCCAGGGCAAAAATTCACTTTTAATACAGCCAAAGTTTGAACCTCACTTGACTTCAACACCAGGTTCATTGATTCTGCTGGTACCTCTTCTGGGATTGCTACTAATAAAAAAATTCTGTGGTTTGTATGTTCGGTGATTTTATTTATAAATATGTGACAGTGGCAAAATAAAATATCATAAAGCAGTAAAACTAATAAGTAATGATTTTTTTTTAAATAAGAAAAATAGACAAACTACTATCCTAATAAAGGAAAAAGAATAACAGACTATAGTTTTGGCAAAGAAGACCCAGATTGAGGAAAAAAAACACAACTTTTTAAACCAGATCAACTACTGAACCAAATAAAACATTTTTAAAAATTACTTTGGAAACAGATTAAATGCATAATTTCTAGAAAATAGAACTTAACAAAATTGTCCTCAATAAAGACAGAAGTCTAAAAAGGCCATTTACCATAGAAGAAATAAAATTTTTACACGGCATGAAACCAAACTAACCAAAAGTAGGTACATCTGATTCTAAGAGAAATTTCTTCTTAAAATAAGAACTGATAGATAACTCATCCCAGAAACTACATTTTTCTCAGTGGAGAGTTATAGAAGCTTTCTTGATACTTACACAAATGAAACACAGATACCCCCCATCTCCACTATTACTTAGATTTTATTGCAGTATTGTCCAGCCCAATTTTAAAAGAGAAAGCAATTAGAAGCATAAGAATTTAAAAGAAAGATATGAATCTTTTTTAGATAATACTAGCATAAATCTAGAAAATTCAAGAGTCAATGGGAAATGAATTATAAACAACAAGGTAACTGAGCACAATAGAAAATTATAAAATCAGTCTCTCTCTTTCTCCCTTTCCCTTTCTCTCTCCCCTTCCCTCTCCTCTCCTCTCCCCTTTCCCCTCGCTCTCAGAAAAGAAAAAATATTATAAAATCAACACAAAAGTTAATAGCATTTATAATAAAAACAAGTTGTTAACAAGTTGAAAACAATTTGTTACAACATGTAATGGAAAACTATAAGATGTAATAATGAAGGAGATTATGTGACAAAATGAGGAAACTCAAGTAAGACTTAAGAAGAAAAGCCTAAAACCTATACTTCTGAGAGCCATAAAAGTAAATATATTTTGAAAAAGAAAAAAGATTCGTGAAAGCAATAGGAAGTTTTTTTAAAAGTTAAATATGAATATATAATTTAGCAATTTCATCCCTAGATATATTTCGAAGAGAAATAAAATATGTATTATTACCCTTTGTAGTATATGTGTGTGACTGTTCATAGCAGCATTATTCACAGTAGCCAATAAGTAGAAACAACCCAAATGTTCATTAACTAATAAGTGGATTAAAAATAAAGTATGTCCATACAATGAACTGTTTGACAATAAAAAGAAGTGAAGTATTGATAATACTATAAAATTAATGCACCTGGAAAATATTACACTTACAAAAGAAGTCAGGCACAAAATACCAAATATTGTATGTCTATTTGTGTAAAATCATTTTTGTTGGCAAATCTATAGAGACAAAATTTTGACCTTGGCTGGTAGCACAGTGGATAAGGCACCAGCCTGCGAATCCAAAGGTGGCTGGTTTGATTTCCAGCCAGGGCACAGAACCAGGTTGCAAGCCAGGTCTCCAGCCAGGTCCACAGCTGGAGGCAGGTGAAAGGGAATCATACATTGATGTTTCTCTCCCTCTCTGCCTCTCTCCCTTCCCCTTTCTCTAAAAATAATAAAATCTTTATAAATAAATAAATAGAAATTTTTTAAAGAGATAAATTTTACTTCAATAAAGATATTTTTAAAAACAAAACAAAAATATAAAAACATAATTAAAAAATCAAGCTGTCAGTTTAGGGGGGGCTGGTCCCCCATTCCTCTCTGTACATGGCTGGACCTCCACACTGAAGTCTGCCAACTAGCTAGCCTTGAAGCTAATCTTATCCCAGAGCCCTAACACTGAGCCTAGGTTGTAACCAGCATAGCTGGCCCTGAACCTACAAGGTGTTGTCTTGGGGTAGACTGCCTCTTTGTTCTAAGGTACTTATACCCTCCTTTGTTCTAATGGGTATACAAGCCTGCCCCTGCTGTAAGGTAGCACGCTGCTGTTGGACAGGGTAGACAAACCATTCCTGGAACACCAACAGCCCTGTAATCCACCTGGCTCTTGGGTTGTAAGCCTGCTGCCGCCTGCAATAAAGCATGCCAAATCTCCTGATAGCTCCACTAAGTCCATGTCTATCACTAGACCAGACGCCTGTCCACTATCATAATCTACTGATCTGAACACTCTCAAAGCTCTAGGACCTGACAGAAACTATACTTAATATATTTGGAAATATAAAGATACCATCTCAAAACAGTGAAAAAATTAACATTTAAAATTAGCAGTGCTGGGAAACTGGATAGCTACATTGAAAACGGTAATATTGAAATCATTCCTCTTACTATATACATCAGAATAAATACAAAATGATTCAGAATCTGAACATTTGCTAAGGGAAAACTTGGCTGAATTCTTCCCTATTTTGTACATTTAGAGGATTTCTAACCATTATATAAAATCCAGATGCAATAAAAATAATTGACACATTATTTGAAAAAAAGAATTTAAAAATATTTACATTCTACACAAGTAAAAAGACCCATGGATAAATGGGAAAATATTTTTTACTTACAATACAAATGATTATTAAAATTAGTAAATAAAGATCTCCTGAATGAAAATGAGAATAAAATAACTAATAGTACATGGGCAACAGATATACAAAAAGACCAGAATATCAATAATTAATAAAGGACTGGTGAAAAAGTAAAAGACTGCACATAGAATTGTATATGTACACAAATGAGTATTATACAGCTGTTAATAAAGGAATATAGTATAATTGATGTATAGGATAAGGGGATTGATATTATTCCTCAGGGGACCTTTAGAAATATTTAAAGACCTGTTTTGTTGTCACAACTGAGTGGAAAAAGTGCTGCTGGCATCTATGAAGAAGTTAGGAGGAATACTGCTAAACATTCTACACTACAGGGTAGCCCCCTCACAACAAAGAATTATCCAACCCCGAATGTCAATAGTGTAGAGAATGAGAAATCCTGAACTAGAATATATTCCCAAATAAGTAAAAGCAGGAGAAGAAACAATGTAGGCAAAAGTAGGTTTACAGCTGTGAGTACACAACAGAGTTTATTATCTTATTATTATTATTAATTATAATTAACAATTAAGACTATACTAACCATTTTAAACCTACATCTACCCTGTAGTATGCTTCCATTATTTAATATCTGTAATAGAGGATGTAAATATAAAAATATTTTGGTTGTATCTTGTTGAATAAAGAAAAAGTTAATCATGAGGAAGGGGATTAGATAAATAATAGGATAGAGGGAATAAAACTAGAAAATAGAGTTTTTTGAATATTCCTTGCTTCTGAATTTTACCTAAGAACTATGTAAACTATATACTTTCATTATTATAAAATGAAGCTAAAGTAATTAATTAATTTATTTATTTTAAGAGATTTTTATTTATTATTTTTAGAGAGAGGAGAAGGGAGAGAGGCAGAGAGGGAGAAAGACATCAATGTGTGGTTGCCTTTCACCTGCCTCCAGCTACAGACCTGGCTGGAGACCTGGCTTGCAATTTGGTTATGTGCCCTTGCTGGGGAATCAAACCAGCCACCTTTGGGTTTGCAGGCCAGTGCCTTATCCACTGTGCCACCAGCCAGGGCCTTGAAGCTAAATTTAAATAATAAAGCAAAGTAAAATGAGCCTAAGTTGGTATTGCTATTGAGTTAGTGGCATAATGACACAGAAAGAAATTATATTAAGTGGGTTTAAAACACAATAATTTAATTGTCCATTTCCAGTCACTTATATGTCATAAAGAAAAATAAATTACCAAAAATTGGTACACTTTTTTAAGTTTTAAAGTTTAAAAACTTATTTTAAATATTCAAATACTAAGGGTGATGGACTATATATGCATATATAGTATGTATATATATAATTTTTATGAGACTAGGTTGTATGTGGTATTACAGTAATTGTCTATTGCTGCACCCAATATTTAACATCCTAAAACAACAAATATATATGATTTAACAGTGTGTGAGGGCCAATGTCCGCTGTGCAATTTAACTGGATGTCTGCAACACATGTCTTTTCAAAACGCTGTAATAATGATGTCAGTTGGGTCTGGCTGGTGGCACATTGGATAAGGCACCAGCCTGCAAATTCAAAGGTCACTGGTTTGATTCCCAGCCAGGGCACATAACTAGGTTGCAAGCCAGGTCTCCAGTCAGGTCTGCAGCCAGGTCTCCAGCTTGACGCAGATGAAAGGCAAACATACATTGATGTCTCTCTCCCTCTCTGCCTCTCTCCCTTCCCCTCTCTCTAAAAATAGTAAAATAAAATCTTCATGTAAGTACCGTGCGCTAACGGATTGCGTGACTGGAGCTCCATTCAAAAAGGCTAATGGAAGGGGAACAGTTTAGACAAGAACCTAGTATAAAGGAACCATGGACATGGACAACAGGTGGGATTGACTTTGAGGGGAATGGGTGGGTGGGGAGGGGCACAGAGGGGAGCAAAATGGGGATGGATATAATACAACAACAATAAAATTTTTTTTAATCATAAAAAAATCTTCAAAAGTAAAAAAGATGTCAGTTGGGCCTACAAACATGATTTAAAAAGAAAAATACCAAGTATATGTCTTGCTTTCCATGGATAAATTTTAGGAAAACCCTATGGTTCTCAACTAGAGGCAATTTTATTCCCAGGGGTAATTCGGCAATGAATGTCTGGAGACATTTTTGTCCTTGTGACTGGAGGAAGGATGACACAGCCACAGAGAAGGAAGAAGCCAGGATGGTATAAACATGCTACAACTTAACAGAACAACCTTTCAAAACAATGAATTATCCAGCCTAAAATTATCAATAATACCTTAGTTAAGAAACTTTGAATAACCAAATAGTTAAAGAGATAAAATTTTTCTTTATAGAAGTATTCTAGTTAATAAACAAAGTAAGGATGTTTGAAGTAAAATCTTACCTTTTTGCAACTTCTAATAAAATGTGGCTTTTGTATTGATCACCAATGGTTGTTAATAAACATTAACATACATAAACATAAAAGAGCACAGCTATCCAGCTAGTCTATTGTCAAATTAAATTTATGTCTGAAAAAGGAACATGATAAATGCCACCTGTTAAATGTAATGTGTTGAATCCATGCCTTGAGAGTTGGGATTTATTTGGATTTTAAAAAACACAGATAAGCAGTAAACCATTTGTAAAGATCATCAGAGAAATTTGAACAAATTATTATTTACTTTTGATATTAAGAATTATGCATTTTCTACATGTGATAATGATATGGCCATCCTATTTTAAAAATCATTCTTATCTGTTTAAGATATGGATTGAAATTATTAGAGAAAAATGATATCATGTTGGTAGTTGCCTTAAAACAATCTAGAATGAAAAAGATAACGTAGGAATACAGATAAAAATTTGAAGCTATGGATTCATATCATTCAGTCTACTTCTGTTTTTGAACTATTTTTCAATAAATAAATATTTTGTGTGAAAGTTTTATTTATTCACTTCTATAGTTATAATAAGGAAAGAACAGCTGATAAAATAGCAACAAAATATTCCATAATGTATATCAACTTAAACCTTAGCATTATATTGCTTTATTTAATACAGCATTTTAAGTATACCTTATATAATTTTAAATATTAATTTTAACTTTCTACATACTTTAAAATAACTTTTCCTTTAGCATTACTCATTTTTGAGTCATTTCATTGCTAGATAATGACCCATTAAGTAAATATCACTGGTTTAATTTACTTTTCAACCCCTATTTAACATTTAATGTTTTTCTACTTTTCAATATTATAAATAGTGCTGAAATAAACACTTTTGCTTATGGTATAATTTCTTATCCAAACTTATTCATTTTAGGACATCTAGGTCTGGTATAAAACCATCTCTTTGGAATAATTCCTAGAATTTAAACAATTATGTATATAAAGTCTCATCATTTTAAAGATTATTGAGACAAAGACAATCACTCTCTGTAGAGATTATGAGAGCTTTTGGCTGCAAACAATTGAATATCTTATAACAATTACTTAAACAAGAACTGTTTTGTTTATTTCACATAATAAAATGTTCAGGGATAGTGTAGTGGCACCATGATGTCTTCAGTAACACAAGTTTTTTTTTATTCTTCTTTTATGCCACCTTTAGTGTTGCTTCATGGTCATGATTCATTGCTCTAGCACCATTTCTAAAGTCCAGACTGGTAGAGAACATAGGAGCAAAGGCTTCTTTTCAAGGTTTTGTCTTATATGTGAATGAGAAACTAATTCCAGTAGATGCCTTTTGACTTCTCATCTCTAAGGATCATGTTGCAAATATAGACCTAACTAGAAGTTGTGTAGAAAAATTGGATGTTTAGTTTTCTAGCTTCCGTAAAAGAGATAAGGTAGTTAGTAATGAATGCTTAATGAGCCAATTCATGGTACCTGAGCTCCATAAGAATACCAACTCCTTTTTGGCTCAATTCACCTTTCATTTAATAATAACGTATAAGATGCTATTTGCTTTTAAGTTGCATTCATTGAGTTATTAATTTATGTTGTATCTTTGCTGATGTTATTTTACTTTTTGCTAAATTATCTATTCATGTGTGTTGCTGTCACCTATATAGATATCTGTGTATTTATTAAACAACTTACATAAACAATTTTGGGTAGGAAGATGTTCTAGTGATTAGGAGAGTTGAGAGCTCAGAATCTGAAGTTAAATAACTGAGTTTAATGTAATGCTCCAGCCCTTAGTGATTACACAAGCTTAGCACAATGCTGGGCAAATAGTAAGCATTCTATATATTGTATCATTATTGATTAAGCCAGCTGTCACTAGAAAGTTAAGTTTGAGGAAAAAATATTTGAAATAATGTTTTTTCACTTGTTCTCCAGAGCTTTAGCTCTGGGCACTTTTTTCCTACTGTTTAGCCTTCAATTTTTTTTTACATAACATACCTTGTTATATAATAATGAGCTCTTATCTCTTCATCGTTACTATGTACAAGGTCAGACGAACTCATTAGTACTTAAAGCATCAATAATAGACATGATGTAATTCATTATTTTCCTATGTAATATTTTCATTTCCACCAAAGCAAGTCTCTTATCCCAATGGAATGTATATTTCATAATGTGTGATGTTGCTGTTAGCAACTGTCTAATGGATGAAATATTTTAGCAAAGGAAGGTTTCTGAAATCCATCAAATAACTTAGAGATCATTGTGTAAATTGCCAAGCCTATTAATATAAATTTCTTGAGATTATTCAACTAAAACTGCATTCAGAACAAATGTTTTGCACATGTGCTACAAACTTGAAAAAATTCCAGCCTTAATGACATGCACTCCCTTGTGAAAGTCACACTGTATTCAACTATAGACCCAGGGATGACTATAGATGGCACAGGCAAGTATTACTGAGTCCATTCTTAAGTTTAGTTGTTTTTATTAAAATATCTCAAAGTTCCAGGAGGTAAACTAATATAATCTTTTTTATTTTAGATGCTTGATATTTTAAATGGAATATGAAACATCTATGAATCACAGTGGAAGATTCTCGAGGATGATTAAGCATGGTATCTATTAAAAACCTATCTGAATTATAAAAATGCTGCTAAATAAATACAAATAAATAAATTTAGCATTTTAATTTTTAAATATTTTAATTTCTTAAGTTTTTCTTTGTCTTGTTTTAATGTGGTCAGAATAACACAGTGTCTGAAAAGTAAGGACAAAAAGTTAGAGATCTTTCAAGTTTCATAGACAAACTTCTTGTGAGTTGTCTATATGCTATTCATTTTCTATCCTTTTACACAATTCTCAGCTTAGTCATTAGTTTATGGCATCACTCTATTTTAAAAGTTTTCATGATGGTCAACCCATCAAACTCATTTTAAAAAATCTATTGGCTATTTTCCCACCATCATATTACTTGGCCGCTAAGCAGCATTTACTTTGGTCATATATTTTCCCTTGGCTTCCTGGCATTTCTCTTTTGAGCTCCTTCTCTTATTTTAGGCTGCTTATTCTGTGTCTTCTTTTTAGCCTCTCCTTCTCTAGTGATTGATTTTTCAAGGTACTGTCTAAAGTCTCTCTTCTTTTTATTTCTATGCTATTTTTCTAGGTACCCACAGTAATCACACACATGCCAATCAATACCTATAAGCAGACACAGCAAGCTTATATCTTCAAGTCAGATCTTATTCCTAACTCTATAAATCTATATCCACTGCCTCCTTCATAGTTTCTCTTGGGTGTCCCAAAGGCACTGTGATCTCTAAATGGTCTATATGTCTCCTTTCAAACTTGTCTTCTCCTGTAATGGAATCCCTATGCATTTAGTCACTCAAGTTAGTCAATAAGGAGTAACCATGACATTCATCTCTTTATTTTTATCTACCCAATTCATCAAAAATTCTTTAAAAAGGAAATACAGATGTCTAATTGACATACTAAAAGAAGCTCAACCTCACTAATCATTAGAAAAATGCACATTAAAACCATAATGAGATACCACCTCATACCTATCAGAATGCCTATCATCAATAAATCAACAAACAAGTGTGGGCAAGGATGTAGAGAAAGGGAACTCTCGTGTTGGTGTGAATGCAGATTGGTGCAGCCACTGTGGAAAAAAGTATAGAGTTTCCTCAAAGTTAAAAATGGAAGTAACTGACTTACAACCCAGTGATTTCACTTCTGGGAATATACCCAAAGGAACCTGAAAGAATAATTTGAAAGGATATATACAACCCTATGTTCATTGCAGCATTATTTACAAGTTAAGATATAGAAGTAGCCAAAGTGCCCATCAGTAGAGGAGTGGATAAAAAAACCTGTGGTACGTTTACACAATGCAATACTACTTGATCATAAAAAAGAAAGAAATCTTTCATTTTGCAGCAGCATGGATGGACCTGTAGAGTATTATGCTAAGTGAAATAACTCAGAGAAAGATTAATGCCATATGGTTTCACTTATATGTGAACAAACAAAATAAACAAAATAGAAAGAGACTCGTGGATACAGACAACAGACTGACATCTTTTAGGAGGGAAGGGGGTTGAAGGACTGGGTCAAAACATGAAGATATTAAGCAAAAAAAAAAAAATCATAGACACAGACAACAGTATGGTGATTATCAGAGCAAAAAAAATGGGTAGTGGAGGTAGAAAAGGGTAAAGGAGATAACAGGTGAAAGAGGGAGACTGGATTTTGGGTGGTGAACACAATACAATATACAGATGATACATTATAAAACTGTATACCTGAACCCTATATAATTTTATTAACCAATGTCACCCCAATAAATTTAATTAAAATTTTTCTCCAATATACCCAATAAATGCTATTAAAGCTCATTTGCTTCTGAACATCTCCATTGTTAAAATCATTTTCTTAGTCCAAGCAACAACAAAGACCTTGATATCAAAATAAGAGACCCACATCACCCACCCACATACATCTGTCTGGCTCCACTACAGTCCATTGTCTGCATTCAGTCAGAACAATACTTTCATTATATTAAATGGATAGTGATATTCAAGTAAAATACTTAAAAGCCTCATTTTTCTCTTAAAAACATTGAATTATATTTACACACTTTTTAAAATAAGATTTCATTTATTTTTAGAAAGAGTGGAAGGGAGGGTGAAAGAAAGGGAAAGAAACACTAATGTGTAGTTGCCTCTTTCATGCCTCCAACTGGGGACCTGGCACATGCCCTAGTTGGGAATCGGACCAGCAACCCTTTGGTTCAAAGGCTGGTGTTCAATTGCTCAATCCACTGAGCCACACCAGCCAGGAATCTTTACGCATTTTTAATTGCAACCACTGACTAGCCTATTGCAGCTGCTGACTCACTTTTCACATAACCTGCTTCTCTGAAATCTCAGGGTCTTTGCTTCCCTCTCTTCTAGTTTGAATTCCCTTTTTAATAATTTGTATTTATCCTTCAGATCTGACTTATATATAATTTAGTCTTGAAGTTTTCCTTTGTCTTGTTTTAATTTGGTCAGAATAACACAGTGTCTCAAAAGTAAGGATAATAATAGAGATTTTCAGTTTTGCAGACAAACTTCTTATGAGTTATGTGTATTCTATTTGTTTTCTATCCTTTTATCGATTTCTCAGCTTATTCATTACTTTGCTCCATCACTCTGCTTTAAAATTGTTTGTGATGGTCAATCCATCAAAACTATTTTAAAAATTTATTGGCTATTTTGAAAAATATATATATATAATATGCATATATATATGTATATATATATTCTGTTTCTAAAGACATAAATTTGTATTTTCTTATAAGACTAGATCCTTGCATCTTCCAATATTACTTAACCTCCATAAGGACAGGGACCACATCTGATTTTGCTTATTTCTATAAAGTGTTTGGGAACTTCCTAGTAACTAAGAGATATTTATTTATGAAATAAAAAAATACCATCAAATCATCTATCCTCTATGACTTTACTTATATTTTCACATATGTTATATATTTTTTAAACTAAGGCACTTAGCAATTAAGTACTTTTCCCTGAGGAACATTCTTATTAAAGTGAAAAAAAGTACATTTTCATGTGCTCATAAATACATGCAGCAATAATCTATCAACATAGGATACAGAGAAAAATCTCCTTTATTGTTCATGTAAAGTTAAAATTCTGAGAGAATTATAAGATAATTAAGCTGTGTTTTGTAGATGAATGGTCCATATGAGGCAGTATGTAGTTGACCTGTTGATTTAACATAGATTTCCCCCTTAGATTATATGATGTGGTTGTCAACATGACATGGAGAAAGACAAGTGGAAAGAACACTGTATTTTGGGGACATATATTTTTTACTCAGACTCTAAAGCCAAAGCTCAGCTGAATAGATAAAATCCTTTGCTTATTGGCATATATATCGACTTTGCTAACATTTAGAATCTCACAAACTATACAGTGTTTTAAAAAGTAAATAAGACAAGCATAAATATTTCAACTTTTTCAGTTGCCAACTATGGACATTAAAAATGCCCACATTACTGCCCTGGTTAGTGTGGTTCAGTGGATTGAGCATAGACCTGCAAACCAAAGGGTCACTGGTTCAATTCCCAGTCAGGGCACATGCCTGGGTTTTGGGCAAGGTCCCCAATTGGGGGTGTGCAAAAGGCAACCACACATTGATGTTTCTCTCCCTATCTCCCTCCCTTCCTTTCTCAACACACACACACACAATTACCCAGTCAATAACCACATCATTAGCAAAGAAAGGATATATATTACCCCCCATTCCAAATCAGAAGGATGTAGGGATAGGCCTTTCAATGAATAATGTATCGTTCTGTTAATAGGTAGTGTACATCTTTATTTTTATCATTTCACCTTGGCCTGCTAATACTGCCATCAGGAGACTGGCTCCAGTGCATAATTTGACATTTGGGAATCACTCATATAAATATGTTAAGTGAGAAGGATTCTTAACAGTAAAATATTTCCTTTTCTCACTCTTGGTAACGATTCTAGGAAATGTTCTTCTATTTTTCAGGAATAGGTTCAATACAACAGTATTGATTGGATAAGTGTTTTTGTTTTTTTGTTTTTTTAAGTTTTGTTTTGTTTTGTTTTGTTTTATTGTTTTCAGAGAGAGGGAAAAGGGGAGAGGCAGAGAGGGAGAGACACATAAATGTATGGTTGCCTTTCACCTGCCTCCAGCTAAGGACCTGGCTGGACACCTGGCTTGCAACCTGGCTATGTGCCTTGGCTGGGAATCGAACCAGCAACTTTTGGGCTCGCAGGCTGGCACCCCATCCACTGTGCCATCAGCCAAGGTTAGATAAGTGTTTAAAACCAAGAAGAAAACTTGAAGTTGGCCTATGTATTGTCAATAGGAAACATAGGTAAGGCCTTTCATTAATGGAAAAATCTGAATAGTAAACAGTGAACATAGCTAGCTAATGCATGCTCTTAAGCTAAGTTTCATCATTAACACTGTTAAAAAAAAAAAATAAAAGCAAATAAAATTTAATTGCCTTGTGATTAAGTAGGAGCCTTTAACATCTTTGAACTCATCAGCATGTCCCAAGACACTGGTTTGCTTTTAAGCACATACTGTGCTACTTAACCAATACATATATATGGATTACCATGGATAAGGAATATATACAATTAGTAGAATAAGAACAGAGCTAAATTAATTCTCTATTGGGTGGGGAAATTTAACAATGTCATTCCCCAGGTTTGACAGTAATTTTATTTAAAGATCGTTATAAATACCCTGAAAGTGGGAGTGCACAGTAAGTTATCCAAGCTGTTCTAAGCAAGGGAATGCTGAGTCAGTGGGAGTAAAGAGCAGAGACAACTCATGAAGCTGTGTGGTGTAAGACAAATGGCAGTCGAGCTCCAGTGTGGGAAAGGGTGAAGTAAATCATTAAAGAACAATTCTAGATATGGAATAATAGATTATGAGAAATCATTTATGATACGGGAAAATGATCTAAGAATTACAATATGCTGTTTCATTCAAAAAGTCTTTGCCAAAGGTTCACTCACTATGGACTCTTTAAACACTGGAATTTCCCTAAAATGTCACAAAATTATGTTCTTTCACTCCTATACACTATCCAAGGTAATATGCCTTCTTTTTTCTCCCCTTTAGGTTTACATTTTTGCCTGATGGGCACCCCATTCCTCTTCTGTGGTAGCATATTCCAGTTCGCTCTTGGCACAAGAGTTTCCAGATCAACTGGACGCTTCATGAAGCTCCAAAGAGGCAAGATTAGCCTGTGACAATCAGCACATCCTGCATCCTACCCATGGTTATCAGTTCAGGAAAGAAGTTGTGAGAAACTTGATGGAGGTTTTTAGAGGAGAAAATTATTCTATATTTTCTATGTTTTGTTCACATGAAAATATGGGTTCTAGACAACAGTCATTGTTGAAAGAAGCCTGAAGCTGATGACAGCCTTCACATGCACCCTGAAAGTGGAGCCAACACAGAGGAAATAACAGATGTGGCATTTAGAGACAATAAGTAAATGTGTACATGAAAGTAGCCCTATACATCATATGAGATGAAAAAGTTTCTTTTCTACATTAGAGTGATGGTATTCTGTCATTGACAATGAAACTAGATGCTGATCCTATAGATACTGGTATACACTTGTGAGGTATTTGAAATACAAGCCTTCCTTCTGATATCCAGTAGTTTTCCAACTACATGCTGACCTCCATCTGTGTATTCTGTGTAATGTCATAAATTATGTATTCAAAAGTGAGCTCACAGCTTTGTCCCCCAAAATGTGTCATTTTTCTTACATTCTGTATTTTAGTGAGTAACATTAACATAACCTTACAGCTAATCACCAAAGCCATTGGAGTCATTTTAGCTTCCTTCTCATTTAATTCAACATTTACTGAATTGATAAATGGTTTGCAGAGCTACTGTAACTGTTTAATATTTCCAGTTTATTTCAGTGCTGTTTTAGACCCCTCTAAATTTTTGACCTTCAAAAATTTTAATCATACGGCCCCTATAAGGATTTGAAAACTAAGTTATATATATCCTGAAAAGTATCAGCTGAACAAACTGTTTTAATTATATTGGCATTGGCTTGAAACTTTCAGGGTGGATGGATATATATATATATATATATATATATATATATATATATATATAATCTCCAAAGCAGTGCATGGCAAAGATATCATTTAGAAAAGTCCTTCTGCCCTTTGTGCCAGCTACTCACCCTGCCTTTCCCATTTCCCATGAAATGCTTTTTTCCTCTCTGTTCTGGTATGGGAGATGGTGACCTTCCAGGCTACACCCAACCCAAAATACTGGAGGCCTCCAAGCCTGCCATTGCCCTCACTTGAGTTGAAGTGAGTTGTACTTCTAATTGGGCATGATGTTTGTCAATCTTCAAGTTTGACTCAGCAGCAGATGAGTCCATCCAGCTTTCTGCTCTTGCATTGGTCCAGAAGGTGGAAGAAGGAGAGCATCCTGGGCCCTCAGTGAGTAAGTGCAAAGCAGCTGGCTGAACTAGTTGGCTGGAGCCTGGACAAGGGCTGGTTTGCAGAGACCTCCTTTGGTTTTTGACACAGTGGCAGACTTAGTGGGGTTCAAACACTAGATGAAAGTCTTTATCAAGGATCTGCCTAAGGAGAACATCCACAAATTCCCAAGGGTGTCCGTGACTTTCAAGTGGAGCTACCGTGGCTGGTTCTACAGCACTGAGTGCTGCGGCTCTTGGCAGGAGCATACCAGGAAGATCAGACTAGGGACATGGTAGTGAAATATTGATGGCAATTTTGCAGACTGTGGAAGTCTCATTCAAACTCAATGCAATCTGTATGAAGTCATTGGCAATTACTAGTTATCTGAGAGATTGGCAGATAATGCCTATGCTCTTTTTGCAGTCTCTGTTCTTATGTTTATAATCAATTTAATGCTGGTATATAGAGAAATTTCTGATCACATGTGTTGGCTTATTCCATTCTTCTATTACTGGCTTTTTGACTTCTTGTTCAGTTTTGAACTTGATTGCTATCAGTTTTCTCATTTGCCAAGAATCAAAGAATAGTTGGATCAATTACCTGATTTTCACCATAAAGAAAACCCCCTGGCTTTGTACTCCAGCTGCTTCTTATTCATTGTTTGTGTGTTCTTTGCCTTCTTCATCCTGTTTAAGGCTGTGTTTGGAATTGCTATAAATACATCAACAGAAACACACCAGAGATTACTGTGTACCATGCCTTAAAGCACCTTTACAGTATATTTTGCCAACCTATGACATAGCAGTGAAGGTGACAGAAAAAGAACCACCACCTCCTTACACACCTGTCTGAAGACAATGCCTTTTCCAATAAGCTCTATACCAGCTTTTTGTCTTGTTTATTTTATCATACAGGCTTCTTCAAACTTGTTTGCTATAAAGTACACTTTTCTTTGGAGTCATTCATTGTCAAACATTAAGATGCTTTTTGGATATATATTAAAAGTCAGTATTTTTCCTTAAATTTATTACATTTGAATAATTTTTAGAGACAATCTAGTTAAGCCAGAGCAAAATGACATTGTCTTCCTTTAATTGGGAGGTGGGAAGGGGTGTTCTCTACACATTTTCTTTTTCAATTGTGTGCTTTTTATATTATAGATTGCATTTTAGTTATTTTACTTTCAGGAGTAATAAATAAAATAGGGTAAGTTAGGTATAAGATCTAAAGTTTCCACTATGAAAACAAGAAAAAACGTACAACATTTAAAGTTGACTGTGGAAGATGATGGTTGCATGTTTCTAATTTGCATGTGTTTCCATCCTATGATAACTCTCATAAATTTAAAAAAAAATAAAGTATTGATAAGAAGTATTGAAAGGTGCAAAGTCTGATTTCATTTTAAGTGTAAGAGGAAGTATGTAACTAGGATGAAATAAAGATCTGTATCTTTCAATGCTGTTAACACTTTCTTTGCTTTGCTCTTACAACCATCCTTTAGAAAGGTAACATTCTCTTTTTGCCAGAATTTTATAGCTCTTGTCAGTGGAATGATGGTAGCTAAGTGAAAGTTGCATCTTTCTTTTATAAAACAGGCGAGGAACCAAAAGAGGAGGCTGAAATAGAAATCTGTGCAGCAGGCAGTTCTTAGGCAGGTCAGTTTTAGGAAATAGTACACGTGAGTCTGGAAGGTTCATCCCTTAAATCTATTCATGTCTTTGGAACCCTGGAGCCTTCTTCCTGCACGTCAAGGAAAGGCATTCAATTGTTTGAAGATGGACACCTTATAGAAGAACTGAGGCCTCCCCATTTATTTCTCTAAGGATGGAAACAGGAGAAAATAGATGAACAGAAAGTTATGAGTGAAGTATCAGAAAAATAGGATGTGTTGAAAGTTATAATATTTTATTGGACTAAATAATAATTTAGAAGGCAAATCAGGTTCCTGCGCCAAGAGGAAGATGACCTTCCATCTCAATCCTGCACTAATGTTAATAAAGGCAAGACTGACTACATTTCTAAAAACCAAGCACTCATTCTTCACTATGAAGTAGGATGTATCTGAAGTAAAGGAAGATTATATACTGATTAGGAAATACTTTGGTAAGTTTATCCATTTTTATTTCTTCATTGATGCCTACCAGCCATTTTACCATCAATTGGAAAAAAAAAAAAAAAGACTTTCCTGTCTTTGGGTTTTCAAAATCTGAAATCCTAATACAAACAAGATATTGAAAGAAAAATTCCCAACCCACTATGATGCTACAGAAAGAATATATTAATCTCTCTACCCACCTTTGAGCTGATACATGAGGAGCATCAGAGAGAAAAACAAAATAATTAAGGGAACTTTGGAATGCTCCCTAAGAAATGGCTTAAAGGCTTTCTACCTTGTGATTGTACACCTGCCTGAGCTTCATGGAAAGAACAGTAAAATTGCTAGATAAATTTGGGATTCCACCTCCCTGGCTGATGGCACAGTGGATAAGGCACCAGCCTGCAAACCCAAAGGTTGCTGGTTTGATTCCCAGCCAGGGCACATAACCAGGTTGCAAGCCAGGTCTCCAGCCAGGTCCATAGCTGGAGGCAGGTGAAAAGCAACCATATATTGATGTCTCCCTCCCTCTCTGCCTCTCGCCCTTCCCCTCTCTCTCTAAAATATAATAAATTAGATCTTTAAAAAAATTGGGGATTCCAGATTGGAAAATCACTTGAGCATCCTCTCAGAGGCCTGAGGAACATCAGGTTCTAGAGTTCCCTGTACATGTATTGACACAGCAATAAAATTAAGCACAATTGGCTACAGTATTTAGATATGGGATCAACCTACTCAGTTGGCCACAGAGCAAAAGTGGTATAGGATAACTTCTAAATGGTCCCTGTTTCAGATGTAAAGACAGAGAGTGACAGAGGGTCAGTGTGTCAAACAGGTAGATTGAGGTGTGTGGATAACACTCTGGGTCTAGATTACAAAAAGTGTCTTCCAAATGCCAGAGTGGCTTAACTTGCTGCAAGGGAATGAAGGAAATGAAGAAGCTTCAGAAGATACCAAAATGGGCTAATAGTGACTAAGAACTTAGTCATTTTACATAAGCTTTGGTGAGCATCAGAAATATGCATACAACATTGGTAATAAAGGAAGAATATGTTAACCCTTCATGTGTTCAGAAGCTAATGAAATAATTGAGTTTACCAACAATTGAGTAACTATGTTTTACCATCAGGCTAAAAACAAGCAATGGCAGAAATTAATTAAACCTACAATATATCTTCATAACAATTGGCTCACAAAATTAACATAAAAGTTGCCCTTAATTAAGTACTAATCTCCAGATTAGCTGTTTAGTGCTTTGACTCCACTCTTTACCTTTAAAATGACTCCACAACTGATCAACTGTTATTATAACATTCCTATTTTTAAGGTAAAGTTTGAGTGACTTGTTCAAGGTTACTAAGTCATAAGGAGTAAAGTCAGGAATTTCACCCAACAATTCTACTTCTAAAAACCATACCATATATTCATGAGCATAGGAAATGATAGGGATGCTGGTAAGTAAGTATATATGTATATGAATCTAAAATGAAGGTTTTGTGTCCATGTTCTACCTCAATGGATCTTATCCCCCAGTTTTAGGGATTTTTAGCCTTGGCACTATTAAAATGTTGAGCCAGATAATTTTTTGTTGTTGTTGTGATGGACTCTTTTGTGTGTTGCCAATAGTTAGCAGCATCCTTGTCCTTTATTCACAAGATGACAATAGTTTCCATTCCCTTATGACAACCAAAAATGTCTCAGACATTGTCAAATGTACCTTTGGAGGCAAAATGGCCTCTAGTTGAGAACAATTGATTTAGAGCTAATGAGGCCATTTTTTTTTTAACCCTGGCTGGTCTGCCCCAGTGGATTGAACGCCAGCCTGTGAATGCAAGGGTTGCTGGTTTGATAGCCAGTCAGGGCACATACCTGGGTTGCAGGTCAGGTCCCCAGTTGGAGCAACCCAAAAGGCAACATTAATGTTTCTCTCCCTTTCTTCCTCCCTCCCTTCCGCTTCCCCTCTCTCTAAAAGTAATAAATAAATAAATAAAAGTTTAAGAGGCCATTTTTAAAAAATCAACTCCTCTGATTCTAAGTTTGAGATTCCTCTGATCTTATTATTTAGGTTGAAGACAAGTAATTAGAAGATTTGATGACATTTCCACAATTCATGGAGAGAAATTGCATCACAAGACATTTTCAAATATTAGTATTCAAACAATTCTTAATTGAATTGTTCAGTTGAAAATTCTGAGAGAGGTCAACTACCTATCTATGTATAATCTCTCAGGTCTAAAATGAAGATCATAACATCCAAGTTATATAATAAGATTATCAGAATAAAATGAAAAAATAAACACAAAACTTGTTCAATTGCAAAGGTAGGAGACTAAAACCATATTTACTTTAACCATAACCACATGGGGGAAGAAATCAAAGACCAATAAAATATCAGAGAGATAATTGTTAGCATTTCATGCTTAATATAATTTATTTTAAATAATTATATAATGCCAAAAATAAAATTAATATTAGGAGTCACACCTTGGTGTTAGCAATATGTTTAAGGCCAAAGTTAGAGAGATAATTTGCTGTGGAAATCATTACCTCCGGAACTGACAGGAAATTAAATAAAAATATTTAGAAAGGTTTGCATGGATTAAAAGAGTAAATCATAATATACAATGTTTACATAATAAAATATAGTATAAAAGATATATACACACTGCACCTTTATTTTTACCAAGACTTTATTTGCTGCTATTAGTCCTTAAATATTATTCAACTATTTTATGCATATAACATATTAGCTATAAAGGCAATATTTTTTTCATTTAAAAAAATGTTCATTCATTATTTTTAAGAGAAGGGCAGGAAGAGAAGAAGAAAGGGAGCAAAACATCAATGTATGGTTGCCTTTCACCTGTCTCCAGCTGGGGACCTGGCTGGAGATCTGGCTTGCAACCTAGGTATGTGCTCTGGCTGGGAATCAAACCAGCAACCCTTGGGTTTGCAGGCCCATGCTCAATCCACTGAGCCATACCAGCCAGGGCCTTATAAAGGTAATATTTTACTTGTATCAACAAATCATTTCTCAATTTTTATTTATTTATTTATTTTTTAAAGATTTTATTTATTATTTCCAGAGAGAGAGGGAGAGAGGCAGAGAGGGAGAGAAACATCAATGTATGGTTGCCTTTCACCTGCCTCCAGCCATGGACCTGGCTGGAGACCTGGCTTGCAACCTGGTTATGTGCCCTAGCTGGGGAATGGAACCAGTGACCTCTGGGTTCCTAGGCTGGTGCCTTATCCAGCCTGTGCTACCAGCCAGGGCCTCTCAATATTTTATGTAAGCTTTAAAAATAGCTTCATATAACTTACATTCAGTTCTTGTACAACTACAGCAGAAAGTATTTTTTATCAGTTAAGAATGCAGAAAATGTAGCAACTTGTATGTTAATATAAATTAATTGATTTATACTAATAACTCACTTGGTTTATAGGATTAAAATGAAAGTTACAATTATTTGTTATTATTTGTTTCAACAGCGATCTGTTTGGAAGAATAAAGAATATAATAATTTTGCTAAAATTATCATTTGTAATTAAGATTAACTTTCCATAATACTGGCTTGTTACATTTTCAAGTGGTTAAATATAATCATGTTTATGAATTTTTGATCACGCAAGATGTTTAGGATAGTTAAATCAGAAATATCATATTTTTAAATATGAAAAGTTGAGCTGATTAAACATCCCCTTCTAAGCAGGCAAGCATAAGAAATTTTAAATATGGTTTGCTTTTCACAATAGCTTCTTATTACACAGAGATTCAACCTTCTAATGAACTCTATTGTTGACTCATGCAAGAAAACAAGGTAATTGTGTTAACCCTACTGACTTCTTAAACCATAATTTTAGAGCAATTTCACCCAATATTTGAGAAGAAATATATTAAAAAATAACCAAGCTGCTTTGAGGAAATTGGGGCATAACCTTTTCATATTAAAAAAAAAAAAAAGAAAATTCATTGAATTGGAAAAAAGTATAGTTTAATAGAAACATTTAAGTCAGTAGGTAAAGTATTAACACTACTCTTGTAAAGTTATCACAGTGATTAAAAAGAACATAAATGGTATACTTCTAAAATTAATTGAATCATGTTTGATAGAAAACATGAAGCCAGAATACCTATTTTAGATTTTTTTTCCTATGGACCATTTGATATGATTTTAGTTTCTTTTAAAATATTTTCTCCTCAGAATATAACAATAAAATAAATAAATATATATTTACTGAGCATTTCTAATATATTCTTTTCCTTTTAATTTCCCACAGTGGGAGCAAAGAAGAAACTATGCAGAGATTATTAAGCAGTTATAAATAAGTACAGTATTCTGTAAGTATAGCTACTCTGTATGTATAGAAAGATTATTATCATGCTATTTTCAGATTAAATTCCTATAATTGAGGTCAGTTATTGCATACAAGACCTGTCCTGAAAATATTAAGCCAATGTCAATATAATTAAAATAGTTTGCATGGCCAATGCTTTTGGGACAGACTTCATAAATATCATCTTTTACCAATTTTTTTAATTTCAAAAGGGATAGATCACAATATTGTAATAAATATATTCTACTTCAGGCCTGTGAAATGTCAAACAAACTGTATATAAAATATATACAAAATATATTGCCAAACTATGAAATGAACAAAATTTATGTATTATAGGAAGCTGGTAAATATTGTTCTAGCACTGAATAAAAAATCAAAAATAATCTTGATACAGATTATATAATATGGAAAGTAACAGTATTAACATGAGTAATAAAGTGAATTTAAAATAGCATTTAAATAATGCTTCTTTTGTAGGTAGGATAGAAATAAATATACATTGAAATATAAAAGTTACTTTTTCAACCTTTATAATGATCATTAGAAATATATAAAACAACACAATCTTTTCCAAAAAACAAAGCTTATTATTAGCATAGGTAAAAGCAAAGACATGTCAAACTGTGAACTCCTTAAATAGGAAATTCTTCATTCTGGAAAGCATGGAACATTTTATAAAAGCAGGTCTTGCTCATAGCAGGGATACAATATCAAAACTTTCTGAAAAGCATTAAATATATAGACTGTTATGTGGACAGACCCTCATGTGAACATGATAAATGGAACTAGAAGTCAATAACAAAGCAAACCAGTTACCCTGCCAATTAGATGTTAAGTACTAGTCTTACTCCTTAGGTTGTTTGAGAGCTTAACTCCCACTGAATGTATAGCCTCTGCAGAGAGCAAGAAATTGAAACAGATTAGTGTTAAGAGTTTATGATCATCAGATTCAGGCTGAAGTTACATGAAGCTGAGATTTACTTGACCTTTGAAAGATAAAGATGCTATACCTATAAAAGGGCAATAAAACTGGGAATAAACTGAGGACGTTGAGTAACTACATATAATTCACCAGTTTAAGCTACCAGCAGTCCTATGGCCATGGATTTACAATACTAAATTCATAGTTTTTTTATCTTCTCTTTTCCACTTCCTTTTTCTACCATATTTGCATGATATGGCATAAAGCCAAATATGGAAATAACCATTACTTTGTTATTTATTTTTCTGTCTAACAAGAAAAACTAAAAATCTTCACTGAATTCAGGAGCTGAGGAAAAACGTCCAACTTAGAGGAAAAAATTAGCAATAAACAAACAAATAAATAAACCTACTGGATGACAACACATATTATACTAAAGATTATTATTTACAAAAATTAGCCTCTAAATACATTTATTTTTTTTACTTTTTAAAATATTTTATTTATTATTTTTTGAGAGGGGAGGGGAGAGAGGCAGAGAGGGAGAAAAACATCAATATACAGTCCTTTCACCTGCTTCCAGCTAAGGACCTGTCTGGAGGCCTGGCTTGCAACCTGGTTATGTGCCCTGGCTAGGGAATTGAAGCAGCGACCTTTGGATTCACAGGCCAGCACCTTATTTATCCACTGTTCTACCAGCCAGGGATAAATAAATTTATTTTAATAGCTATCGCAACCCAAAGAGAATTATATTTGGAATTCAACAGTATTAGTATATTTAATAAAATGGGACTTCATTGAAATAACAAAAGCAGTAGCAACACTACTATACTATGCACTATCTAAAGGCCAGCACTGTTCTATTTTACATGCATTACCTCATTTAGTCTTTAGTATGAAACAATTGGAAAGCAATCCTATTATTGCCATTTTACAGATAAAGCAATTGAGACCAGAAATATTTGAGTATTATTTAAAATGTGACAGCTAGTATAAAATTAACCAAACAGATAGATCTCAGAGATTATGCTTTTAAAAGTTATACTGTTGTCAGTTATACTTTTAAAAGTTATACTGGCGGCACAGTGGATATGGCACCAGCCTGTGAATCCAAAGGTTGCTGGTTTGATTCCCAGCCAGGGCACATAACCACGTTGCAAGCCAGGTTTCTAGCCAGGTCCCCAGCTGGACACAGGTGAAAGGCAACCTTACATTAACGTCTCTCTTCCTCTCTGCCTCTATTCTTTACTTTCTCTCTAAAAATAATAAATAAAATATTTTTTAAAAAGTTATACTGTATACCTAAATATAGAAAGTTATGTGTGCCTTATCAAATAATAAATTACTCTGTAATTAAAGTGTCATGGCACCAGCAAAGAAGGAGGGAATTGAATATACTTCAAAAAAGCCCAAAAATGTATAAACAATCATATGTGAGAGATAACATTGCTTGGGAGTGTAGAGTACAAGGGGGACAAAGTCAGAAATAAATTTTTCTTCTAGTGTTTACTAAGGAATTAAATAATTGTTGTGCCCTGGCTGGTAGCACAATGGATAAGGCGCAAGCCTGCAAACCCAAAGGTCGCAGGTTCGGTTCCCCAGACTGGGCACATAACCAGGTTGCAAACCAGGTCTCCAGTCAGGTCTGTGGCCGGAGGCAGGTTAAATGCAACCATACATTGATGTTTCTCTCCCTCTCTGCCTCTCTCCCTTCCCCTCTCTCTAAAAATAATGAAATAAAATCTTTAAAATATATATATATATATTTAAAAAAATAATAATTGTTGTGAAAATAATTTTATTTGAGACATTGATACTCAGAATGTTAATGCCAAATGAATTAAAACTCAGCCACTCCTGTCTTTAAACTTGCACATCTGTACTAATTCAGTGATGATGAATTAGTTGTTCTTGTAAAGGCAGTGAAAATACATTTTAGTTTTATGAATGTGGTGTCTTATATCACATATAATTTTCAAAGCATCAAACTATACTCAGAAATAATTTAGCTGAGTATAGTTTCAAATGTCTCAGAATTATACTTAGATTTTCTTTTGTAGTCACATAGATTGTATTTGGCAGGAAAGAGTGTAATATTTTAATGGAACAGCCTTGTTTGACCAGTAAGGGGTGTTCTCCTCAATAAGAAGTCTTGTTACATTACAATTGTTCATATTAAAATTGCTTTCATTATTTTGTAAAAAACATTTGACATAATGAACTAAAACTGATGAAATTGTTTACTAAGAAATCTGATTTAGTTAATATTTTTGTATACTTTAATAAAGTTGGGGGAAGTCTATTTAATGCCTAAGTATTCCTATTTCATCTTGAATGAAGGTGATCTGGTATAATTTAAACAAAGTTCCTAGCACTGAAAATAAAAATCTTTATTAATATCCATTAGAATAAATGCTCAGGAGAACAAGGGCTAAGGCATTATTATTATCATCATCATCATCATTATCATTATTATTATTATTTCAAAGTTATATACATTACCTAGAACAATAATCTGCCTTATGTAGATGTTCAAAAACTACTTGTTAAACAAATGAATGAAGTAAATAGTTAATATGTATTGGGTAGTAACTGTTTTCCAAATATCATGCTAAGTACTTTAATGCTCACAATCACCTAATTTTGCTATTCTACATTTGCAAACAAGAGTTTACTTGTCAGTTTTTATAGTAGTTATTTTATTTTTTTGACAGTCAATGAATTTCATTCTCTTTTTGAGCCTCTTTCTTTATCTTTAAAATGGAGAATAAGCTTACCTGGACTGAGTTGTGAAAAATAATGACAAAAAGCAAATATTTATCATAGTGCTAGCCACATAGTTGACCGTATATAATCATTACATACATTATAATGAGCCTTTGAAACACAGTTTTTTCACATCTTATGACAGTCAACTAAATAGATGTTGGACACAGATTTTCTTGCTTGAATAACTATAAATGCATTTCAGGTCCCTTAGTCAGAAACTGTGACTGTTCATTGTTTTAATCAATTAGCCATTTAAGTTCCATTTGGTGTAGAGGTATGAGTCCTGACTATTGTCTAACAGTTGTCTTTGGGTTAAAAACAAGAGTGTATCATTAAGAAAACTTCAGACTAGTAGTCATTGGATTATAAAACCAAAAGACAAGCAAACAATCAAATGAAGCAGAGACAAAAGTAAGTGTCATTTTCAGAAAATGTGCACTACCAACATTCTAAATGTTCCAGAGTAGTAATATAAAAGGACATGATCATAGAGGACACTGGGTTAAAATTTGACACAGAAAAGTAAGATGTTAAATATGAGGAAATTTTAGAAATAGCATAACCAACTTAGCTCATACATATTTTCATTTTTACCAATATATATGTATACATAGTCTAAATGCTTTAAAAGTATTATTTTGATAAGTAAAATATAAACAAATTCTGACAGCAATGCATCATGCATTTTTATTTTCTTTCTAAGAAGTATATATAAAATAATGTTGAGTATGACAATTGATGGCAATCCAGATTTACTAAAACTCAGCAGTTTGTGTGTTTGGATGAAGCAGAAAGAAATTTTGTATATCTCAACTCAAAACTTTTCTAATTTCCAGAAACAACTGATCCTACCTACAACAACTGCATGTCAGTAACATTAGCACATTCCACAAGGCTTACCTCAAAGCTAAATGTTTGATAAGCAGTTATCAATGTTGCCTGAAGACCTGAAAATGTTTGAATACTTGTGAAAGTTTAAATCTCCCCATATCAAATATGCATTATTGATAGACCAAATATTTGTTGATATGATAGTCCAGACCCTGTGAGAAACTCTGAGAATTCAATGGTGAGCGATAAAAGACATTTCCTTCCCTCATCGCAACTTGGTATTTAAAGCCCTATAGAGGATACTGTGTCTTGAGGTGTATGTTAGGTGCATTTAGCCAAATCAAGGAGGTCAAAGAAGATATTTCTAAAGAAGTGATACTTGCATCAAGAATTCTGAGTCAAAATGTATGGAGGATCATTCCAGGTTTCTGTATTAAAAGTCTTACTCTACTGGCCATTGTGAGAATTGAGTTACGCGAGGTCTCTGTAGAGTCTCCAGCCATGTGATATGAAAAATAGAGACATTTACTGAAGAAGATACAAAGAACGTTGTACACAGAACAATGCCACCACAGTTCCCTTCCAGGTGGGCACCTTGGGACCTCACACATTTGCTCAATTGCCATCAGCTGCCCCATTGTATTTTCCTGAATGTCATCAACCATCTGAAATCTCTTCCCTTTCAAAGGTGATTTTAGTTTTGGAAAAAGCCAGAAGTCACAGGGAACCAAATCTGGGCTGTAGGGGACCTGAGTCACTAGGGCTATTTGATGTTTGCAAAAAAACTCTGCACGAGGCATGATGCGTGAGTAGGTACATTGTCCTGATGAAGCTGCCAATCACGAGTTGCCTATTGTTGCAGCCTTCTGAATGACTGCAATAGTTTCCCTGAAGGAAACTTTAAGCTTATCACAAAAGTTGATGCACATCCATTGCTCTACTTGTTCAGTCATCTTGAATATGATGACCACACAGTATACATGCTCACTCAATGGCATCTACCTCCCCACTGACTAGTACAGTGAAGTTTCATTGTTCATATATATACATTCCAGTTCACTCTCCTTGGCTACCAGGTTACATCAATGTCTTGCAAACAATTCTTGTTATATAACAATGGTTGGACTTTTTCTGCACAGGCCTCATGTAATCCAGTGCTTAGATTGGCTCCTGGAACACAGTAAGCTCTCACTCAATATATATTTGCTGCTTATATTCTTCTGCTTCTCCCACCCTCCTTCTTCTTCTAATTATTATTATTAGCAGAAATAACAACAGGCTTAAAGTTGTTATCCTGGCGTCTCTTGATGTCAGGAGAGATTGTGGCTAATAAAAGAGTCTCAAAGGAAGGCAGTGTGGTTCCAATGCAAAAAGAAAATGGAAAGTTGTGTAAGATGGACCGTAGAAGTAGGATGGAGTCAGTCCAACCAGAGCTTTGTATGCTGTGCTATTTTTCTTCTAGTTCTAGAAAGGTTTCTAAAGGGAGAATGAAAAATAAACTGATTGCATTTGAACTTACACAAGATGACTCTTGCTCCAATGTGTCACAGAGATCAGAAGGGGGTCAGACTGGATGCAGATCCATCAGTTAGATATTTTGGTAGTTGTCCAGGAATGTTTTTAAAATGGTGCCAAGGAAGACATAACATTTATATGGTGCTCAATAAACATGTTATTATTTTTGTATACTTTGAAAATACAGATGGGTGACAAAGCATATAGCTATTTTTATTAAAGTGGTTATTATAAAAAAGTTCCTATAAGTTCAGGAGCAACATATGCTTGAGCTAAATGTGTAAGTTTTACTGTATCTACCAATATCTAACACTCAGTGAATGCTACTTAGTTATTATGATTATAATTGTTGCTACATGAGCTAAATGAGATTCTGGGATGATGAAACACATAACATGTGAAGCAATGTGAACTCAATCTCTCTCTCTCTCTCTCTCTCACACACACACACACACATACACACATATACACACACACATACATACTCACAGATATGCACACACACTGATGATCAGCAAAATAGGTCAATTTCTAACTGATTTATGCTTAGAAATGCTGTCCAGGTATTTCAGGCACTGATTTTCCTTGTTTCCAGTCTCAAGCATCATGGATCATGTAGATGCACATGGAGCCATATAGTCACAAAGTTCCCAGGATACCATTTAACTAAGTAACCTTTGTATTTCCAGAAAAAAATTATAATTTTGGAAGTTAAAGTTTTCATAGCAGTGATGTAATTGTTTATTGTTACAACTATAGATGTCTCCTTTTATTATGTTATTTTTAATAAAGTACTATGTAGAGGGACAGACTCCAGGCTGACATTTGGGTGTTTCAGGGGTGGGAATAGATATGAAGAGCTACAGCAAGGGCATTTGATAGTTTTACATAGATAATTCTTTGTATTTATTATTCTACTTCATACAATAATTATATATATATTGCTATTGTGATTTTCAAGACATCAAGTTCAAAAGTAAAATTTAAAGATGTAACAATCCTTTAATATTGATTTCAGCCAAACACAATAATCACTAGACTGAAAATAGGAGTATCTATTGACTGAATATTGACAACTTCTTCAATAAGTTACTTCAACCTCCAGCTTTCTATTTGTTGGAAAATATCAGGAAAAACTAATCTGTTTCACTCACCTTCATATCATATCATTACATCTATTACCCTATTTAAGAGGACTTTAAATGTGTTAAAATGCAGAGCATATGCGCTCTCTCTCTCTCTCTCTCTCTCTCTCTCTCACACACACACACACACACACATGCATACACACACACTTATGATCAGCAAAATAGGTCAATTCCTAACTGATTTGTGCTTAGAAATGTTGTCCAGATATGTCAGGCCCTGATATTTCTTGTTTGAGGTCTCAAGCATTTTCGTTAAGTAAATTTAATATGATTAAGGTCGTGAATGTTAGCACCTTAGTGCCCAATTCAAGAGTTGCTTTGCTTATCATCTGTATGGCCTGGACAAGCTATTCAATCACCTTTGGCCTCAGTTTTCTCATCTCAAAAATGGCTGTAATAGGCAGGCTCACTTCACATGGTTTTTGTGCAAACATGAGTCAACACATGGAACATACTTAGAAGAGTGCTTGATACCTATCTAGTAGGTCTGCTTTCATCATTTTCTCTGCTTCCATGAAACTCCTTATACCATGAAGCTGCATGACTCTTCTACCATGCAAGCATCATCTAACATATTTTTAACTCTATCTGGTTTCCCTTTTCCCATCCTTTTATCCATGTCTTCTATGTAATCTTCAAATGATTTCTGAAGCTCTATATGAAGGTGTAAGTGTAGTACATACAGCAGAATTTACTGCTTTCCTAAGCATCAATAAAGCACATCTGGAATTGACCTTAATATGCTCAGGACAATGTACAATATTACACCTAAAACAAAATACCATCTGTCTCAGTTATAATAAACTTGTGGTTCCTTAATTTCAAAATGTACAAAAGTGTTTTTATAAGTAAACTATTTCTATTCCCCACTCCCTGGTTCAACTGTAAGCTGTATGACTCAGGTACTTAAACTCTCAGTTTCTATACCTGTAAACCTGTGGGCAACATAGTATGTATCCCATGGGCTTGTGAAAATGCCCCTGGTTGTAACAGAGCCTCCGGATATTGCCTAGCAGCTCATTGGCAGACAAAAATTATCTCTGGTTGAGAACCAACACTCTCTATTGATTTGCAGTGATGACAGAATTAGCTGGTCATCCTCAATAACTATATACACATTGTTGAGCGTATATGTATTGTTAAAACTTTAGAGAATACAAAGGTCTAGGCTAGTCTTCTAACTTAGGGCCATTAATGACCTACAATAATTAGCCCCTTAAAAGGCGCAACTTGCTCTAGTTCCAAGGTGAGCTCACACCTCTTTTGCTTCATTAAGATTTAACATCAACATCTTTAGTCAGCAAAGGGGAAGGGGGAGAGAAGGAGACAAAGAAGGGAGCAGTTTTGTCAAGGAACTAACATGGATAATCCAGAGATGTGCACAACAAGTAGGATTGACTGCGGGGGTGGGGGTGGGTAGGGAAAGGGAGAGCAGGTGGGGGAGGAATGGGATGAATGGAATACAACAACAAAAAAATTAAATTTATAAACCAACAGTCCAGTTTTTCCTGTTTCATTTTACTAATGGGAGCAAGAGTCAGAATTTGGACTTTTGCTACTTAGCCACAAGACAGCACTGTAAACATGGGTATTGTAAAATCACAAAGCCCTTTGTTATGTGAACTTCCTCCAACAAATACAGTTTTTCTCTATTAAAAAATATTCTAGCGATATCTGTATCTCATATTTGGTAAAATATTCCACTCTCCTCTACAAGTATGCAAACGCAATGAAAATAATAACTCAGCTTTGGGAATTCACATAGGAACAAAAATGTATGGAAATACAGTATTTGGGAATGAAGTCAAACATTCCTCAAAGAATCAAAGTATCGGTCATTTGAGTTTACAGTTCCCTAAGTATGAGTCAAAACTAGTACAAAATAAAGGTAAGGAGGATACGTAAACTTGTGATTTGAAAGAACTTTTTAAACACAATACCAGTGGCAGAAATCATAAGGAATGGGGATATTATTATTTATGCAATGAGCTTGAATGTATGCATGTACATACATGTGGATATTTCTGGAAGAAGATTCACATTTTTACCAAATTTTCTAATACTTTAATAACTTAATAACTACTATACTATACTATACTGTATATTTGCTACAGTCTGTTCTACTATAATACTTAATTTGAAAATGCAAATTTGTTTCAGGGCAGTTGATTCAAGGCAAAACTTATATATATATAAGTTTTATATATATATATATATGATGTAATCAAATACATCTCTACGGGTATAGATATATTTGTATCTCCATAGGTATAAACATATTTAATTATGTGCAATGTCATCTGCAAGAACACCAGGTGAATGTAAATAACTGTGTACCCACCTGGATGGAACCAGGGAGAGAAAAGGTCTTCCTTTCATAGGTCTTCCAGCTGCCTCCATTCATTATGTTATTAAATGTACCCATCCATATCTGGTATTTACTGTATAATAATTCATAAGCCATAATCATTCTAAAGTCTCATTTCTTAAGCAGACTTAAGGTATTTTTCAAGATTACATGCCATATTTATTGTGCCATTGTTGTATTTCTCAACCAACATATATAAAACTATGCTATACTTTTATTAGGTTCCTATGCTTATTTTCTTACTAGGTCACTGATGAAATTTTTGCTTGTTGAACCCTGAATCCATTTTTCCATGTGGATTTCATTGCACGATTTTGCGTATCACAGTGATTTGTACGAACCCATATGTCAGGTAATAGCAGATCCAACTGTAGTTTAATGATGTTGGTGTTATGTTTCCACTGTTGTTAGATTTAGCTGTTTTTGCAAAAGATTTTGTTAAATGTAGAAATTTTAGCCTTGAATAGGACATGTCAGTTCATAAACATTTCCCTTTTTACTAAAGCAGAGAAGTCATTGTTTATTTAAAGAGCAGATGAGTTGAGGAAACTGTAAGGGAAACACTAGAAAGGTACAAATGATAGAAAACAAATTATGAAAATGCTCCTTTTCCTTAATCATTTTATAATTAATTTCTTATCTACTCTCAAGGGGCTAGAAAGTAGGACACATGCCATATTACACAGAAGGTGGCATTAGCTTCTTTGTCACTGTCAGTAAGCTTTTGCATAATAATCAGCTGTTGTGCTGTGGATGGCTAAGCATGTTCTGACCTGCTGTCCCACCTAGTGGTTCCTCTTCTGACACTCTCAGATGATTGGCAAGGCCTGAGGCTACCTGGCTTCTGTTAAAGGCCAGCCTTTTACTTCAATGATGAAATTATTACTCATAATCTATGTAGTGCCTCCCTTATCATCAGCTTTAAGTTATTATTTTGCTTACAACAGTAACCAGATCCCTTAGGGGTTGTTTACAATTTTGCATTTGTAGCATTCCAGTTGTGTTATCAAGAAAATAAAAAAATATATATTTTTTCACATAACTTTGTTCATTTCTGCAGCTGAGATTTCAAAGTCACTGATAATGTATGTTCTATTTGGAAAAGAACTGCAGAAGGAGTCCATTCACATGATTCTTACTCTTCCATTTTTAGGTCCTTTTCCAGTGGAAAAAATATAAATAAAATATCTTCTTTCCCTCTCTCTCTCTCTCACACACACACACACGCACATACACACACACTGCAGAGTAGATATGATAAATCAGGTATCAGAGGGCTTTGAGAATTGTTTGAATTTCCCAACTAGCTATTTGGGAAATCCAAAGAGTAACACCTAAGTAATGTACAAAGAGTCAAAATTATGCAATATATCTGTATCTCTGATTAAATCATGCCACAATAGCACCTTGGAGCTATTATTATGTATCAAGTACCTGTCATCATCATAAAACTCCATAATTCTTAATTCACAGGGCAAATAGGCTTCGATTTAGCCCTGCTCACCTACTAAATCATTCCAGTACCTAAAACTGGTAGGAAGCTTTATTTTGGTGACATTGCCTTGTAGTGCCGCAGAATTCCTCTCCCTTTTCTTTCTGAGGCTGGGATAAGAGCATGTGGGGTAGTGGACGAGATAAAATCACACACACACACACACACACACACACACACACACACACACACATCAAAGCAGGTAAAATCAATGACATCACAGGTGTGGAGGAAGTGCTTACATTTCCTTCTAATGCTGGGCCCTTCCTCCTTCTTCCTCTTTTTATGTCTTAAAGGGCAGAAAAAAGGCAGTATTTGCTAATCCAATTGTTTAGAGCTAAGAGTTATAATAGCAAACACTTAGAATATGGTATAGAATGTTCTAAGCCCCTCACATATACTTGGTCATTATATCCTCACTACAGTATTATCCCTGTTATGCAGGTGAAATATCAGAAACACAGAGTGGTGATATGACTTGCTAAAAATAGATGATACTCGTTACCATTTGTTTAGCTGCCATTCTGAGTTATGTAAGTGTGGAATAATGCTGAGTTTCTTAAGATCACATTAGGTACTTTGACTTTGGGAGGATGCTATATAAGAAAGAGGAAAGGGAGAGTTCTTACCTAGATTTTAATATCTCTTTTGTGTTATTCAATTTTGTAGATCTCCAATACTCTTAACTCTAATGCATGTTTCATTGTTAATGTGAATCATGTTCTCATGTAAGGCTCATTGTATAAATTTTAGAGAGTCAGGTTGGATAGTTGTAACTGTGTGTGATTCAAGATGGGAATATAATCAGGGCAAATTTTGACCTGGAGAATTTGAGAGCACAATTCTGGCTTCCTCAAAAGTTTCAGGAGCTTATAAAAAACTTATTAAGTATTTGAATAATAGCCCCACATAGAAGAAAGACAGAATCCCCCCACGTAGCTTCCCTTCACCTTAGAAGAGGAGAGCCTCATTTCTCTTATAAGTAGCTTTATCACTGAATTCAATGGGTACAGATAAATGAAAATTGGAGGAAGAGGAAGCAGTCACTTCCTTCTATTCCCAGTTCCTCACTCATGAGAGAGCAACTTCGCCAAGATATGAAAGCAACCAAGATGTCTAATTAATGGATAAATGGATAAAGAAAATGTGATACACACACACATGCACATACACACAAACAAATGTTACTCAGCAGAAAACAATTTTTTTTTTGCCATTTGAAACAACATGGATATACCATGAACTTAATGAAACAAGTCAGACAAAAGCAAATACCATATGATTTCACTTATATGCGGAATCTAAAGACACAAAAACAAAATAAATGAATTAATAAAGTTAAAATAGACTCACAGATACATAGAACAAATGATGGTTTGTTCTCTGGGGAGCGGGGTAGGGTGATAGGTAGAAGGAGTGAGGAGGAATAGAAGCACAAATATCCAGTTTTAAAAGAAAAAAGTCATGGAGATATAATTTAACAGGTTAGGAAAGCTAGGCAATAGTATTTTATAACTTTGTACTATAGTGACAGGTGGTAATTAGACTTACTGTGGTAATCACATCATAAGAAATATAAATGTTCAACCACTGTGTGATACCTGAAAGCAATGTATTATATGTCAACTAAACTTTAATAAAAATAAATAAATAAAATAAAATGTGGGCTGTTTAATGTATTAATTAGAAACTCTGCATTTAAGTTATCTCATTTTTTTTAAGATTTTATTTATTAATTTTCAGAGAGAGGGGAAGGGAGAAAGGAAGAGAGGGAGAGAAACATCAATGCAAGGTTGCCTTTCACCTGCCTTCAGACCTGGCTGGAGACCTGGCTTGCAACTTGGTTATGTTGCCCTGGCTGGGAATTGAACCAGCGACCTTTGGGTTCCCAGACCTGTGCCTTACCCACTGTGCCACCAGCCAGAACTAATCTTGTGTTTTAAAGAATTGCAGTGATACCAGAGTTGTAACAACGTAAGTCAGACAATGTCCAGGGAATGGATACTTGTTTCTTGTTTGTTTGCCTTTTTAGAATTTTGAACCAGCTTTCTCAATTCAAGGACTATCCCACCTCATGAAGCAAAGCACCCTTGCACTTACAGAAACTAAAAGTACCACACTCCTTTTACAGCCCTTATTACTCGGGTGCAATCATTTGACCTAGACTGTGACAGGCAGCTATATCTTCCACAGACCTTGAATCAGAAGCCAGTGATATAAAGCAGCAGGGCCCACACAGAATTTGTTTTGAGAAGAGGTTGTCACTGTCAGCAGCTACACCTGGTTCCCAGAAGCGGCAGTTCTCTGGTCCACTGTGCTGTGCAGGTGGGGTCTGCATTGCCAGCTTCAGCTCCGGTGCCAGTCACTGGGATTACAGCAAACTTCACTGGATTATTTTCTTTGGCATAAATTTGGGCACGGTTGTTGGTTATGTCACCTCAATTCCCATTCTCCAGCTCCACTGCTAATGAATTCTGCTCTTACTTAAATCAACCAGTCCCTCTTACTTTTGTCAATAAACCTTAACTGAGACAGTATGTTCAATACTTAAGCAGTGCCAGACCTATAGCAATGATAAATCTAAGATCCAAGAAGTCAGAAATTAGGTTCAACTTATTCAGGGCTACATTTCCAGCACCTGGCTCGGGTTAGCAGATGGTGGGCATGAGGTAAATATTTACTGGATGAATGAATGCTTTCTATTAATATCTCAGGAATAACTGTCAAATGATAATTTTGTCAGGAAACATTTAGTCATTAAAATATTAAAATAAAGCCCTAGCTAGTGGCTAAGAGGATAGGAGCCTGCCTGCAAACCCAAAGGTTGCTGGTTCAATTCCCAGCCAGGGCACAGGTTTCAAGCCAGGTCTCCAACCAGGTCCATGGCTGGAGGCAGGTGAAAGGCAACCATATACTGACATTTCTCTCCCTCTCTGCTTCCCTCCCTTCCCCTCTCTCTAAAAATAATAAATTAAATTAAATTAATCATTTAAAAATTATAATATATTTTTATAGCACAGGAAACTACTTGGTAGCTTAATATATGCTTTAGAGAGACATTAATTAACAGTTTGGCAGTTATATAATATTCAGCATCACCATCAGCCAATCATACACACACACACACACATTTCTCAGCATCAGGTATGAAGTTACATGCACACAATAAAAATTATTGCCCTGGATAGTGTGACTCAGTGGATTGAGTGCTGGCTTGAGAACGAAAGCATTGCTGGTTCAATTGCCAGTCAGGACACATGCCTGGTTTGCTGGCTGGGTCCCCAGTTGGGAGTGTGCAAGAGGCAACCATACATTCATGTATGGTTTTATTAACCAGATATACTTTCCAACTGAAGTCTACCAGTGTAAAACTTTAATGGAATATTTAACTTAAATAACATAGGAAGAGGAGGCTTAATATAATCTTTGATTCTGTTTTTATTGAATACTTTCTTATAATAAAGCTAAATGAAGAAGACAGGCAAGTGTATTTATTCTTCATTCAAGTGCCTATGATTGGCACTGAGAGAAAACTGGACTTTTAGAAACTGGGAAACAAAACATATCTTTCTATCTAAGCAGAAATCAAGTTTAATAGGATTCTTCATTTACTATCCTTGCCTCTCCCTTCATGTCTAAATTTCAGAGAGTTGAAACAATATTGAAGATTTTGATTCCTCATCTTCTAAAAGCAACATCTGGTCATGTATAAACACTTGCTATTTTTATCACCCTAGTTCAATTTTCACTGTAGACATACTGGCTGAAGCACTTATCACCTTATATCTAGACAATTATAATTCAACTTTTATTTCCAGCTCCAATAGATTGCTAGCCCTATCTATTATGTATATTTCTAAAGATTAAATCCTAACATACTACTTGCCCAACATTACTCTCCTGCTGAAAAGCCTTTCTGAATCTTTATTACCTACATTTTAATTTTTAAATGTACTTAGCATTCAAAGATCTCCACAATCTAAGCAAATATAACTTTCTAATTTATTTTCTGACGATTCTACATGTAAACTTTTGCAATAAGCAAAGTAGTTCACATTCTGTTTCATAAAATTCCTTGAGAGAAGATCAAATCTACATTTGCAAGTCTTGTTTTTCAATCCCAGCTTAGCCCAGTCAGTTTTTAAAGCCTTATCTGAAGATAACCTTTCTGAAGTTATCTGTTTTATGAATTTCTTTAGCTTTTTAAATGCAGTCCATTATTGCATTGTTAGATAGCATCCAGTCCCCTCTAACAAGTAATACAAACATTACATTTTATATTTTTTAATTTCCCACATTATCTAATTCTGCTCAATGCCTATAAGAGGCAATCAATACATATTTGTTGATTGATTTTTAGCTGCAACCTGAACATCAATGCTATTTTTCCTGATGAGCTGGAAAATGAAACATGCAGGTTCAGTGGACTTGATTACAGATGATACTTGGAATATAAAATCAGTTTTGGTGCACTTTTATCTTGCACTTGAGGATAACCCTTCTCTATACCTGCTTGTTCTCTGTTGTTGATAATTTTAATTTTCTTACAGGAGTTAGAGAATTATTCCTACCCATAATTATTCATTTCAAAACTTTTATCTCCTAAATCCTAGCTAGGTACTATTTTAAGCACCAATAATACAGTAAAAGCAAGATATTCCACTCATAGATCTTGCCTTGCATTAAGTATCTATAAAATAAACAAACTAAATATTTATTTATTGTTGTTGTATTAAAATTGTTTCATTTTTCCCCCATTACTCTCCCCGGCCCCTTTCCCACAGTCAATCCCACTCATTGTCCATGTCCATGGGCCTTTCACATTAACTCCACTATTGAACCCTTCCCCTACTTCCCACCTTCTTCCCCTTCCCCTTCCCCTTCCTTCGGGTGGCCATCCTCTGCTCCTTTTTCCACGTCTCTGGTTTCATTTTGCTCATTTGTTTAACAAACTAAATAAATCAGGTGATTTTAGATGATGATCATTCACAGGGTAGTTGATAAGGAGAGGCCATTTAAGGTTCAAATGTCTGTGGATGTGATGGCTGAACTGAGACAGGAATGATGAGAAATAGCTGAGCATGAGCTGTGAGAAGCTCTCTAGGCAAAGAAGCCTGTAAAACATTCAAAGACCTTTAGTTTCCAATGAGTTTGGGGTGTTTAAAGGTAAAATTCCTGATGTTTCAGGTATACTTCTATTTATAGGATACAAGAAGGGAGTGAGGGGGGATGCAGGTAGGGAGGGGGTTGAAGAAGTAGAGAAGGGTAAGATCTGTGGATGGTCCTTGCAGATCACCCGGTGGAGTTCAGGTTTTATTGTATATGCAGTTGAAAGCTCCCAGAAGGTTTTAATCAGAGGATGACCTGAGTTCCTGTTTGAAAGTTACTTTCACAATTATGATGAGAATGGCTTACTAAACATAAAAAGAGATAGAGATAGAGATCATTGAGAAAGTTATCGTGGTCCATGCAGCACAGAGAGGGATGCCAGTAGTGAAGTTCTGGAGATATTGATAAATTGAGAGTATATGTGAGTGGTGAACTTGATGATGGATTGCATGTGGGAGCAAAGGAAAAAATTGAAATCAAGAAAAGCAAAGGTTCAAGTACAAAAACTAAGAGATACAAGAACATTTGGAGTGTTTGAAAATGAATGTGTCATGAAGTTATATTACCGATCTTTCCAATGAATAGATTCTGTAAATGCATAGGAAGTGTAAGATGGTGCAGGCTAAATTGCAATAGTCAAAATAGTGTCAAATCATTTTAAAATCCTTCTTTTTTTTTACTTTCACACTATAGCAAGGGGAGCAGGGAGAAGCTTTGACCCATGGCCACTGGGTTTACTGAACGAGATCTATCAGTTAATAAAGCAGGACAGGAGATCCTACAGCATGTAGGACACATATTCTGGTTTGTTGGGGATCAAGGGGTTTCAGAGGATGTGATGATTTCAGTTCTAAAATTATAGTTAGTCGATCACTCTAGTGTGATCTTTTCTTAGCCATCGTAAAGAAGTTGTTCATGAATGGGTAGAGGGTAGGGCAGATGATAACAGGTGGGAGTCAGAAAAATTATTTTCAGGAGGCATAAATAGGTAGGCTTACCAGGCTACACAAAGGGAATGTAGCCTAAAGTAAAGGGCATAATTATTGAGAGCCAGAAGCACAAGCTCAAGAGTCACTTAGGCTTGAGTTTATATCTCAGTGTCTGAAAGCAGAATCTGCTTTTTTGATTACTTTTCCCCAATCATTTACAGCCATCTTACCCACATCTTATTCTGCGTAACAGTGGTTTACAGGGATTTGTTTTCTTGCCACATTTCTGAAAACACTCAAGTTAGTCTTCATGAACAGCTCTCAGTGTGTATTTACTATTTCATCAAATTGTACCATTACAAAGAAATACAATGTAGAAACAGGTTTGGGAACTCACTCAACCGATTCTGGTTAAACATAAAATTGAACAGGTTGCCATAGAAATTCTTGGTGTTTCCTGAGAAGCTGCATGCTACAGCTCAGAATGCTATGGACATCATCCAGGTAGGTAGTGTCAGAGGGAGAAGATGGTTCTCCTCTTGCTTTTGTGTCACAATCTTGCTAATGATTTAGATCGAGAAAGGTTAAGAGAGCTAGTAACTGAGTTAAGTCAGAAAGCATGTTTATTTTGCTCGGTATTGTACTGTTAGCACCTAAGTTAGTACCTGACACATAAATGATGCTGCATAAATACTTGTTGAATAGATGCAAGTTTTCTTTGTTTTACTCTAAAAATTCCATGTTTTTCTTTTTTCTTGAATGACCTCAAATTTTATGTAATCTTCTTTTTAATAGAGAGTACTTTTTAAATAGATTATTTATTTATTTTTAGAGAGAGGGGAAGGGAGAGAAATAGATGGGGAGAGAAACATCAACGTGTGGTTGCTTCTTTCACACCCCCAAGTGGGGACCTGGCCCATAACCAGGGCATGTGCCCTGCCTAGGAATTAAACTGGCTCCCCTTTGGTTTCCAGGCCAGTGCTCAAGCCACTGAGCCATTCCAACCAGGGCAATTTTATGCAATCTTAAGCATAGAGATCACAGAGACCATTATGTCATATTTTCAAAATAGTACTCTTAATATTTGAATGTTTATATGTATATGTTTTTTTTTTCTTTTATGACTGATTTTTATATTGATTTTTAAAGTACACCAATGTCTTTCAAATTTAAATAATGAGAAGATTGAACTCAAGGTCAGCCATTAGCATATTTTTTTATATTCAGCTTTTTTACTCTATGTTAACTTGTTGCTCCGCCTGAAATCTGCTAGGCCCCAAATGATACTACATGGCAGCGCTCTATAAAAGTGGCTTTCCTCCAAAGCATCACACGTCCAGCCTGAAGGTCGGGCGTATGTACCTCTCACTTCCTATTTCACTTCCATCCTCCTTTTCTCCTTAGGCTTCCCAAACCTCAGCCTTCTCTTCTCCCTCCTCCCCACCCCACATCATCCACCTTATGTCAGAGCTCCTCGTCTGTTTACTTACTGTCTTGCCATGGTGTATGTCTTCATCCTATCTTTTAGTTTGTGGATACCTTACTGTCATCTCACATTATCCAGCCACCTGTATCACAATGTTTTACCTCTGTCTGAAGTTACTCTTCCAATAGAATCTCTGTTACAAATGGCCCACTGTCTAATATTGCTCACCACCATTCCAGGATGCTTAATTTGATGGCTTCACTCCAAAATCACCTCCTTCATGATCTCACATCTCTCCTTACCTTAGCTTACTGTGCACTCTGTGTAACTTGTACTCTTGCCTTCGTGCTTAAATCTCTTTGCTTCCACGGCAAACTCTGGCCAAAATTTCAAAACCAGTTATACCCAATCAGCTGCACATTGCTACAGAGAGTCATGAATTTTTACTGACTGAATTCACTTTACACCTGTGCTCGCCAATTTCAAGCAGGCACTTAGTCAATCCAGAAAGTCTTAGTGTATACTCCATTACTTGCTATGGGCTGTGCCACCCTAAAACTTCTCTGAAAGTTTCAATATTTTCCCCCCAAATTAAATTTCAACTACTGAAATTGCCTAATACTTTAGAGAGAAATGGATAAAAGATGAAGCTATTTTATTTTCCGTTTATCAAATAAAATAGAAAAATGCCTACCTACTTTTTCCCACAAGTCCTTTTGACTCTCAAACTAAAGTACTCTGTCTATATGCTCATAAGGCAGGCCAGCCAGTCCCTTTGTCATGTAGTTTCTATCCTGTCTTACTCCCCCTTTGATTTCTCTTGAACTTATTCCCTTTCTCTCCAACATCCTCAGTCTTTCTCTTTCTGTTGGAAACGTACCCAGGAATACATTTGAATGTAATTTATAGCCAATGGAAACTTCCCTTACCCTCTTGTCCTTCATCTGCACCAGCCTCCTTTTTCATACATAAAGCTACCAACCCTTCCCTTTGGAAAAGGTTCTTATCAAGGTCAACAATGACCTTCATCTGTAAGATGCAAGGTATATACCCTGACTTTATCAGATTCTGCCTTCTCTTAGTATTACCACAGTTACTTACACCTTCCTACTGAACTACTTTTACCCTAATCTTCTGAAACACCATCCTTCATTTTTTCTCATAATTCTCCAACCCTACTCATCTTTGTTGACTCTTCATTCTCTGAAAAACTCAAATTTTATTTTCCTGATCCATTTTCACAAGCCTTCTTTGCTTCTTCCCTTGATGATTTTGTTTGTCTACTGGTTTTTAAATACTATCAATATGTTAATTAATTTTAAACTATATCTCCAACTCTTATTATTCCCCAGAGAGCTATTTCAACATCCAACTCTCTGATGGTATTTTAAATGTAAGGCCATAAAGATACTTTATTCCCCCCTCTCATCACAAAAGATTTTTTTCCTCAGATTTTAACTTTTCAATAAGTGGTGTTTGATTAGGCTACAATTCATCTTTGATTTTTTTCTGTCCCCAGTTACCATCATCTTTCAGCACACAAACCTAAAAATTCTTCAAGTTCTGTTACACCTCAGCATATAATCCATCTCTCTATCTACAGCTCTAATCTAATCACCTTGCTTTCCAACTGGACTAGAGCAAGAACTTCCCCACCATCTTCCCTACCTTGATTCATTTTTCATACAAAAGCCAGAATATATTTTTAAATACAAATCATACATATATCTCTCCTATTTAAAAACACCTAAACATCATTCCTCCTTTAAAAAAAATTCTAATGCTTATATCATGCACTACAAGACCTAACATGTTTTTCCTATTGTCCATTTCCTAATTCTCTGACATAATCTTTCATCTTTTTCTTCTTCTATTAGTGCACTCATGCAACCACACCAGTTTTGGTCCCCCTATGAAGCCCATGTTATTCCTGAATTAATGTCTTGGCCTTTCATTTTTTCTGTCTACAACAGTCTTTTCAAATATCATCACCTGGCACCTTCTTCTCTTCATCATACCTCATCTCAAAGGTCACTTTCTAAGAGATGCCTCCCTGGATCATCCTGCACTCCTGACATTTTCCTTTTAGGGATCAGGCTGACTACAGTGAATGTAGAGAAAGGATCTCAAGCTAGAAGCAGGGAGCCAGCCCATTTGGATGACAGTTTAAATTATCCAGGTGAGAGAAATGCCAAATCTGTCTCATAGGTAGTAGCAGTGGTTTACAACCTTAGATTAACCTGCTTTTTAAAATCTTGTGTATGTCCAATATATTTTCCCACCCCTACAGAGTGCAGACCATCAATAAGTCTTTACCAGATTTGAGATTTGAGATGATATCTATCAGAGACTCTGTTGATCTCTGTTCAAATATGTCCAGATTGGACAAAGGAATACAGGGAAAGTATTAGAGTTGCTCTATTTTTCACTTGCTAGTGTGGAGTAGCAAGGGAGCTATCACCAGAAAGGGCAGAGACATAGTGTTTCACCTTTCTGCCAAATGGTTTCATTTTTTTTTTATTTCTCAGCGCAGTAGGCATTAGCTGGGTCAGTAACACTCTTTCGAGTTGGCCCCACTCCCTTCATTTGGAGCCAGCTGTAGCACTGCCCTGCTTTACTTAAAAAGCCATACATGCCAAACGCACGCTGGAGGCGGCACCCTGCAGGGTCATATCATGAAATTCATGAAATTGACACTAGAGTTTGGTAGTCATCTGAGGGAATAATGAGATCAAGTTGTGCTTCCCATCAACAGCCCCGAGGCTGCCCTTTGCTCCAGCTTTTGCTGGGGCAGATGAAGGGATGTTAGTAGGATTGCCTGTTGCAGTAACTACCCCTTACACCCAAGAGGTCTTTCCATTTTGGCAGAGAGACTCACTGGATGGTTGACTGTCCTATTATGTTATCTGTCACTAGAATTTATTTCATAGAAACTCTTCAATATTTTGCAAACTTGAGTGGCTTTCTAGACTTCAGGATTTCACATGGCATTTTTTGTTGTTGTTGTTATTTAAGTATAAATGCAAAAATAATACATAAAGTTTAAATGTATGAGCTCTGATTGCTATCTAAAATACACATTGAACTGACTAGTGAAAATAGCAGGACTATATGCCTGGGTTCATGACGTCACATCCTTCGGTTCTTTCCCTATTCTAATACAACATCACCTATGTGGATTTTTTAAAGTTTATAATGCAATCTCTTTGGACATTTTTAAAAATATTTTTTATTTATTTTTAGAGAATGGAAGGGGGTAGAGAGGGAGAGAAACATCAATGTGTGGTTGCCTCTTATGTGACCCCAACAAGGGACCTGGCTCACAAACCCAGGCATGCAAATTGAATGGGAATCAAACTGGCAACCCTTTGGTTTGCAGGCCAGAACTCAACCTACTGAGCCACCCCAGCTAGGACTGTGATTTTTCTAATTAAAAAAATCTGATAGTACAACCTGTTATTTACATTTGTTCAAGCATTTCAGATAGTCACTTCAAATAGCTGTGTCCAAAATACCAAAAATATAACTAGAATAATAAACTTGCCATTCCAAATATTCCCAAAGGAACTATTATTTATCCTCTAAAAAGTGTGGAACATATCAAAAGAGGAAAAGGGAAACATACTTTTGATCCTCTGGATGACACAAAAGGTGTACCTAAAACTAAGCATGCTAAAGGTAGGGTTTTTTTCTATTATACATATTATATGGTACATATAATATGTATAATATATTATACATATTATATGTGTGTGTGTGTGTATATATATATATATATACATATATATATATATATATATATGGAGGGGAAGAAAGAGAGAGGGAGAGGTGTTCTCATGAAAAACATTTTTAAAACCCCTAATTATGCATACATTCAGATTTTTGCTAAAAAATTAAGATTCAGCCCTTGATTATCATCCACCACCACACAGTTCCCACTATATAGAGTAAATCTGTAGACTATTGGGCCCTTGTAAATATATAGTGTCATCCATGACATTTATTTTATATAAACAGTTCATATTAAACATATTTAATGCCAGGCCTAGTTGAGGCACCAGTGACATACATTTCAGTGAAATGTATTTTGATAAAACAAGACATGCATGACATGTCTTGCATGACACATGTAAGGTTTTTGCTCTTAGTATATAAATTGATTTTGGTTAAAAAAAAAAAAAAAAAAAAAAACTTTCACTAAACTGTGTGGTTCTTGAATAACCATTTAGGCTGATGGAATCTCAAATGATCATGTGTTAATCTTGCCTTCTAGCCATGGGCTTCTGCCTTGTAATATTATGCCTAGACACATAATTCTTCTTATTACAATAACTATCTCATTAAGTCCCAATCTTACGATCATGATGAAAAATGATAATCTTCAAATTACTACATTTCTCTTTCCACTTGAGTGACCTAATTGAGAGAATTTCCTATCTGCATTCTCCATGGATACACAGAAAAATACACAAAAGCATATGGAGAATTGACTAAACACTTAAATATCTGTATACCTGCTGAGCTACATTCATTTTCTATACATGTACTATACTAAATCCCTGATACTCTCCATAATCAAGCTAATCTAGGCTGCTGACCATATTAAAGACACAATTTCATTTTTTCTATTCATTTTAAAACATATTACCAATCAAATCTAATTCTGTATAGTTGAAGCAGTATGACTGCAGGACTAAGACAAAGCTGGATGTCCACCTTTGTCAAGCTGTATGTCTTTGGTCAAGTTCTTTACTTTGAGCTTTCTGTTATCAGTAAAAGAAAAACCATTCTAGCTACTAATCTGAAGATGAAGATGACAGATCTCTTTTGCATGTCCATTTGTCTCAACCGAGAAACACATTTCCTAAGTGGTTTATTTCTTGGGGTCATTTTAGTTAAGTCTTGACAACCATAACAATGACTTTAAAATGTTGATATATATTTCATTGGCCAATGAATTATTCACATGTGGTAAGACATACGATCATGAAAGAACTTTCTGTTTGAAATGATGTCATCATTACCTTAGATGTATGCTGGATGGAAAAATAAAAATATGTTAAGCAGTTGACTGGGTGGTTAGACTTGGCTCTCTTTACCTATGTTTAGAGCACCAGGAAAGGGCACCACTATAAGAGCCCATGGGAATGTAGCTCCTTTTACTCCACCCTAGTTGGGGCAGTAACTTCTAATAAAGCAGTTGCAACTGCATTCTAGTAACTGTTGTAACAGTGAGAATTCCAACTCATTTCCCCTAACTTCTATGAACCTTTACTTGTTAAAAGTAAGTTTAATATTAGGAATAAAATCTGGACTAAATTTTAAAGAATTTAAAAGTTATAAAGCAGTTATTGAAAAAAAATTCAACCCAAAGTCAATCATTTTTAATTAAATTTTGGCTTACTTGAATTTTCTTTTCATTTAAAATTTTCAGTGTATTTTCACACACACACCCACACACACACACACCACCAGAGTTGTATTTGCTGATTTTGAAGATTTATTTTCTCTGATTTAAAACGTATACTTATTTCACAAAACATGAAGCACATGAGAATATATGAGAATAGATTATACATCACCCAGACATATTCACTGTTACCAAGGATTTTCTTTTCTTGTTATCGACAAATGCAGAGAAATTCATTCAGATTCAGACTTGCCAGCAGCCCTGATATTTGAATTTTCTTAGTTCTGCTCATTTGAGTGCTGGTTAAATATCTTCTCCAATTTGTAACGGAATACACGTACCTTCCTGTCATAGCCGCGATCAGGCACTTCAAAGGCCGCATGTACTAAATATGTCAAAATACTCCACCCCCCATCTTTAATTGCCTCTCTGCGATGAGAAATAAGTATAGTACAAAAATGTAAAACCCCCATAAGTAATATCATTTTACTAATGAGGACTACTTCTATGATTATTTTGAAATTACAAACATCATTTTAAAAAATTGTGCATGCATATCGCTTTCCCTCTAGGGACTTAAGAAATATCGTCACAATTAATCAAATTCATTCTGAGGACTTGGGAACATTACAGCCTTTTCACTCAGCATCCTTGGCCTTATCATGGACTTTGGTCTCTCACCCTGGGAATATTGAATTATACTGAGTAACCAATGGAATTAATTTTCCTGTCAATTGCCTCAGATGAACTGATATTCCTTTCTCTGATTATGTATTTTACTTTTTAGATATTAATTAACATCAGTCAGGCCATAACCCTTAAACATGTAAATAAAATAAAATGGTATTTAAAATTCACTTTTCTCAGGAACAAACTGAGAGTAACTGAATGCATCCTCTCTTTAACCCTGCCGTTCGACTGATGCTTTCTTTGGGAAGGCTGATTTAAATGTCCCTCCTACAGTCTCCCAAGCATAATTCTACCAAAATTCTTCTGCCTTATTGCATGGAAAGGTCTTTTCCTCACAGTATTGTGAAAGCCATGATGTTACCTCTGGAGTATTCACTATTTTATAGCAGAATATTTGACAGAGAGAAGCTGTTGTCAAAATAAAGCCAATTTTCTCAATGGGATAATTATAGTTGCAGAAAATGAGCCACCAGTCCAGACATTTAGAAAGTCTTCCTTCATGTAAGAATTATTCTGGCATAGCATTCTTCCCATGGAGAGATTTGAGTGGACTCAGTGGAGGACAGAAGTAAGGATGATTTAGAACCCTCCTCACAGGTCCTGACACAGCCCTGCCCTCACTCCCAACCACCACTAATCAGTTAGTAAACTGTCTGACTTGACATGAGGAAAGCTTACAAGGAAATGTTCTAGCATATGGAAGTACACCACTAGCTCACCGGGAAATAAAAATTTAAAAATTAAAACCTGTGGCAGGAAGATCTATCAACAGGTCTCTCATTGAGATTCATACTGTGGCTGGATTCACAAGTGATGAAACACAAGCAAAGGCATTTAAGTTAAAACAAAGCAGATCTTGCTTCACCTTAATTAACAATCAGGATAAAAAATAAAATCACAAATTGCTTACTTGTGCAGAAGTCATTGCACACACATGATTTCTAAGATTTTTTGATACAAAGGTGATTTTTTCTCATTTTAAGAGAGCCTACTAGAAGGATTGACTGTGTATGGGGGTTTGTGTGTGTGTACGTGTGTGTATTGGGCTGAGGAAGTAAGGGGGCAGCCTAAATTAGCCAAAGAGATTATAAGCAAAGATTAATAAAGTCTCACAGAAAAAAATACTTGGGAGCCAGAGGAGAATTATTTTGATTGTTAATGCTGGATTTAATCATTATTCAATTATATCATCTGAGTAAATAAATAACAAGTCCTTATTTTCTTCTATGTTCAGGTATTTCAAGAATAACCTGTAGATTGTAAATCTCAAATAATATGCATAAATATAAATAATCCCCGTAATCAAGAAACCAAAATCTTTCACATGTTCATGGTTACTAAATTTACAATAGCTTATAGATACCTATATTGTAACACAACCTTGGAAAATGTTTATGATTTCTAAGTACATTTTTTATTATTGTAATTATCCTCCAAGTAAACTCACTAGAGAGTATTTTAGTTTTGACACTCATTCTAATGTTGTATTTTTCTTCCTTGTTACTTTCTTTCTAGTCAAATCCTTTTTTACAAGTGGAATGATGATTAATGAAGCAAAGAAACATGATTTTATTGTAGTTGCAATGCAGCACCATCTCTAGTGATGCATTTTATAGTATTTGTGTAGTCAGTCATTGCATATATCCTCTGTACACCACATCGCTAGTTGCTCTATAGTACAAAATAATAAGAAACATTACCATTGCATCATTTCAATCATTTTTTGAGTGAATCAATTAACTGATTAATACAGAGTTATACAATAAATATCATAGGCACATGGGAGTGTTTCTTAAGATGATGGGATTTGAACTGAGTTGGATGGAATAGTCAGATTGTAGAATAGTAGTGGTGAACTCTTATTCAGAAGGACAGAGCAAATTGCCTGGATGCAGATTGGTACCAAGCATAGAAAGTAGAACATATGGGTCCAGTTTGGCTAATGGATAGGCTAAGACCAGGGAAATATGAGAAAGACCTACACGGGCCACAGTAACATGACCCTAGCAAGCAAGTTTGGGGTAGCAGTAAAAATCCTACAGATTTTTAAATAAACAAGGGCTCATAATTGGTCTATGACAGCACAGTTCAGACAATTATAATGCAAGCCACATGTATAATTTAAAATTTTCTAGAAGCCACATTAAAATATTTTAAAAAGGTAAATTGATTTAAAAAATTTGTATTCATTATTTTCAGAGAAAAGGGCAGGGAGGGAGAAAGAAAGGGAGAGAAGCAGCAATGTATAGTTGCCTTTCACCTGCCTCCAGTTACAGACCTGGCTGGTGACTTGGCTTGCAAGCTGGTTACGTGCCCTGACTGGGAATCGAACCAGTGACTTTTCTGTTTACAGGCTGGCACCTATCCACTGAGCCACACCAGCCAGGGCTAAAAAGGTAAATTAATTTAATAATGTTATTTAGCCCAATATATCCAATATATCATTTTCACATATAATCAATATGAAAATTATTAATAAACTATGTTGCAATCTATTTTTTTACTAAGAACTCAAAATCCAGAGTTTATTTTGCACTTTCAACCCATCTCAATTTGCGCCATGAATATTTTATGGGCTCAAGAGTCACATGTGTTAAACAAGGCAGCTCCCTGATATGAACTGGTCTTAGAAATATTTATTTCTCAGGCCCTCACTGGTTGGGTCTGATATCAAGGTGGATACCAATGTTAACTATTAGAAGTAATTACTTCTCAAAAAGATGTCCAAAGGACTACTTGCATCAGAATCATCTCAGATACTTTTCCAAGGTTTATTAAATTAGAACCTCTGGGTTAATCGATAAGAATCAGCATTTTTAAAAATAAGCTAACAAATTATTTCTTATGTAGACTAATACCTGGAAAGTACAGCTTTTTAAAAATATTTTCCAGATAAGCAAATCACACAAAGAAAGGTACTGTATGAAATAATATTTTAGGGCCAGATCAATTGTAATCACCTTTTACCTTGAAAAGAAGCATGGTATGGAAAAAAATTATATGCAAAAAAAGGGGATGGATGTAATACAACAACAATAAAATTTAAAAAAAAAAGATATATATATCTGCTGTATTTTCAGAAGCTCAAGTTCCTAATTTTTTATGACAGCATTGATCATTGCCTTATACTGTAATGTAGCTTGCTGATGTCTTTTTTGTCTCCACTAGCATATAATCTTCATGAGGTTTGAGACTGATGTTTAGAATCCATATAATATATAGCATATATCTTTATTAAAATAGTGCCAGTGAAATAGTAGGTGTTCAACAAATATTTGATTAAAAAGTGATTGAAATCTTTATTTTCCTTTAGCCAGTTACTTAAATATGTGAACTAAAAGTTTGCTCATTGATTAATTCAAGATAATATACATCTTGAAAAATTGTATGAAACAAACATTTATAATATATACAGGGTCTTCATTTAACACAACTTCTCTTCCCTGCTTGTTTATTTTTCCTGAGGAGAGAAGTGAATTCATAAAATCACAGTTGTAAATAACCACCTGTATTCACTCTCCCAAGGACATTGAATTTTAAAAGCAAATACCTGAAGATTCTCTGCAACCCATAAGAATGTGCTCTAATGGTTGTTATTCTGCCTTCCGATCATAGTGGGGGACAAGGGAAATTTCCTGTAATTTTATGATGCAAAGAGGCACCTGAGATTCTTTCATCCCCTTAAAACCTGGTTGAACCCAGCAAATGACAAAAACATTTGTGCCTGTCAAAGGTTTCACTTACAGGTTATCCCAGAAAGCATTTCCTTTCACATTACAATTCCGTTATGATTTCTGTTGGGATACACTGTTGTCAGCAGAATTTCTCCGGTTTTCATGGATATTGTGTTCCTGGTCTCTGTAATTATTAAACTGGTATTACAGAACAATGCAAATGGGCAGCTGGAACCTAAGGTAATGATAAAAACAGCAGGCTTCTCAAATCCAATATGGACTATTTTTCCTTTCTGCCTCTATTTTGCTTAGGGAATATAATCCACTTATAGGCAATAAAACATGTCTAGCTCAGGCCCTAAGCATCACTGACTTTTTTAATGTAAGGAGATGATTTTTGTTTTAGAGAAAAACAAGGTTTTAACTATGGGATACATTTCTTAGAAACAATAAAATTAAATTCTGATCAGCTCTCCACAGAGTTTCAATTCTGAACAAAGCTTATCAGTGAGGGGCATATGGGTACAGTAAAGGCTTGTGAATTTAATTAGATAGAAGTGAAGAGAATCCTGTTTCTGGAGAATTCTGATTTTTCTGAAGACCCCAAATTAATTGCTTCAGAGAATTAGGATTAAATTGGTCTTTGTTACTGTTGAGCAAGAGTGAGTATGTGTGTGTGTGTGTGTGTGTGTGTACACATACATACCTGGTAGCCACTTATATTTTGAGTTTTGTAACCTCCAAGGTGAGTTTAATGGTCCAAGAGAGATGCCTTAATGTGAGGAAGTGAATATTTCTGATGTGATTCACTTAAATCACTAACTGAACAATACTATTTGTCAACTGTTTTCTGTTTTTAAAAAATCTGCACTTTCTATTGTGATTCAGTTAAGTGATAACATCATGCTACTTAATTACTGTTTTTCTTTGTCAATAATCAACAAAGTCAAATCAGTTAGACACCAACAGAACAAAAGTTTCCTTCCTAATCCTGTTTTTGGAATAATCTGTCTCTAATAAACTATTTGGTGTGTGATAAAAACTTCCAAATCTGTAGCAACTTTCACTTTCTGTTTGCTAATTCATAATCACAACTGAAATGAAACATCATCTTTTACAAACTAAGATTTTTATATAAAACAGGCTGTTTTCTTTAGGCGGTGAATCCATCTTGTTGGTGAGGAGAGGGAATGGAGTTTATGCAGCTGAGTTCTGACTCCAGAGGTTTTTTTACACGGTCCGGTGGTCAGTACATTAGTTTTCTCTCTTTAATCACATGCTCTCAGTTTAGAATGACCATCATGGCACCTAATTTCAAAACTTAATCATCTCCATAAACATTTCCAGAATGGCTTCTCCATCTTTTGATGCTGTAGATTTTTATCCACCAGGGCTACACTAAAACCATTTAGTCATTTTACATATCCCTTCAAGAGTCTAGATGGTGGAATACAATTCCACTTAAGGTAAACTATGAATATACTACACACATCTTTACACATTTATGACTATGTGTGTACAAACGCAGGCTTGTACACTTGCAATCTTAAATCCCCAAATGGTGAGCAGAATCTTTGGAACATATTCTAAGAATAATAACTGTCAAAAATCAGCTATTTGATATATTTCAAAGAAATCAGTATTTTGGTTATTAGTGAGGCTGAGGTTGAGTATATAAATAATGAAACAGTGGTTTTAGGTACAACTTAAATTCACATTTAATTCTGAAAACCATACACTTTTAAGAAAAATATAGTAATCTGAAGTTAGGTTGGTAGGAAAAATGATAATACCTTCAGAAAAAAAACATTTTGCGGGTTATAAAATCAATGGGTTTCAATTCTGAAAAAAAATTCTGAATAAATGTCAGAGGTTATTTTTGATTGGTCTCTTTTCTCCCACTACTGTTTACTTCTTGAGCTACAGAGGCTTTTACACAGTTTTCTATGCCATCCAAGAGGTGAAAAATTCATGAAGCATTGGTTTCTGCTTTTTTAATTAACTTTTGTGTTTTGTTTGCATTTCCTTAGCTTTTCCTATTTTTTCCTCCAACATATGTATGATATTATAAATATCTCATGGAATACCTTGTCAGTGACTATGGTATTTGTTTAATACCAGAGGATAAACCCAAAGGGTTGGATAGCAGTACAGAGAAATACCATCAAAACCACATTCATTAGCTATGTGACTGGCTATCACAGACTTTTTATTTTTTCATTCTTCTTTATTTATGTCCTTATAAGACAAATATTTAGTTTTCACCATGAGTAAAGTACTATGATACATTCTTGGGAAACATATAAACTAAGACTCATTTATTGAGAATGCAAAGATGCTTAATACAAACTCCTTGACCACTGAAAGCCCAGTGCCAGGCATATTGATCATTCTGCTACATTGTTCTATATGATCAAGCTATGCTTAAAGTATTTTGGGAGCAGTCTTTATTCATCAAATATTGAAAAGCTATTATATTCTGGGCACCAAGTCCTCATTCGGCTTAGAGTCTATGGGGAAGACAGACATGTGAAGGGGCAATGGCCGTGCAGTATGGTCAGTGCTAAGACAGGGCTCCCTACGGAGTGCTCTGGGCCCATCAAAGGCTCTCTTGACCCAGATTCGGGGACAGTATGTAATCTGACTGATGGAGTCTGGGAGTCTTTACATCCTCGTCAGGCTTCTTCCTGCCTTCCTCCCGGTGCTTGTGTCCTATGTTCCCATGGATCTCTGCATGCCCAAATTCCCATCCCGACAGAGGTAGTTACCTCTAAGTGTCAAATCGATCCTCTGCTCTTCACACCTCAGAGGTGCAGAGATGCTCCGCTCTCAACCACTGAGGATGTGGCAGAAACCATCTGCTAAATGAGTCCACCTTGAGATCTTAATGATTTATAAGTACCTAGTAGGTTGCCTGTGTTTGCCCTAGTCCTGCTAAAATTGAAAACTGACCCAGAACTTCACTTAGGAGGGTTGATGGTGCCTCCATTAGTGCTCTGTGCCTCCTGTCCAGAGCACAGGAACTGTCCTTGGACTTCCAGCTTCAGCTACTGTCTTAAAAAGGAGGGGCTGAGGAAGGGGTGATACAAGCAGGAAAGAGATTAGCTAGGTTCTTGCTTAAGCATTTACATTTGGGAAAAAAAGTTAGGCTGCAATGGTGATCTCTAAAAGCTACAGAATCATTCTGGGCAAAGAAAGCAGCACGGGTTTGCTCTGAAAGCAGGGACAGTGGGGAAGCCACTGGCCACACAGAAGCGTCTTTATTTCACAGGAGACCACTAATAAACTCCTCAAACAAAAGCCTATTTGATGGGGAAAGAGAGAATGTGTCCGTGGCAGGAAAAAAAATCCTATAAAGAATCCAAACTAAATTTTAGTAATAGAAAGTTAATGTACTGAAAAAATAAGCCTGCTGCTAACAGTAAAGACACTGCCAAGAAATACATGGGAATTAGTGCCAGGTTAACACATAAATCAAAATTTGGCAATTATGCAAATGAGAAAGCCAGGGACTTTATTTCATTTCCATCTGATTCCAGAAGAAAAGCCCTAATTTTGATGAATATATAAAAAGATTTTAAGAAACTGAAATGATGAATTGCAGCAAACTAAGGATATCAATCTCACTCTGAAAAGGAAGATGATTAACATTTTTTATATTATGTATATCATATAGATTTAAAACAGACATATGAAGGCATATATGGCTATAAATATATGTATTATTTAATTTGTACATATTTAAGGATAACTTTCTTTTTCTATAGCAATTTATACTTTTTTCTGACATTTTTACACAGTTTATCTTTCATTTATAAGATTAGCTTAATATCATAATTGAGTAAAACAAATATTTCTTATTTATATAAGAGCAGGTAATCACAATAAAGTTCTCTTCCTGGAAATGCAAGATTATGCACTGCTTTGGAAGGGAGGGGTGGGTCAGGTGGGATAAGAAGTGAATCAGTCAGGATCAATTTGTAGTGGCTCTATTAGGCAGTTTCTTAGGACTGACAGAACAGCTACAGAAAAGCAAGTGCTTACCGTTAGGCTAGGCTCTAGGCAAACACCTTTCAGAAATGCACAACATTAGGAAAACAAGTAGCGTGTTTCATCATGAACACATATCATATAGCAAGGCAGAATATTTCATCCTGAGAGTCCAACTATTCTCTTAAGAACTAAAGATTAAGAGCCATTCATCCTGGTTTTTGGCATATGAACAAGCAGATGGATGGACATAAGAATTTTGGAAGACACAGCAAGTTGATGCCAAATATATTGAAAACTACACAAAACAGAGACCAAATGATACAAGACAAGTGTTTGAAAGCATGAAATACTTTGGAAAAGGAAGACATGCAAATGCATACAAAGTTTTTTGAATAATTAAAATAATTACCCACAAAAAGGCAGTGAAACCATATAAAGGGGAGCAAAATGGTAAGTCAATGGAATGCATGTTACCTAGATGCAAAGACTGTTGTGTCAGGTAAGGTAAGAATGTGCATGGCATAATCATAACCGTAGTTGTTAAATGTCCATATAAAACTGTCTAAGCATCATAGGATGGACCCTGGTCAGAATTACCAATTCAGTTTGAGTTTTCTGATAGGTTTGTCTTAAAGTTTTATTTTTTCTATTATAAAAGGCCAAAGTATACTCTAGTCTCTTCAAGATAGAACACAATTATTTTTCAAATGTGCAACTTCTTTCCATTTAGATTATATGAATAAAGATAGAACAAGATCATGCCAATTGTTTCAGAAATCATTGGAAATTTGGGGGGACTTAATTAGTATTAATAAAATGGGCATAAACATTTATTAAGACCACAAATCACCTAGTAATTTAATGTGTGGGACTCAGTCTTAACACCTCTTCTCTCCTTTATCCCTCCTGTTAAATGATCCCTGCCAGTCCCTTGGTTTTAAATACCACTCATGTGTTGCCGACTCCTGAAATACATCTCTGGTCTAGAACATTCCCCTAAATTCCAAATCCAAAAAACACTATAGACTTGGCATTTCCACTTGTTTTTCAAATCTGAAATGTGGCATGCACTATAATTTCCCTCCTCTCGTTGAAAGCAGTTCTGTTGTTTCTTGCTCAGAAGTCATCGTGGTGTTACCATAGACTCCTCTCTCCCTGTATCTTATGTACAAGCAGCAAATCCTACCAAGTGTTTTCCAAATATATCCAAAAACTGACCACTCTTGACCATCCCACTGCAAAATATCATCTCTCACCAATATGTGCAATGATCTTTGGAATTGCAGTGCTCTCCAAAATGGATTCTGGCTCCCTCCCACTGACTTTCCACAAAAGACAGAATGATCTATTTTAAATATGTTAAATTATGTCACTCATCTTCTTAAACCTTCCTTCAATCCCCTCAGCCCTCTCCAATGCCTCATATAACCCGTATGTCCCCTTGCGAGTCTCTCTAACTCCACCTACTCCACAATCCTTGTCTCTCTCCACTTTTGCTCTCAGGCCATTTTTGCTGATCCTCAGACAAACCAGTTATGATGCTTCCTCAAGCCATTTGGACTTGCTCTTCTTTGCAAACCATTTCTGATAGATATCTACATGGCATCCTCCCTGACTTTCCTAAGATCTTTGTTCAAATGTCAGCTTGCCACACAGGTCTTTGCTAACTACCTCAAATACATGCCACACATTCGCCACCATCAACAGAAACATGCTCTAGCCCCTTTAGCTTGGTTTATATTTCTCCCTAACACATTTGTCCTCTGGTATGTTTTAGACACACACACACACACACACACACACACACACACACACACATCTTTCCTCATTGTTTGGCAATCCTATTCACTAAAATTTAGTTGTAGCTCAGACCTAATATTTGCAATAACATCTAAATATGACTTTTTCCTTCATCCAGGGGACATGTTCTCAGCTGAGGTGGAACTCGCTGTCTTCTTATTTCAGCCCCCATACTATAAACAAGTGTCCTTTTGGCAGTCTATTTTGTGGCATGTTTTTCACATTTTTTGTGACTATGGTTGGTGATTTTTTCTGTTTCAAATGGCCCCAAGTGCAGTACTAAAGTGCTGCCTAGTGTTCCTAAGCACAAGAAAGCTATGATGTGCCTTATGGAGAAAATGCTCATGATAGATGAGCTTTCTTCAGGCATGAGGTACAGTGCTGTTGGCTGTGAGTGTAAAGTCAGTGAATCAACAACATATATTAAATAAGGTGTCCTTAAGCAGAAATGCACATAAAACAAGGTTATGTATTGATTGGTTGACAAAAAATGTTGTGACCAGAGGCTCACAGGACTGTACCCTGTAATTCCCTGAGGAGCAATGACTTAGTATGTGCTAATTCAGTGTTCATAGTGACTTCATAAGGCATAACCACTGTGAATAATGAGATTCAAATGTATTTTTATATTGTCATATTTGTCCCTGGAATGCAGGGGACTCTGCTTCAGGGCCTTGTTTATTTTTGCCACTTAACATATCTTCAGTGCTTAAACCTGAGCCTGAAATATAGCAGATGTTCAGAGGTAATAATGTATTATTACATCATTTAATCCTCCAACAAATCAATGTTGTAAGGGCATTGCATTCATTTAAGATATAAAAATGTTGATGCCAAAAAGGTCAATCTCTTGTTTAAGGTTACTCAGTGGTAGTTGTCATCCTAAGATGTGAAACAAGGAAGTATCTCTGAGTCCCCAATCATCTTAGCATAGCTCAAAATGATAGTGGTGGATATCTGTATGATTGGTGAATAAAATAAAGTAAGAAATAAATCAATGAATTAAATAATAAGCAAATTTCAAGCCCATTCAATTCTAAACTGAATGCACCGTCTCTTGATGACAATCAAGACTGCAGCACTTGTTATTAATGTAACTGTGATATAAAGATTTATTATTTTTAAGTTAATTTACTAAATAAAGGTAATGATTGATATAAACCTAAAAGCAGCCTAGAGCAGGTAACAGACCAAGGTTATAGAGTAAAAATATGGATTCTACTCCTGCATTAGGCTATCTCTGTGTGTTACACACACATATACACACTCAGTCACACAAATATAAAATCTATTCTCATTATCAAATCACTGAAACTTTGAGATTTTTACATTGTTATATACATATAAGCATATCCTTTCTAGTTGTATTTAAAAAATAAAGGTGAATAATACAGGTAAAAACAATTTGTAAATGGTTAAATGTTATGAAAAATTATTAAAATAATGAATAACTATTATAAATCATTCTTCTAAGTATTTGAAATAAATATCTATCAAAGAATTCATAAGGAGATGGTTTTAGAATAGATATGCTTGTTGTTATAATAAGCAAGCATGTAAAGTCAAAGACTTGGAAATTAACATCACTCAGACACGATTTTTGCTTTCCCTTCAAGCTAATGGGATTGATTTTATGCACGGAGCTCACCTGATAGCTCTATTACCCCTTTTCTTCTTTTCTTTCTAGAAATGAGTGGAACTGATATACAAGTAAAATCAAATCAAGAAGGACCATTGACCCAATTGCAGCTTGACAACTGTGACACAGAACACCTTCCACTCATGGCCTTGAGCTTTGGTTTTGGTCTCATGAGGTCTCTGAGCTGCCACTTTGACTTAATTGTTTCTTAGGGGAGTAAGAACTGATAGTTGACCATGATTTGTGTTGATTTTTAATAAAGTTGCTGCCAGGGATATATAAGCCAAAATATCAGCCTGACAGCTTTATTGCACCAGGTATGTGACCCTAACAAAGAAATGAAAACAAAAACAAAAACAAAAACAAAAACAAAAAACTTTATTCTATTGTTATTTTTCTCTTCTTTTTTCTTTCTTTTTCTTTTCTTTTCTTTGTCTTTTTCTTTTTCTTTTTTTTTAATTTTTGGCAGGTGGAATTAGCACTGCAACGGTCAAACTAAGACCATTGGTATGTCATTATTACAAATATTAAACAGTCATTTGATTAGTCCCAACAACTTAGAAAATGTTCATGTCACTTCCCAGCTCAGCATGTGAGTCAGGTGAACCTGTCTGCTTTGTCCTTATGCTGACTGACCTCTCATTGGTATCACACTAACACAATTCTGATTTTTTGTTATTTCTGGGTCACAAATGCAGGAAAAAAAGCAGCCATTGATTCATATTTAAAGTATTTTGTGTGTAGTTAATTTTCAGGGGAAATTTTTTAAATTATTTCAAAAATTAACATATGCAGAGATAGGCTAACGTAGAGAAGGTAAGAGGGAGGGAAGAAGAAAGAACAAGGAGGATGGTTGCAGATGGGAAACACAGAGTCAAAAAGTATTCAATAGATTTTGGAAAACTTTTTGTTTGGATTTGCAGCTATGTGTTTCCATAAGTGAGATTTTATAAATTGTTAGTCCCATTTCTTGCTTTGTTGACAACCACATTTATGGCTTTTTAACAGAACCAACTTGACAAATTTTCTATGATTCATTGTATATAAAATAGTTTCAAAGCCAATTTCAGTGTGCACCTCTCAACAGAGGTGGCTACAATGCCAAGACTAAGGTTTAGACCAAAATACATCAAAATTAATTCAAGATAATAAAATATTTTAAAATCAAATAAATGTTAAAATTTCTGATAAAATTGTTCAAATAAAATTATAAACTCCTAGTTATATTTTACTTTTTTTCATTTCATACTAAGATTAACTCGTATTGACCTAGTTAAATCTAATATGTTTATGCTTCAGGGTCAAAATAAGTTGTTTTCTGCAAATGTAGCAATGATTACCTTTGATTCAGCTATTTGTGTGTAACAATCAAGAAGTCTTTCACATTGCAACCCTTACAAAATAAAAACACAATGTTATGCAATTTTCAAATAATCAACATATATGTTTATAATATGAATATAGTTAAGGCTTTTACAAATTTGTTGCTGATTGCCAGGCAGCATCACAGCATCATAGCATAAGACTTTGCTTATCCAATTGGTCCAACAAGCCCAAGTACCATTTTGTGAAGTAAGTTTAAGATTGAGGAAAGGAAGGGTTCAATATATTGCAAACAACTGATGGTATGAAAGGCAGACATATGGACATCAAGAAAAATTTGTGACCAAGAGCAATATATTTTGATGGGAAAACATTTTCTTGTAAAATATGTAAAAAAGAAAAATATTCTTTCTCTAATACAACCCATTGTATATTACAGAGGAAGCAACTCTAATTCACAACTATTAAAAAGCACATGTGTTGTTGTTTTTACAATTGATTTAGTTTAATTTGGGAGGTATATGAATCCTATTATTAAAAAAAAAAAAAAAAAACCTCCAAATTTTCAAACTTGTACTGATAGTCTGAATCATTTTTATTGTCCATTGTATATTGGGCAATATCACAGATTGCTATCATAATGAACAACACCTAAACTACTTTTCACAAATACCTATTTTAAATGCATATATAATATATTATTATTTATAGCCATCTCATATAGAATTTTTTCCCTCATTGTAGAAGTTTTTCTACAGACAAGGCAAGTGTAGTTATTTCTTTCAACCAATTTTATGAATATGCATTTTTAGCTTAAATTACATGCATGTAAGGAAGTATCTTGGTACATATTTCTAAGTAGTGTCTAAAAAGTTTTATCCACTCTCCACTAATACTAGAATTTAATCAATTTTAAGTATTGATTAATTTGAGAAGAAAAAGAAGGTCACTATTTTTAATGTAATTTTATGTTTTTTATTTATGTTTGAATTTGGGCATTTCTTCACATAGTGACACTTTATATTTCTTCTCAGACTGACTGTTCATTTTCTTTTCCCTTTTTAATTTAAGGAATATGGCAGTTAATATTTGATTGACTTGTTTGTAGACCTACTTTTCCTATTTAATAAAATAATCAATTTTTCAATCATAGCATCCTATATATTATACCTTGAATTATAATTTTGTTTTTATGACACACAATATTTATTTATTGATCAATAATGACCTTTTATAATACAGATACATTAAAAATTTAATTAAAACAATGGAATCTTTCCTCTGGAGAATAAAGGTTCAATGAAATCTTTCTCAGGGGAAAAAGCACCCCATAAATTTTGCTTGCAGATTCAAAATTAAGTTTCATGAACCACCAGAACTCAGTCATGGAGTCTGTATGCAAAAAAATTAAAAAAATTAATCCCTTTCCCTGTTGTCTCTTCTGAGTCATGCCTGTGACACCTACCTGTGATGCTTATGTAAATATCCACCTTTATATTCTTTGGTTATTTAATGAACTAATTTATTCCTATGTGTCCATTTATTCAGAAAACTATTGTTATTGTTATATATAATATGAATAAATATATCTTCTGTTCTAAGACATTTAATCAATATGCCAACTTAATTAACTAATATTCTATTTTTTTCATTGAGAAAAAACATTTAATGGATATATGTAATTATTCTAAATTTATTAGTTTTTAATATACATTAAATTTTCCATTTTTGGGGAAGACAAAATTTTAATATATCTTTCTAAGATTTTAACAAATCAAACTCATAAACACATTAAAAAAAGATGATCAAGAAATAAGATAATGTAATTAATAGGCCTCCTTTTACAGCTATGTATTGAAATATCTACAATACTAAAGGTATGCCATCCTTTGATGCTCATAGAATATTTAAAAAACATAGTGATAATTTCAATAAAAATTAAATACAAAAAATTAAAAGTCAGAAAATATGAAAGTCAAATTACTCTATCTTAATGCAAGAAAGCCACCAAATTAATTTTTAGTGAAACAAATCTTAGAGATTTAAAAGTAAGCACAAGGTCCTGGCTAGTGGCACAGTAAATAAGGTACCAGCCTGTAAACCCAAAGGTCACTGGTTTGATTCCCCAGCCAGGGCACATAGTAAGGTTGCAAGCCAGGCCTCCAGGCAGGTCTGTAGCAGGAGGCAGGTGAAAGGCAACCATACATTTCTCTCTCCCTCTCTCCCTTCCCCTCTCTCTAAAAATAATAAAAAATAAAATCTTTTTTTAAAAAATAATAGAAGTAAGCACAAAATGTTCTCTTTAATAAATCTTACATAAATAAAATCCCAAACACATCATTTAAAAATTCTTAGAATATAAAAGAGTAGAAAATATGAATTCTAGTTAATGCTATGAATAAAGCCAAATTTATTTAGGAAAATCTTTATAATGGTAAATATTGCAATCCATCAATAATATATCAATAAAATATTTAATGACATGGAATGGTTTCCATGCTAAATGTGTTAAAAATGGTTCAAGTTTTGCAAATTAATAGTCAAACTGAACAATTTACTGTAGTATGTTTTATCATAAAAATAAATGAATGATAATTTTCCTCAAGGGGTAAGTATACAGATGATTCTTTTTCTTTTACCTTAGAAATGTGTTATTAATTTCTTTTATGAAAATGTTACTTCAAAAACATATATAGGTATATGCAGAATAATTAATTCTGAACCAATGTGTGTATGTCATGTGTGTGGTTTATACCTCATAAACGTTGTTAAAGGATTATAAATATTAACTTCTTTAGAGGTATTTTACTGAGCTGTCCAATGTCTTCCAGAGACAAGGAGCAGAGTGTGGGGAGAAGAGCAAGAGGACAACAGAGAGAGCTAAAGAGGAAGACAGTTTGTAGAGGACACAAGTCATGATTAGCATCATGCACAATTCAAGGAGACCTAAAGAAGATTCAGGGAATTTTTTTTTTTTTAAGAAAAATTACGATCTACCATAGAAAATAAAATTACTTGGTGAAATACACCTAAAATATTTGTATTCTGGGTAATTTAATGGATAGGCACTTCTATGGCCAAAACAACAAATTTCTGAGTAAGACCTACTCTGATCCTGGCTAATGGAATGGAAGTTCTAAGCAATTTCACAAGTTAATGGCCTTATCCTAAAGAGTTGAATCTTTACTTCAACCTTTTTCATAAGTACAAAAGGAAATATCATGTTAACTTTATCTTCTTTTTTAAAGAATAATTTACTTTGAGATGCATATCTGTATCATACAGCATTTAAAATTTATTAATGTTTGTTACACTTTTAAAAACCACATGAAGCTTGGTGTTGCTAATTCAATTTTATGAATGAGGGAGTGGAAGCTTGGCCAATATGGCTCAGTTGGTTGGAACATCTTTCCGTGCACCAAAAGGTTGAAGGTTTGATTTTCAGTCAAGGGCACAGACCTAGGTTGCAGGTTCCATCCCCAGTCAGTAACCAATTGATACCTTCCCTTTTTCTCTCCCTCCTCTCTATTTTCTCTCTCTCTAAAATCAATAAAATCATATCCTCCAGTGATTCCATTGCTAGAGTTATACCTGAAGAACCCTGAGACATCAATTCAGAACAACCTATGCACCCCTATGTTCATTGTAGTATTATGTACAATAGCCAAGTGCTGGAAACAGCCTAAGTGCCCATCAGTGGATGAATGGATCAAAAAACTTTGGTACATTTATGCAATGGAATACTACACAGCAGAAAGAAAGAAGGAATGCTTACCTTTTGTAACAACATGGATGGAACTGGAGAGTGTTATGCTTAGTGAAATAAGCCAGTCAGTGAAAGAAAAATATATGAACTCACCCAATAATGAACAAAACAAACAAACAAGCCAAATAGGACCAGAGGCATGGAAACAAGGAACAGACTTTCAGAGTGCAGAGGGGAGCGGGGAAGAGGAGAAAGAGACAAAGAAAAGGAATAGTTTAGTAAAGGAACTAGCATGGATGGCCTATGGACATGAACAACATGTGGGATTGACTGTGGAAGGGGAGATGGGGAGGGTTGGGCAGGGGAGAGCAGTGGGGAGGGGATAGGATAAATGTAATACAATAATAAAATGTTTTAAAAAGAGAGGAAGAATGAGGAAATTAAGCTCACAGATGTCCAGTATCTTTTTCAAAGTTACATTGATTCTAAATTTCAAGATTAATTCAATTAAAATTCAGTTTTGGAACTCTTGAAAACCACTGCTCTCCCAGATATTACTTGCTCCCTGTTAAATATTTGTGTTCCTCACTATTTTCTTTTATTTTAAACTTTATGTTTTTAAAGACTTTATTTATTTTTAGAGAGAGGGGAAAAGAGGGAGAATGAGAAGAAGAGAAACATCAATGTGTGCGGTTGACTCTCATGCACCCCTTCCTGGGAATTTGGTCCACAACGTAGGCATGTGCACTGACTGGGAATAGAACGGGCAACCCTTTAGTTCACAAGCTAGCACTGAACCCAGTGAGCCACACCTGCCAGGGCTCTTTTCTTTTTTATCTCATGTAATATTAAAATTGATCAGTATTTGTATGGATGTAAAGGAAAGACACAATATCAAACTTTACTCATGAAGTGGATCTTTTGTTTTCTTCATTATCAATGGAAACTGTAATTTAACTTTTACTATTTAGTGTAAATGTATTTTTACAACCATGTAAATTGGATGATTATCTGTGATCCAAAATACAGATCGGCTTTCAAAAATTTCATAATAATGTGCCATAACCATTATCCATGACTTACTCTTCAGTCTTGACCTTAAATCATTAGGCTACTCACAGGTTTAGAACACTTCATGTATCTAAACCTAGTGTCCTATATCAGCAGCTGGTATGTTAAATACTTTCTTCTGGATTCCTTAAGGAGAAAAACTTTGCTGTGTAAGCACCTAGCTCAGTACTGTGCAACTTTCATGCTCTTGATAAAAACTCATTGACTGAGAGGTGTTTGCCTCCATGTATATAATGGCATATGCACAGGAACTCATACCTGGAAAACAATCTGGGTTTTTAAGATGCTCATTAAAATGAATTTCTATTTTTTATGTCATTTCAAAGGCACTTATTTTTAAAGACCTCTAAGTAGTCTCTGATGTGAAGACAATGCCTGTTATAATCGCCACATGCAAGAAAAAAAAAAGAATAGTCTTAATTGGTCCACTTCAGTAAAGGATTTTTATGTAATTCAGCATTTATTTTTATAGAAGAACCTTTCTGTCTCCAATGCAATTTAATTTCCTCGTTGACCTTTTCATTAATGGCAATGTCTTGTTTTTTTTTTTAAACAGGAAAGTGAATGTGAGAATCTTTTAATGGGTTCTCTAAGACCCACCATAAAAATGCATAAAAGTGAAGTACTCCAGAAATAAATATTTTCTGTTAACAATATATATTTGGCCAAAAAAAATTCAACTAGGCAGTGCACTTTGTCAAAAAGCAAGTGCTCAGAGTTGACATAAGAATGTGCACCTTTGCAGGATGCCGACCTCTGCAGGTTCCTGCACAAAGATAACTCTGACTGGGGAAGTGACATGACCTGCAGGGAGTACACAGGGCAGTACTGCCCTATATGTCATCCCTTGTCACATCAGGGCTCAGGTTAGAGGGGGCATCATGGCATTCCTTGGTGTTGGTTCCTACCCACCTCCCTTTCTCATGTCCATGCCACTCCAGCACCGTTCAGAACAATCGTTCACTGTTCACTTTGTCTTCTCACAAGGCTGAAAGCCACCTGATATTCAAATAATATCAGAACACTAAAATGCTAAATATTTAGGGAACAAAGCAAACAAATTTCAAATAATCCTTTATATAGGATGCAAGGGTTTCCCATCTAGGATTCTGTCACCACAATTTCCCAGTGCAATGTGGCATACAATGGCCATGCCCGCACCATCCAGATGAGGGAAGTGACCTTCCCAGAACTAGAGCGCTCTGTCAGCTCAACCCACATTGGAACTTGCTGTCAGGGAGAGATGGGGTGGGCTTCAGCCCGTGTTCTTTCCTTTCACCTATATTGCCTGTGATCGTCTGCCTCAGCACATCCTGCCTACCAGTTAAGCTGATGTTTGTTGATTTTTACTTTAAAGATAAAATAAGTATAACCACAGAGAAGAGAAGAAGCAGAGTCTTTGCAAATTATCTCCAACACTACTGCCTGGCAGCGATGATTTGCAGATGACTCAGAGGTGCTCACTCTTCTTTCAAGATGCTTTGTGCTAATCTTGTCCTATTTTCCCAACAGAATAGTTTATTCTTTCTGTTTCATTATGTCAGCAAATGCAAAGAAAGAGAGCACAGCCCAGGGAAAATGGACATCTCTCTGCCTCATCATGATTAATATCTGACTGGTCACTGGACTCTTGTTCAATTGACCATTGTGAAGGCAAGGAGTCTGAAGCAAATCCACTAATGTATCATTTCAATTCCTAGATATCTTTCTGCCTACAACATACTGCAACTATTAATAAAGCAGGCAAATTAAGCACTGCCAGCAGCAGGGGGTAAAAAGAAAGTGCAGGCATAAAAGAATATCCCATTAGAGTCATTCAGTATTATTTTCCATCACTCTGACATTCAACATTTGCTATATGTGGCTGTTTTAGGGGTGTGTATGTTGTATATGCGTATATGTGAGAGAGGGAGAGTGAAAAAGAGAAGGAGAAATTGAAAGGTGATATAGACAGATGGATGGTAGATGACAAATAGCCAGAGAGTGACAGACAGATTGTAAAAGCTCTGGTACAGCTTTTCCTCTTTCTTTTTTCCTTCACAGTTGAACTATACAGCCAAATACAACAGAGGACCACTGTACCACCCAACACATACAAAACTGCTAATTCAGACCAGACCTTGAATTGATATAAGATTGTTCAGCTATGGCATACAGCATTCGCCACCCTTCTATGCACTCTCTGCCTAGAGAATCCAAACTCTTTCACCAGGAGTATTCAACCATTCCCTACTTATTGGCATCTTTCAGGAAAAAGTGACATGAATATTAACTAACAATACTAAGTACATTCCCTGTGGCAAGTCCCATTCTAAACTGATAGGCATGTTAGTTGCCTCCTTTAATTCTCTTACCAAATCTATGAGACATGATCTATTATTATCTTTATTTTATAGGCGAGAACATCAAACCTCAGAGAAGTAAAGTAAGTTGCCTAGGATCACAGGTCTAGGATAAGACAGGGTTGAGATTTAAATGAAGCAATCGGGTTCTAGAACCTGCTATTTTAACCTTAACAGTATCTGACTTTAGCAAGGCAGTCCATGAGTTGTCCTCTCCTTTCTGCTTATCACATACCTAAACAGTATAGAGTAGCTGGACTGCCTTTGCCAAAGTACAAAATATAGAGGTTTGATGAAATTAAAATAGTACAGGAACACTGGCTCTCTGACTATTGGAACCTGCTCATCCCTCTAGGTGAAGCCAGGAAAAAAAATCAACAGCAGAGATTTTATCATTCCATGTCTTCTCATATCATACACTAGAATCCATCCTTCATGTCTCCTTCCAAGTTCTTGCTCTTAATTCGAATTGAGAGGTTTTTGTTCATTGTTTGTTTGGAAGTGTGTGAATATTGTCTAGGGCATCTCCTGTCAGTTTTTCCTTATTGATACATTAAATGGAAAGCCCCTTTTCAGGAAAAAATAATGTATGCTTACTCAAAGGATGAGGGTAAGTACTCCAGGTTAAGTTATTTCATATGGCTACAGAATAAAAGAAGGAGAGGGTAGAGGCTGTTTTCCCAGCTGGTTATTTTGGGACTTGGCACTATGCATGAAGTACATCAGTTCTGTCAGCAGTCCTTGATTGCTTTAAAGTTCTGTGGCAATTTTTATGACTTAAATGTACATCTCTCACTTCTACCCCACTATATGAAGATAATAAAAAATATCCTAAAATTTCAAATCATGTTATATGTTTCAAGTCAATAGAGAGCTAAACCTTTCCTGAGTTTGAATTAGTGACTTCAATACAAAGAAGGTAACAGATGGGAGAAGCAGGTTATGACTGAAGACTGTGGATGATTCTCACTAATTTGAAGTTGCTGCTGACTTTTTTCAATATAATTTGGCCAATCTCTATTTCAACTGTAACAAAATAAGAGGAATCTTTACTTATTTGACTTCCTACGAGGCATTGACTTATATAAATAGAAAACCCTACCTGAGATTTTCGAGACTTCAAGAATAAAAAGGCAAAGAAAGAAAAAAAAATATCACCATAAATATGATACATATTTTAACACAAAGCAGTTATAAAATTATTTTTACAAGGCACATTCATACATGTGATTAACTTTATTTCCTATTTTAATGTTTTATTATATAAAACTTGACACCAATTCAAAGAGAAAATAATGATAAATTTAAGTTTGTACCTACTACTTAATATATTGAGTGGTATGTTTTTAGATATAAAATGACTTGATAGAACATATTTTAGGCTCCTGAGAAGGAGACTGAGTGGATTTATGTACATGGGGAGAAGCTCTAGGCAGCTAAAGAACAAAAATGTCCTTGAATGTAAGCTGATATTGGACTGCAAAAACCCTTGGGAGATTGGTATAAAAAGAAACAAATTTATGTATCTAATAAATTTTACTAACATTATTCTTGTTAAAAGTGGGAAGATGACCATCTAGGTGTATGTGGAATGGTAAATATCTTTAATAGCTTGAGTAATAGTCAGATATTCTGTCTATCCCTCTGTCTATCTTACCTATTTTATATTGGCTATTTAATCTCAATACTTCAAATAGGTATTTTGTTTTGTTTTTAGATCATTGTTAACTTAGTCCTAAAGATCTGTCTAATAAAAATCGCATGTTATGTTACTATTAGGCCATAGCAAAGTGAGTTACAGTTGGTGGCATTCATTGAATAGTTTGAGCCAAACTGAAGGGTGTCTGGACCCACATAGGTTAGAAACAAGTGTGCCATTCCTAGGCAGGCAGTGGGTAATATCTGACACACTAAGTCATGATTTTTGCCCACTGGGGAACCAACACTTCAATTAGCAGTGGGTAATTTCTTGGGTGGTTTACTTCCGTTGCTTTTATAGCCCAATGCTAAAATTTCTGATAATTTAAAAATATTCTTCTTTTTTCTCTAACAATTGGAGGTGGCCTGCACCTTCGTGGTAACTTGCACTATATTAGATCATAGAATAATTCAGATTTTTTGTCTTTATTTGAAGTAATATTTGTCTTCAAGACTGACATGAGACTGAAAAGAGATGCTCATGGATTCTAAATTAGGCTACAGTATGAGAACTTTCTCTCTTTTTTAAGATTTTATTTATTATTTTTAAAGAGAGGGGAAGAGAAAGAGGCAGAAAGGAAAGGAAACATCAATGTTTAGTTGCCTTTCACCTGCCTCCAGCTACAGACCTAGAACTTTCTCTTTTAAGAAACAAAATAATCTTTTAAAAATCTTGTTATCCTCATGTTCTCCAGTCATGGATAAAATTTTCCTCTTCCTTATGTCTGAGTAGTATTCCATTGGGTAAATGTACCATAGTTATTTTATCCACTCATCTATTGATGGGCAGTTGGACTCTTCCAAATCTTGGCTATTGTAAATATTGCTACAATGAACATAGGGGTGTTTATCTTCTTTTCAAAATAGTGTTTGGGGTTTCTTTAGATAAATTCCCAGAAGTGGAATCACTGGGTGATGAGGCAGTTCCACTTTTAATTTGTTGAGGTAACACCATACTGCTGTCCACAGTGGCTGCACCAATCTGCATTTCCACCAACATTGTGCAAGGGTTCCCTTTTTCCACACCCTTGACAGCAATTGTGGTTTGTTGACTCATTGACGAGAGCCATTCTGACTGGTATGACATGATATCTCATTGTGGTTTCTTCAATTTGCATTTCTCTGATGATTAGCGATGTTGTGCATCTTTTCATATGTCTATTGGGTGAAATGTCTATTCAGTTCCTTTGCCCATTATTTATTTATTTATTATTTTAAAATACTTTTTTTTTATTATTTCCAGTAAAAGAGAAAAGGAGAGAGGGAGAGAAACATCAGTGTATGGTTGCCTTTTACCTGCTTCCAACTATGGACCTGGCTGGAGACCTGGCTTAAAACCTGGTTATGTGCCCTGGCTCAGAATCAAACCAGCAGCGACCTTTGGGTTCACAGGCCGGTGCCTATTCACTGTGCTCTTTGCCCACTTTTTAATTGGATGGTTTGTATCTTACAAATTTTGGATATTAATGCCTTATCAGATGTATTGGTGAATATGTTTTCACATTTGGTAGTTGTCTTTTGATTTTATTAATGTTTTCCTTTGCAACACAAAAACTTTTGATTTTGAGGTAGTCCTATTTGGTTATTTTTTCTTTTGTTTCCCTTGTCTGAAAAGATGTATCAGAAAAAATATTGCCATAGGTAAGAGATTTTACTGCCTATTTTCTTCAGAATTTTTATAGTTCCTGGTCTAATATGTAAGTCTGGTCAATTTTGAATTTATTCTCATGTGTTGTATAATTATGAAGGTGGTCTAGTTTCATTTTATCTGCACATATCTGTCCAATTTTCCCAACACTGTCTTTGTCCCTTTGTATGTACTTTCTTCCTCTAATATTCATTGATTATAAGGTGTGGGTTTATTTTTGGGCTCTTCTTCCATCGATCTGTGTATCTGTTTTTATGCCAGTACCAGGCTGTTTTGATTACTATGGCCTTATAGTCTAGTTTGATATTAGGTAGCATAATTTCTTCAACTTTGTTTTTCTTAATCAGGATTGCTGTTGGTATTTAGGGCCTTTTGTGGTTCCATATAACTTTTTGAAATATTTGATCTAGTTTTGTGAAATACATCATTGGGATCTTGATAGGAATTGCACTGAATCTATAGATTGTTTTGAGTAGTGTGGACATTTTTATGATGTTAGTTGTTCCTGTCCATGAATGTAATATGTGGTTCCACTTATTTGTATCTTTTTCAATTTCTTTCATTAGTGTCTTATGATTTTCTGAGTATAGGTTTTTTACATCCTTGGTTGAATTTATTCCTAGGTAGTTTATTATTTTTGAAGCAATTGTAAATGGGATTATTTTTTAAATTTTTCTTTCTGATAGTTTATTATTGTCATATAACAATGCAACTGATTTCTGGATATTAATTTTGTATCCTGCTACTTTATTAAATTCACTTTTCAGTTCTAATAGTTTCTCATGAACTCTTTAGCATTCTCTAAGTACAGTATCATGTCATTTGCAAATACTGACAAACTGAACTAATAAGTGAAATAGAGACAGACTCATAAATAGAAAGCAAGCTGACAGCCCTGGGAGTGGGGTTGGGGTGTTTGGAGGGAAAAAGCAAAATAAGAAACAGGACTCATGGACAAGGACAGCAGTGTGGTTGTTGCATGGGGGAGTAGAGTAGGTGGAGGTGGAAAAGGGTGGAAAAGGGATAAGTAGTAATGAAAAATTACAGTTAAATGTTTTTAAACATTTGCTAATGGGAGAGAAGAGAGAGAAAGAGAAAGAGAAAGAGAGAGGGGAGAATCTCTTTATCAAGCTCAAGGACACGGTCCAGAACCAAGGTATTAGTAAATATAAAAAGTGCTTAAATTGATAATCAATTGTTAGCATATTAAGTAGAAACACATATTTTAGGTATCCACAACATAACTTTGACACTTGTAAGCATAATCTAATTTAATCATTTTTACTAAATAGAAATGCTTGAAAGTTAAAAAACAAATGTTCAATGTTTTGGTTTTTTTTCCTTAATATTGATAAACTCACTTTCCCTTTATTGTTTTCAACAGCTAATCTTTCAATCTAGTTTTAATTACTGGAACTCAAGTTTACTCAAGCATAAATATAAGGACATGTGTAGTAATAGAGAACACCAAGGAATATCTAGGTGTAGAATTTTTGCAGACAGACTAGGAAAACAGAGGTGAGAAACAAAAATGATCAATGAATCAAGATGTCAAGTAGCATTCAACACATTCAAGAATGTGTTTCTGTTCAATGGGATATTTGCAACATTTAATATGCTTTTCAGGCCATGATTACTGTTAAATTTTATTGTGAGAAACTATTAAGTGGCCAGATAGTTTATTAGGTTCTTAGATATAAAAATGAAATCAAAATAGGTTTTTTACTCCAGGGAGCTCAAATTCAAATGTAGAGAATAGTAAGTGAACAAAGAATTTTTAAAAAGTGGGTCAAGTCATGGAAATGAGGAGAGGCAGGGAAAGCAAACAAATGTTGGGAATGCCGAAGAGGGCACCACTAAGTCCCTTGGAGAATTAGAGATGAAATTTGAACTGGATCTTACATGAAGGTGATTTTCCAAGTATGCAAAATGGGGCAAATTATAATCTACACAGACAGGAAACTATGAACAAAGGCCAAGTAAATGAAAACAAATAAAACAATACCATGCTCATGTATTTATGGACCAGCAGGCTCCTACTGTAAAAAAATTAAAAAGTAAAAATGTCCTGGCCTGTTTCGGCTTAGTTGGAGCATCAAGCAAAAATCAAAGGGTTTTTGTTTTGGCTTCAATTCCTGGTCAGGGCACATACCTAAGTCATGGGTTTGAACCCTGGTCTGGTTGCATATGATCCCTAGTCCAGGAGCAAGCAACCCCAGTACTGGAACACACGACCCCTACTACAGACATCTGCAGGAGGCAACCAATAGATGCTTCTCTCTCAAATCAATGTTTCTTTCTCTCTCCCTCCCTCTCTCTCTAAAAGCAATGAATAAATGTCCTCAGGTGAGGGAAAACAATATGTAATGAAGATTCACAAGATTTTAAGATTTTTATCCAGAGGGAAGGTTTGAAATCATATTATGATGAATATAAAGAGGTTAGGAGTTTGGATAGTATCGGGATGGGAAAGGAAGCCAAGATGGCCTTTAAATCACAAGTGTGACAAGATTGTTCTTTCAGAAGACAGCCCTTGAGTCACTCAATGGAAATGAAGACTGTGAGGTTGGCCCACATATCTCCTCAAAGGAAAAGCTGCATTAAAAAAATTAACTTAAAATCTCTATCATGCCTTACAAAGACACACTTTATAACTATTCAGTGATTATTACATATCTATGCTGCTTCTATAGTTAAGTCATGAAGATGGTTTCAATATGCTATTGTTTCACACTATTGAGTATATACTTTTCCTTCTAGCTCAGTAAAGCAGTTTCATTATAAAGAAGTAGCCCTGGCTGGTGGCACAGTGGATAAGGCACTGGCCTGCAAACCCAAAAGTCACTGGTTCAATTCCCAGCCAGGGCAACATAACCAACTTGCAAGCCAGGTCTCCAGCAAGATCCTTAGCTGGAGGCAGGTGAAAGGCAACCGTACATTGATGTTTCTCTTTTTCTCTGCCTCTCTCCCTTCCCTTCCCTCTGAAAAAATAAATAAATAAATAAATAAATAAAATCTTTTAAAAAATGCTTTAATAAATAAATAATAGAAGAGGGATGAAAGCTACTCTCATGGAAGTTAACAACATTAACCTTATGGAAACATTTAAAAATTGATACTGTTTTTCAAAAGTAAACAAACAAACAAATAATAAGAGAGAGGAAGCACTGCTGCTTGCCTGTCTTGGGAGAAAATTAGTAACACCTTTTTCTCACTCATTCTGTCAAGTATATAATTTCATAAAACTGTAATTTAGTTATTTTGTGATCATCTTAAAAAACATGGCATGGTTATGAGTTATAAAAATGGATTCACTATAATGGCATATTTCTTATTTAAAAAAAATAATGCAACTTGAAAGCTATTACTTTTAAAGTTTTACACATTGGTGTGATTCATTCCTGGCCTATGCTTTTAAATAAATACACTGAAATGAAAAAATGAATTAATGCACTGAGAAATAAGCCATGTGGTGTTTCAGAAAAATGGCAAAGTCCATTTCCAAATCTTTCAATAAATATGATACATCTATTTTAGGACTGTTCCCTCTCATTTGAATGAAAGAAAATTGTCTGAGACAACATAGCATGCAGAAAGCATGCTAAATTAAATAACTAAACTCTTATATTAGCACAAATATTTTATAGAACATCAAAATATGGTATTTTACTATTTCACTTAAATACTAGTTAAATAGGAAAGCCTTTTTAAATGAAATAGAAAGAGCAACATGTTGAAACCTCAATGGAATTTTAAAGTGACATATTTGCAGATCAATCAAGCAAAATAACAAGCTGTTCTTTTGTACAAGTACAAACAAATATGAATACATTTTCAATACTATGATCTAATCAATGGTAGAATTCAATAAACTAAATTTTATGTTCTCTTCTTACCACTCACAGTCTTTGCCTTGTTTGAAACTGGTACTTGAATGTACCTTACACAAGGCACAGAAGTGTTTGGAATGGAGTAAGAGGCTTTAACAACCAACCACCTTTATTTAAGACCTCATAAAATGTTACAAGCCATTACACAAAGTCTACAATTCTTACAGGTATATTTATTTATAATACATCCATTGATGGGGACGTAGTCTCTATATCTTGATTTTTCAGTACTATTCTAAGATGTTTACTTCTGATCCATTCAAACTGCCTCTTGTCCAGAAGACTATAATCTGTCTGAACCTGTGCAAATATTACCCTTTGGCAGTAGACAGCACATGAGTTATAGCCACAGGTGATCCTTCAGGTTTTCATTTCCACAGAGCAGCAAATGACCTACTATTTATTGGTCTTTCTTAGAAGTCTGTTTTTCACTATAATTTGGAGAAGTGGGGACTGATATTCAACATATTTAAACAACCATACATAACATTGGCTCTGATGTATGATTACACAAATCAACGAGGCAAATAACCAAGAATAGCTTATTCACAAAAATAAGCTACTTTATTTTAAATAATCCTGCTATAAGAAACCTATTAAATTTGGGGTGGGGGGGAGGATCATACATCTCTAAGAGTTTTCTTTATTTCAAAACTATGGACTATGGTGCCAAAGGAATAATTATCAGAGCTAGCCTTGCAGCATGCAAAGAATTTATTATTTAAAAAAAAAAAAAAAAAAAAAAACACATGATGGCCTCTTATAACATGGAAGAATTATAACTGGATTGACCAAGATCACAAAAACTCCTAGATTTCTACCAACTTTCCTATACTCTTCCCATCCTTCCCCTTCCTTAGTATTCTCTGAATAATATTTTTAAAACTTTTAGAGTGTGATAGGGGATGTAAGTATATGTAATGGAGGTAATCAGCCTCTTGATAGAGAACATAGTGTCTATTCTGAGTATTAGATGTGTTCATATTTTGCAAAATATTATTGGAATTATTCAACTGCTATTTCAAGCCAAAGACATGACATCACAAAAGAGAAAGTGAAGCAATAGGAGAAATGAGCCACCAAAAGCATGCCTCTTTTATTCTCACCAAGCACAAAGACAAAAGAGGATAGGAAATCAGATGCAATGAATACAGATGATGGAAGTAGTAGTTTCCAAAAATAAAGTCAAATTTTAATTGCTCCCTTACTCTCCACCATTGTTAGAAAGACCCACATGCTGCACCACAAAGGAAATTGGCCCGCTCCCATTTATTCATGGTTCTCAAACATGTATTTAAGATCACAGAATTAATATAAATTTTTATAGCACTATGTGAAAAGCATTTTTCTGGATAAAGCATATCAATATACAGTTCTAACTTGTACTAATCCCAAAGTACACAAAAATTCCTAAGACTTCTTGTGTGAAATAATACAATATAAGTACATAAACCTATTCACACTAAATATGAAAAAGATCAGGATGTATTATTAAATTAAGAATTGAAGTGTAGAAAGTAAATCAATATACATCTCTCAGTTTTGAGAGATCAAAGTCCAAAAGGCAAGAAAGAAATTATACAACTTAAATAATATTATTAGGGGGTAATATATTAAAAGTTGCACCATAGAAAGTAAATACATTTCACACACAAGGCTCATAACACTTAAATATCTTTGTGCATTGATCAACATAGAGAAATAACATATTTTTTGCAAAGTTAAAAACACACACTGGATGATGAAACAATCACAGTATAAAGTGTTTTAAAGTGTAGCCTTGGCTGGTGTGGCTCAGTGGATTGGTGCCAGCCTGCAAACCCAAAAGTTGCTGGATTGATTCCCAGCCAGGGCACATAAACAGATTGCAAGCCAGGTCTCCAGGCAGGTCCTTAGCTGGAGGCAGGTAAAAAGCAACCATACATTGATGTCTCTCTCCCTCTCTCCTTTCCCCTCTTTCTTAAAAAATATAACAAATAAAATTGTTTTAAAGTATTATAAAATCAATAATACAAAACAAAATTGAATATAACCTCCTCAATAAATATGAGGCTAAAATAGAAAACAAAACCATAAATAAAATCAATTTTTAAATTATCAATAAATAATCAGTTCTATACCCATCTGAATTCATGGAACGTACTCAAAACTATACTTTGAGAAATTACATGCATTTAATTTCCTTCATTATGAAACCAGAAAGAAAAATTTTAAAAACTACACATCATACTCAGTAATAAAATGCTATAGAATATATTTAAAAGAAGATACACATTAATAAAGATAACATCAAAAAAATTAAATGAAGCTATAATAAGAAATCAGAATGCAAAGACAAAGTGTGTCTTAAAGTCATTTTTAAAACAATGATATATAATATATGCAAGTTTTTAAAACAAAATTGGTATATTAGTTATCAGTATTTAAGAAAATATTTAAAACCACAGAAAACTAACTACTTTAGAAAACTGTAAATCAAAAGACTGGCTTTTTACTTAAAATCTAAAATTTCTACTTATATTACTCTGCAGATAAAAGTTAAAAAGCTCCTAAAACTTAATTTCTAAAATGTAGACATTTTCAAAATTGTTTAATGAGGAGGAATATCTAAGTATTGGGTTGGCCAAAAACTTCATTTGGGTTTTTTTCCCTGTAAAATAAAATAATTAATTTTTACCAATAATTTTATTGATTTTGAATATTTTAAATATGTCAGCTATCTCCTGTGTGGTATAATGATGGTCTTCAATGACTGTCTTGATTTGATTGCTATCAGCTTCAACTGGTCTATCCAACTGTGGAGCATTGTCCAGCGAGAAAACCCCAGCCCAAAACTTTGCAAACCACTTTTGACACATTCAATCAATCACAGCACCTTCTCCATACACTGGTCAAATCTTTGTTTTTTTTTTGTATTTTAGTTGCATTTTTCATTTTCTTGAAGTAATAAAGCATAATATGCCAAAAATTTTGCTTTTTTTCCATCTTCAGTATTAAAATGGTTACACAAAAATTCATATTTTAAAATTTAATTTTATTGTTGTGGTATTACATCCACCCAAAAACTCAATTTTGATAAGTATTTTTAAATGAATGCTAATATGGCAGCTGTTACTATACAATCTAACAAAAATTGGTTCAAATCAAGTTAAAGAAAGCCAACCAAGTGCTACTAGAGCCATCTTACAGAAAAACACACACACACAAATTTTTGGTCAACCCAATAAACCCTTGACCATATAAATTATATGAAAATTAGTTAAGAAATATATCTTCTCCAAAAGATACAGGACTCTAAGAATTTTAGAGATGGATAAATAACCATTTTTATGTTTGAAAACTATTACAGAATGCAGACATTATAAAAAAAAACTTCACAACTCATTTAACAAAACTAGCTTAATTCTAATAGTAAAAAATAGCAAAGGAAAAAGGATATTAATTCAATTTATATATATACAAAATACTTAATATTTTATATTATTGATACTCCATAATAAAACAGAGTTTCTAGTAATAAAGAGATGATAGTTAAAAACTAAGAAATCTCATTAAGCATGTCTAATTTTTAAATGAGTTCATATAGAAATGATCTCCATAGGCATTACAAATCTATACGATAAACTTCAATATGCTTTTCTTATAAGCCCATCATAAACTGGGAGAATTGACTATTTCCTTAGCATGTTCAAGAATTTACAACTAGCCAGCCTATGAACCCAAAAATTGCTGGTTAGATTCCCAGCCAGGGCACATAACCAGGTTGCAAGCCAGGTCTCCAGCCAAGTCCTTAGCTGGAGGCAGGTGAAAGGCAACCACACATTGATGTTTCTCTCCCTTTCTGCTTCTCTCCCTTAACCTCTATCTAAAAATAATAAAATCTTTAAAAAAAAAAAAAAAAAAGAATTTACAACTAAAAGCAACTGCTACCTTTGTCCATATGGACAAAGACCTGAGAAAGTTTCTGCCTTTGAGTGTAGATAACATAAAAAATTTTTAAAATTTAAAGACACAGGTGCCTTTACTAATTTCATTTGTTTTGTTTTGTTTTGTTACTCCCTACATGTTTGTTAGCAAATCATCCTTAATCTTGCCATTGGCCACCCCTGGTTCTTTTTCACAGTGGTGGATGATGTTAATGACTTGTGCTAGTGGTTTCCCCAATCTGAAATTGCCCAACATTTAAATATTTTTAGGTGCTTCTATAGGCTGACACTTACGGACCACCCTCAGGAAAGATATCAGCAAATAACTTAAAATGAGGCTGCCCATTTTATTATTACTGCTTCTACTAAGAACTTGTTGCAGAAAAAAAAAAAAAAAAAAAAAAACAATAAAACAAACAAACAAAAACCTCAAACCCAAATCTGCCCACCCAACTTTTTTTTTTTTCCCTCTAGGTCCAGGCAAGAGAGGTTGCATTTCTTAAGAGCTTTACACAGGTATAACTGACATACGAATTACTGCACACATTTAAAATACACAATTTGATAAGTTTTGGCATGTTTATACACACTGAAAGCATCAACAAAATCAAGACTATGAACACATTCACCAGTCCCAGAAATGTCCTTATACCCATTTTCAGTATTTCTACTAACAGTCCCCTGTGCATGCATCCGCAAGAAACCATGGGTCTTTTCTCTATGCTGTAGATTATTTTTTATTTTCTGTTGGCTTGATACAAATGGAATCATATAGAATGTGATCTTTTTATTTGGCTCATTCAATGCAGCAAAAATACTATGAGCTTGATCTATGCTGTAGCATCATTAGTGTGTTCCTTTTTATTTTGAAGCAGTGACCCATTCTATGGATAAACCACAATTTGTTTATCTGTTAAGCTGATGATGGACATCTGGATTGTTTTGTTGCTGAATATTACAAATAAAGCTGTTCTGTTCATTCATGCACAGGTCTTTGTATGAGGATATGCTTTTGTGTCTTCTGGTTAAATACCTAGCAGTAGCATAGCTAGGTTCATGAATAACATTTTAAGAAACTGCCAAATGATTTCTCAAATGATTTTACCATTTTCCATTCTCACCAGCATTATATAAGTTTTAATTTTTCCACATCTTTTTCAACACTTTGTTGATCAGTCATCCCTTTTTTAGGTATTTCTCTCTGTCTATGACATGTAGTTTCATTGCCTTAACAGTGCCTGTCCAAGAGTAAAACTTTAAGTCTAATGTATTTGCTTTTTTTAATAGATCATGCTTTTGTTGTAATATCTAAGAAACCACAAAGATTTTTTCTCCTATAGTTTATTCTAGAAGCTTTATTCTTTTAGTTTATATATATATATGTATCTATGATCCATAGATTTAAATTAGTATGAGGTATGAAGTGTTTCTTCTACTTTGTATATGAATATTAAACATCATTAAAAGACCATGCTTTCTCCCCTGAACTGCCTTTGTATCTTTGTCAAAGATTAGTTGTCCATATATGCATGAGTTTACTTCCAGATTCTATTCTGTTTCATTGACTATTTTTCTCTCTTCATGTCAATTCTATACCACATTCTGCACACACACACATCCTGCAAGAATTTTGTTTGGGATCACGTTAACTACACAGTGAGGCAAAAGTAGGTTTGCAGTTGTGAGTACATAACAGAGTTTACTTTTGTATAATAATTTATTGATTACTTATTTTCCATATGAACAACTGTAAACCTACTTCTGCCACACTCTGTAGATTAACCTGGGGAATAGTAACATAATAACATTAAGTCTTCTTATCCGTGTGTTTTGTAGTTTTCAGAGTACAGATCAGGTCTTACACATTTTTATCAGCTTTTTGCCTACATAATTCGTATTTTAGATGTTATCATAAAGTATTATTTTTTATTTAAATTTGTTGTTAAATAATATAGAAATACAATTGAGCTCAAGTATAATAACGTAGCTTGTTATGTTGCTAAATTCCCTTATTCTGGGAGTTTTGTTGTTGATGTTTTATAGATGTCATTAGACTTTCAGTCTATGGTCATGACATCTGCAAATAGTAATTTTATAATCTTCCTTCAGTATGGATGCCTTTAATTTCTTATTATGCAGTGGCTAGAACTTTTACATTATGTTAAATAGGTGAGAACAGACAGCTCTGTCTTGCCCCTGACCTTAGAGAAAAAGCACTCATCTTTCATATTATGTGATGTCAGCAAGCAGATTTTTTATGGATATCTTGTGGATGTTCCCTTCTATTCTCATTTTGCTGAGTTTTTACTAAAAATGTATTGTGATTTCATCATATGCTTTATCTGCATATATTAAAAATTATACATTAAGTACATCACAATAAACTATATTGATTGATATTCAGATGCCATATAAAGTATCCCTGGGATAAACTCCACTTGGTCATGAATGTGTATTTTTGTGTTTGATTTGCTAAAATGTACATTGAACTTTTGCACATATGTTTATTAGTTATATTATCCAGTAGTTTTCCAGGTAATTTGTTTCTCTGTTTCTGGAGTCAGTGTAGTGAAGGCCCATTTAAATGATTTGCAAAGTGTTTTCCCCTCTGTAATTTTCTCTTCAATCCTCTTCAATTTGTGTAGAATTTTTATTATTTCGTCCCTCAATGTATGACAGAATTTACCTGTAATTCCACCTACACCTGGAGTTTCATTTGTGAGAAAGTTTTTAGGTACATTATTTAATATCCTTAATAGACATAGAGATATTAACTCAGGTTATTATTTCTTCTTGAATCGCCTTTGGTTGCTATTATCTTTCAAGGAATATGTAAATTATATCTAATATGTGAAATTAATTTGCAAAAATTGTATTTATAATAGTATTTTAATAAACTGTAAATACCTTTAGAATCTTGAGTAATCTCACCTCTCATTCCAGATTTAATATTTGATATTTGTTATTTGTTTATTTCCTTTTCATTTTGCTGATTAGTCTGATTAGTTTGATCAATTGTGTTGCTTGCTTCAAAGAACCAGTTTTAGTTTCATGGCGTTTCTTTATAATTTTTATTTTATTTCAAATTTTATTTCTATGTTCTTTTGTTTAATTTGGGTTTGATTCACTCTTCTTCTGTCCATTTTAAAGTATAATGTGAGGTCATAGATTGGAGGTCTTTCATTTTTCCAATATAGGCATTTAATGTTACAAATTCCTCATCTGTACTGGCTTCAGATTTTAAAATTTTTTCAGATTCTGCAGCCAGGGTCTTCTTCCTTATCTCTCTTCATAATTTTCTGTAATTTCAAGTAGTCAAGAACATAAATATTTAAATCTAGGTCTACATCCACATTCACACATACATACATGCTCTCTCTATATAGTTACATTTTATAAACATGTATGTATGTACATGTGATATATGAATATATATGGAAATTTATATCAGTATGTATATAAAATAACAATTATAACTTTATCTTATATTATTACATAATAATGCCACATATTCTCTGTTCTTTGCTTAAGTTACCAGTAACAGTAATAGACATGACCAAAAATTATTAATATCTGTGTAAAGAGGTAGGACATTAAAGCATAATGACAGTATCACAATAACAGCTACTATTTAAGAGTGTTCACTGTGTGCCAGAGACAATATTAAGTCCTTTACTACATGATGACTTCCTAAAGAGTATAAATAATATCATTATTTTATAGATAAGAGCATAGATTGACATAGGCTACATAGTCTGCCCACAAATCCAGAGCTAAACATGGCAGTGCTAAGTGTTTGAGTCCAAAGTGTTTCTAAAGAGAGAATAAAATATATATATTATATATATATATATATATATATATTCTTTTTTTAATTTCAGCCTCTCTATGGTACCAGTCTATGGCTTTTGTTCAGATTTTATTATATGTGAACTTCAAAATCTCTCCCAATAATAGGGGTAAATTCTACCATCCATGAAAATTGTTTCTTCCAGTAGAGCAAGTAATCCGGAAAACTATCTTCTTAGAGATTGTAGAAAATTACAGAAATGTGTTGGCCTGTCCTCAGATTTTTTCTGAGGCTAATTTGCTCCTGCAGATTTTCATTTGGTATGTTCAATACCTTTAATTTGCTTTTTAGTTTTTCCCTTGATTCTTGCTTTACAAGTCTTCCAATGTTGAACTGAATTTAGGAACTCTCCATATTAGGGGTTCGCCCTTTTTCGTAGGTATAAAAAACACAAAGTCCGTATTAAATTCACTGATTCTTAACTAATATTTAAGCATTAAATATTTTAAAGTCTGACTGGTGCTGTATGTGTTTTCCAAACCCAATTACTCAAGAATCTTGTGCAGATGTTTTATCTATCATATACTTATTTCTCCTAACATTGTCCTCAAGCAAAACTCTCTAGGCTTACAGTACTACTATTCTGCAACAAAACCATGCATTTCTTCTCACTCTTTCCTGAAACAGGACTATTAACTATTTTAGCTTTAGAAACCTGTTCATGCCTGAACCTTGAATAAGAGTCAAAATAAAGCAAAGCATACCGTTCATGTCATCAACAAAATCTTGATGCAAGCTATCAATTCTACCACAAGAAATTCTACCAATTTTTAAGTGAGCCTGAATTTACTCTAAATACCTCCCAATCCTGAATAGATTACTCCATACTTCCTACATATGACATCCAACTCTTTGTTGTTTCAGATCCTAGTAAACCTTCCTTGGCTGCAGATGTGTATCCTTATCTCTTGAAGACCAGATTCCATGGGCTACATCAGTGGTTCTCGGCCATGGTTAATTTTGCTTCCCCTTACCCAGGGGATCCTTTAGCAATATTTGGAAACATGGTCAGTTGTCATAACTAAAAGTTGGGCTTTGATGCTAGTTACTAATGGATACAGGCCTGTCATGTTTGCTACAACACTCAGGACATGTTCCCATCTCCCTAACTGCCAAATACGTGGCTCCAAGGGTCAACAGTGCTGAGGTTGAGAAACTCTATTCTAGATCATTTCCTATTCTATAAGTTTTACTTTTGTATGGAATGTATCCATGGAAAGTAGAGCCACCTCAGCATTTATAAGTCCCTCAGGGAACTTACCCTGATTCTAGCTCTCTACGCACTTAGCAAACCCTGCCAGATGTTAATTTTATCTGGTTTTCTTTTAGATAAGCAAAAAGGTTGACATGGGCTACATCATCTGTCCAAGTCACCATAGGTTTCCATAGTCTCCTAATCCCTAACCTTTATTTTCACATGCTGCTTCATGCATCAGCTATGGTACTTACCTCTCTTGCCCTTAAAAGGCATCTGAGCCTTGCTAGCTTCTGTTAAATGAAATCCATGGGCATTTTCAAACAGAGCACTTTTCTAACATTTTGCCCCAAACTCACATGCTTATTTCGGTTTTCTTGGTCTCCACACACAAGGTTATACAAGTCAGAGGAAGCCTCATTAAACATACTGAGGAAGAAAGTGAAATAGCTCCAAGTAACTCATCTAAATCTACTTCCCCAGAATGGGGACACTCTCATTTGAGATTACTGCCAGGCCACCTTGTTGCATCCTCTTCCTGCAAAAGAGTCTGATTATCAGCTGGAAACATTCCTCAATCATTTTGAACATTCCATGTTTTTGGCTCAAATCCTCCAATAATTTTGTTCTTCCTTAAGTGAAAGACTGTTGAAATGTTTCAGATCCTAATTGGTCAACATTATATTAGTAGACTAATAACATTTAAAAATGTAACTTCTAACGAGAGGGAAGGTTGAGAAATAATGGATTAGTAAAATGTGTTCTACCAATTAAGCCAATTAAAATATACTGAAACACATATGCACCCAGAATTGCATTACAGGAAATGATAGCAAAAACAGGAAGAAATTACTGAAAAGGAATATAAACCATGTTCTTACTAAGAACAAAATTAAATAATTGTAATATATGTAAACATAAATTTCTCTCCATATGCAGGATATTTTAGTGTTTAATGTAAACATACAAATAGAAATTAACATAAGTAGAATTTTATTACATCCCAAGATAAACACTTTAGGATTAAAAGATATTAATTCACTCCAGATTATTCTTTAAAAATAACACAATTCAGATAAATTTATCAAATAAATTTTATTAGGGCACTGACATAATAATTCTAACATTTATCTATATCCTTAGACATCTCAGTTGTCTACCCCTAGAGAAACATTTTAATAAACTAAAAACAAAGAAGTAGAGCTTTATTTGCTGTCATGAAGAAATGTCCAAGATATAGTACATAAAACAAATAAATCCAAAAGCATACAAAAAGACTTTAAATCTGTACAGCTATTATAATATAATTTAAGAAAACATACTCATTTTTATATGCATAGAAAATATCCAGAAGAATATGGAACAAAATATTAACAATATTTTTCTACAATATTATTCTGATGAGCATAAAAGATGACAGAAAACAGGATAGTGGGAAGGGATTTTATATATATATATATATATATGTGTGTGTGTGTGTGTGTGTGTGTGTGTGTGTGAATTTTATAATTAAGTGTAGACATAGGATGAAAATGATAGCCAAAAATATATTTAAAAATGAATGAGCAAATGTAAAACCTATTATGTTAATTAAACAGTATGATACAATCATTAAGAAAATAAAACAATAGAAGAGCATGTGTATTCATATATATTTGTATATATATGAAAACATACATGTGGGTACATAATCCATACAGATAACACATAAATATTTATGCAGAAAACTTTAATATATGTATCTATAAAAATTCAATGCCTTAAAAGTTAACAAAACATTTCATAACTATTAGTAAGTGACAAATGAGTTTGGGAAATAGGCACATTTTTTGATAACAAAGTTAGTTGAATTAATGATTTGCATGCAAAAAATAAAACAACAAAACTATTAGAGTAAAATTAAAGTAAACATTTATTAAATATTTTGGAGATAACCATTGTACTACAAAAATTCAGAATAATAAAATAAAATGTAGAATATATTATATCTGAATATATTAAATTAATTTTCTATTTATTTACACAATGAAAATCCCACCTAAAATAATTAAAAGATAAATGACAGGCCTTAGAAAAACATCTATGATGTTTATGGAAGCTAAAGAATTAATAAACTTATTTAAAACCTATTATTAGTCAATAAAATTATAAAATGACAAAAATAAATATATAATACAGAAAGTAAAATATATGAAAGTCAAACAAATATAAGAAAGTTTATATATATGTGTATATATGTACATATATATATAATATTATCAAAGTGATAAATATTTTTAAAATACCTTTAGATGTTTATTGGAATGAATCACCACCAATTTTTTAACGTTGAAATAGAGAAGATGGATTGAAATATCAATATATAATTTTAATCATTAATTATATTTAGAAAGACATAAGTGCACACATGCTTGTCTTAAATTTGTTCATTCCAAAATTGTTGAAACAGCCACCCAAACAATACTACAACTCAAGCATAGTAAAGTAATAATATAATATTACCCACTAACTAAAATTATATTGTAGCTGATTACTTATTAATATATAAATATGCTCACAATAGAGTAAGTTAAAATGTCAGGTTATAAATAATTTGTGTTTATTAATTTTATTTGTGTAACAAAAATACAAATATCCTAGGAAAATGGTAATCAAAGTTATATAAATGTATTTCTCTTTTTTCCCTGATGCATTTTGTCATCTTGAGTATAAACTGTATTAATAAAAAAAATGAGAAAAATGTATATTTAAAAATGTGCTACACCCAAATCTATACCCTAAAGTTAATTAATAGTTTTAAATGTGAAGCAATGAATAAACTTACTAATTTTTCAAGATAAAAATACATAAAGAAACTTTTCAAAGATAAGAGTCTTATTATTATTGTTAAAAGGCAGGGAAGTAAAATTTGGAATTGCAATCACTTATTCTTTCACTAAATATTTATAATGTTCCTATTCTATAGAAGACAGAGTGAGGCATCAAAGATATAATGTCAATAAAATAAATAATCTATTCTCTTCTTTTAGGTAGATTAGGTTCAAGTGGAATTGGAAAATTTTAGTCATATCATTATAAAAACATGTAAGTGTTGGAGAACATGAATAAAATAGTGTGGTGTGACAATGCAGGGGTTTCAGCAGTGGCTTCCTGAAGAGATGATAAATGGGAATTGATGAGAAAGCAGAGTAAATAGCATTCCATGACTGGGCTTACCCATGGATGTTGTCAAAGGAAAGAGCATGACAAATAAGAGGGAAAAGAAAAGGAAGCCACTGTAGAGAGTGTGAAGGCCTCCCTGAGTAGACCCTGGAGAGCAAGGACAGGGAGTATGATGTGAGAAGAATCTGTGAAGGCAGAGCCAGATTACTCAGACTTTTTAAGGTCCTGTTAAGGGTTTTAGTTTTCATCCTAAAAACAATAGAACTCCACTAAATTGCTTTAAATTAAGGTGGATGATGTGATAAGCTTTTGTTTTGAAAAATGCACCTAGTAAACAAACACGGCAGAAAGCAATCTCACTGCACAAGAGCTGATGCTATTGGAGACTGAATAGGACAAAAAGGTGGCACTGGTGAAGGTAGAGAAATGGACTGATTTGCGATGTACTTTATAGGTAAAACCAACCAAAAATCATAATGGATTGCTGATAGATTTTGAGGATGAGGATGGGGTCAAGGATGAATCTCATGATTCTGACTGGGGAAATGTATAAGTTTCATTCACAACACTGAAACCAAAGAGAAAAGCAAGCTTGAAAAGAAAAACTGGTGTATTTTGGAAAGGGTTTAAGGCATCTCTTAGGTCTTGAATTTCACATGTCATATAGGAAATTGGTATATATGAGGGAAAATGGGAGAAGAGGTCAAGCAATAGGGTAATAACTTACTTATTCTTAGTATGTAAAAAGTAATATATGCTGTATAAGTAAATATACAGTACAGAAAGAGGTATAGCATGGACCCATAAGAATATGAAAAGCTGCCATAAGAAAAGCAGGTACAGGAATTTCAGCTTTAAAAGGATATGGAAAAGGAACATGAAGAAATAAAAGAGTAGTCTGAGTATATAATTCCAGCAAGAAGAAACAATTAAAGAAGAAAGAAAAAAACAAATATTGAATGCTATGCTACTGTGATATCAAAGTAAAGCAAAGAATTAAAAAAAAAAAAAGCATCAAATTTAGTAATGATAAGATCAGTGACCAAGTTAGCAAAAGTTTGGATGGCTTAATAGGGTCTGATGACAGATTACAGTAGGTTGAAGAATATAGTGATTGATGAGGAAATATAGAAAGATTTTCTTCAAAGAGGAAAGAATAAGATAAGGTAGAGGAAGATAACAGGTTAGGAGAAAATTCTACATTGTTTATTTTTAAAAGCTAAGACTCCAGTGTGTATAAAGCCTATGAAAATTAACTATGTTAGAAATCAGCAAACTGTAAGGCATGAGCCAAACCCAGCCAACTGCTGTTTGTAAGTAAGTAAGGTTTTATCAGGACATGGGTATCTTCTTTCTTTTCATATTTTCTTTATTTTCTTTCATGCTACAATGGCAGATTGAAGAGGTTATCACAGACAACACATGGCCCATATGTCTACCTGGTCTTTTTCAGAAATATTTTGCTAATCCCTGATCTAGATCAAAGACAGAATTTTGCTCTGTAAGAAAGTAAAATGTAAGATAGGAATGATATTTAAAATTACTTAGAATGTCAGTGAGTACTGGGGGAGCAATTCAGGTGTAGGTGGTATTATACCTTGGGAAGTAGAATTTTGACATAATTCCCTATAATTAGAAGGTAATTCTCCTCAAATTCTATTTTTAAAAAATCAATGAATCTGGAAAGCTTTAGTAATTATGAACAAGAATAAGCAAAACTAAAACAAAAAACCACTATAGAAATATTACATATTTTAGAAATTTAAAAGTTTAAGGTGGCACAGTAGATAAGGCACTGGCCTGCGAACCTAAGGTCACCAGTTCAATTCCCAGCCAGGGCAAATAACCAGGTTGAAAGCCAGGTTGCAAGCCAACCATGTCCATAGTTGGAGGCAAAGTGAAAGGCAACCATACAATGATGTCTCTCTCCCTCTCTGCCTCTCTGCCTCTCTGCCTCTACCCCTTCCCCTCCCTCTAAAAATAATAAATGAAATCTTTAAAAAAAAAGAAAATTTATTTAAAGAAAAAAAAGTTTCAGGAAAATGTACATCTAATGATCTAATGATTTTTTTCTCTGGACTATAAAACTGGAAAGAAAGGAACACACCTGCCTCAGTTATCCTTTCTAGTGTAGTGATACATAGTGATTAAATGAACAAATATATATCTAGTGAATATTTTTAAGTAAAATAGTAAATGTCAAGTTTTATAAGAAACTATAATTTAACAATCTGATTCAAAGACACAAAAAAAGCAACCAAATCTGGATAAAATTCGTTTTCACAGTATTCCTCCAATAAAAGTACTATAAAAATTGTTTTTGGCAGATATATTTTAAATTTTAAGGAAAAGGCAATGCCTGTATAATATTAACTACTTCAGAGTTAAAAAAAGATAAATTAGTAAATTAACAATTGATAAAAATAGCAAGATTGAACCCCCTTATTGATTTAAAAATGTTAAGTAAAATAAACTGAATGAGAGCTGATCTAGGAAAGAATATTATAAAAGAGACTACTATAATTTATTCCAGATATGCAAATAACATTTAACATTAGGAACTATATAATTTATAAAATTAGTAACTACAAAGTGGGGGTGGTGGCATGTGTCACAAAAAAAGAATAACAAAATGCCAAAAAATGAGTTAATAAAATTTCTTTTCCATCTGATGAATGTGTATGAGACTATAGGCATGATCAATGTAATAAAGTTTTACCTAAAATGAATTGTTTTATTTATTATTTTAAACAGTGCTGAGCCCCATGCTAATACCTACTAAGGTAGGTACACAATACATTTTTGTTGGATAAACAAGTGAATGAATGAACAGAATGATAAAATGGACAAAATCACAGGAGGCAGTCTGCATTAAAATTAGGAACAAAAAAAATGTTGCTCCAACTCACCATAATTATTTAATATTATTCTAGAAGATTTATCAGTAAAATATAGAAGAGTTAAATAAAAGGTAACAATGAGAAAGTTAACACAATTTCTATTTTACAAAATTATTTTTAACTAGAAATTTCCAAAAATAAAGTTAACCTACTGTAATAATTGATTTGGTAAAAAGTATACTTGTTAATAATTTCAGAATAATATATAGATATAGAATAGGAATAGTCTGACAACATTGATAAAACAGTATATTTGCTTTTGTGATTAATGACTATGTTCCAGTAAATTTTCAGTAAGAAGTGCAAGGAAAGAGAATGGATGTTATCTTCTTTCTAGGACAGATATTCACACCATTCTTCATGTTTTGGAAGGAGAATTGTACACATATTCCCGAAAAAATGTTATGACATAGTTAAAGGGGCACAAGGTTGAAATAGTAATTTAAAATTACTTCTATTCCTCCAGTCATTTGAGAAAAGACAGACCATGAGCCAATGGAATTATACTTCGCAAAAGGTTAAAAATGTACATGTTCGCATTCTCTTATCTTTCAAGATTCATGATTGGAGTCTAAGCAGTGATTCCTCCCAATTATTTTTTAAAATTTTATTAGAATACTATAGATCATATCTCAAGACGTAAAACTGATTTATAACCTGGCATCTAAAGAGGGAAAAGAGACTGAGAAAGAAAGGTCAGGACACATGCCTCTGTTGTCACTCTTTACCACAGGTCAGAAATTAGAGTGGAAATAGCTACCCTGAAGTGGCATACCTAAATGCAATGGGAAAATGAAATCACCAAGTGGCATCAGCCTAGTGCCAGTATTTAATTGCCAAAGATAAAGTAAGGCATGGTGACTATAAGGGACAACACTATCAAAGTCGTAATAAAAATAGTTTAATTCAAAAGCCACCTACCATGTTATTTATTTAATAACAGTGTCCTTAGGGGGAAAAAATAACAGTACATGAGCGGTCTACTAAATTCTAACGATCTATAGAAGTGGAAGAGTATTAGGTCAAGTGAACATAAGTCTAAGTTGAATCACAAGAGAAAAAAATAAAGTTATGTCCCACTAAGCAAGTCCTAGACTTAATCCAGTTTACAGATCCAGAACACTTAGTATGAAAGGCAGGTCAGATACCCTCAGGAGAAGCTCTGCTAAACTGTCACACATGTACACTCGTCACTTTTTTCTGGCCTTCCCCAAAGGAGCATACAGCTGTTTGTTAAAGGGGACTGTGCATTGGAGAAAGTAAGGTAATCTTTGGTGGATTGGTGGACCTTGGCTCTAAAAGGACACTAATTCCTGGAGCTCCAAAACATCACAATGGTCTACTGGTCAGCTTCTCGGGGCTCCTGGTGATTAATGGACTTTTAGTTCAGTCCATTTCACAGTGGGTCCAGTGGGTCCAATGGGTCCGTAAACCCATCCTGTGGTTATTTCCCTAGTTTCACAATGTGTAACTTGAAGAGGCATATTCAACAAATAGCAGAACCCAAAACTTATGAATAATTTTATCTTTTCAGTTAAAAGAAAATCCTGTAGTCTTCTCTAGCAAAAATCCCATTTTCCTTTAGTCTGTAGGATGTTTGTTTTTGTTTAGGGAATATGTGTACCTGGTAGTACCCGCTATTACATAGCACACAATAGTAAGAGGAGCTTAACAAGAAATGTATTTCACTTTAAAATATGTTACAAGTATTGGGATAAAAATAGAATTAATTTTTTTAAGTTATAATAAACTTATGCAAAAATAAGACCTCATGTTATATTTAAGTAAATATACATTCTAGAGAAATATCAACTATTTAAAAAATCACAGATTAACTTCTTAATCATAAAGAATACACTACATTTTGTTTGAAAGTGTAAATTTAAACACTTTTAAACAATTTAAGTTGTCTCCACTTAAGAAAATGAACTGAGGGCTCTAAACTTGCTAAAACTGGAACTCTGTAAGATTTTTCTATAACCCATTTCTTCTTTAGAGTTAATACCAATAACAGAATTGTGAATTCTGCTTTCTTTGAAATGTGAATAAAATGTTCAGCCAAGGGAGTATTTTACAAATCCTGGGGTATTATTGAAACATTATTGTGTCTGGTACCAGAACTAAATTATAGCTCAGACAAGGGACTGAAAGGTCAGGTTTATTATTCACTTTAGTAAAAATGTAATCACAACACTTGTTTCTACAACAGGGAGTATTAGAACCATCATTATAATAATAATAACAATGAAAATAATACAGCCACATTGTACTTTGCATTTTCAGTAGACAGTAGGGCTTATGGCTAATAGCCATTTATATTTACACTGAAGCTTTTTAAGAAGGAGTTCAGAGTGGTTTTCAGATAGTAGCTCATTAATCATTTCAACAAGTTAGTTGGAAAGTTATTATCCCAGTTCAATAGATGGAAAAATTATATCACAGAAAGGTCAGATATATATTTACTTGTCCAATATTACAGAAGTAAAGTGAGTCAGTTTCAAATCTCTGAGACCTCTTTTTCACCCCTTGATCTAACCACTGGACCAATGCAATTTTGGTTCATGTTGTGGTTTGACCATCAACCTAAAGTACTTTCAGGTTGACCTCTCTGCTATTACTTTTACAGACCTATAAGTACAAAGAAAATAACAATTTTTCATCTCAGGAGACCATACTAAAAAAACACTCAGGCATAATTAATTTATATTTGTATTTTTCAAGTCTTATTAGAAACATTTAACAATAGTTGATGCCAAGTTCAAATTATAAATACCAAATATTTAATAGTGAAATTCACCATGATCAAATTTATGCTAAAGCAAACAAGCAATGTTTTCAGGGCTTTATTTGAACATAAATGTATTTAATAAGAGTCAGTAAAAAACAAAAACAAAATCAACTCTCAACAATTCCCAGCAACACAATTTAGATAGGTCTCTAAAAGGAAATTAAATAGCCAATGTTTTTAAAAAGTGACTTGATAGAAGAAAGAGGAATTGAAAAAGCAAACAAGGGATTATACCCAAAGATTGCTGCTTGCGTTTTTAAACTAGTGTCTTTTCAGTGCTTTATCTGATGATCCTTAATTTTAAAAGAAGACTGAAAAATAACAATTGGTATCCCTTAAAATAAAACTATACATTGAATATTATTACACAACAGCTTTCCAAAATAAAACAATGTCTGTCATTTTCCCTCTTTCTTTGTATCATGTACTATTCCAAATGTAGTGTCTATCTTGCTTTGCTCTAACCTTAAAAATAACTGAAAAATGTAATCAATTCATGACTATATTCCCATCTGAAAGTATGTATTTGCTTGCTGAGATCTTAAGGATGAGTAAATTTTCTTAAACCCACTCCACTTATATTTGTTTTATCTTGCATCAAATATTCAAATACACTGGAAAAATTAATAACCTTAGTTTTTAAATTCAATGATTTGAAGATTCTAACCATTAAAATATTAAATAAAAAGGATCATTATAAATTTGTGTAGAATATTTTATTTTGATATTAATATTCACTTTGTTTTACCTTAAATTTTTCTTTTAAAACCAGTGTTAAAAATGTTTGCTGCACCTTACTTTCTTCTACCACAAAACTTTGTATTAAAAAAAAGTATGAAAGAAAAAACGATGGACCTCTTTGCTAGCTTACTAACAACATCTTTACCCCTAACACTGAAGTCTGAGAATTCAGTACATACACTACAAACTGAAGTGGCAGGGAGAGAAAAGAACCTTCCAAGGAATAGTGATTTAGACATCTAAAAATTCAGAAAACAATCACAATAAATCGAGGCACTAAACAAAAGAAACAAACTTACTTTGATGTCTTTAGATATTTAATATCTCAAACAAATATTTACTTTTGAGGCATTTATTTGCACTGAAGTTAGTAAAGAATAGGATTTATGCAAAAGTATGATATATATTACTATCTGTGTGCAATATATAGTTCAGCTTTTTAGAAATTGTTACGAGGAATACTATATGGGTATTTAATTTGACATGGTTGTTCAAATACAATTATATTTTGAAGTTACTTTGATATATATGTTTAAGAATAGTATTTATAGAATATTAAAATATGAAGACACTTCATTTCCATGTATAACAATAATACCAAATATCATAATCTTACTTAGTTATACATGTGATTCTTATTTATCTGATAGCTAAATCTGTTTTGTTAAAATATTTTCCTTTACATCAATCTTATTCAAAAATCTTGGGAAATGTTTTCTGATTTTTTATGTTGTCATATATACTTTAATATTTCATTAATATGTATCAGCTTTGTTATCATTTCATCCCCAAACCTTACAAGTAATATATGAAGGATTTGACTTAAAGTCAAACTTCTATCTTTTGAAGGGCTAATTTCCCATAGCTATATTTGTTTAGACCTTAATTTCTCTTGACAGTAAAAGCATTATTTTTTAAACTATTTAGCAGGAGTAGAAATCATAGCCTTGGCACTTACAAAGCAGATTCAAGAATATTAAAGCAGTTTATGTAAAAGCCAGTGACTTCGATACCACAGACAATACTATACTTTTTCTCAACCTTCCTTAACTTACAGTTAAAATTTTAGTACTCTGAGTGCAGCAGAAAAATACCCTCATAATTTCTTTTTCATTTTAAGAGTATTGGGGTTTTATTACACTGACCAAATGAATGATAGTTCTTTTGGTACTCGTAAAAAGCGATTTTAATTTTTAAAATATATTCAACATCACTTTTATGCTTTTCACTGATCTAAAGGCATATTAATTTTTCAAAACTCCCAGTTTCTGGTGATATACAGGTTTCTATTGTTGCACTTTACTTTATTGAATCACGAAACTCTAGTGATAACACTGTGATGAGTTGCCATCCCTAATGCTAATATTACAGAGCAACTTCTAAAGCATAAAAGTTACTAAGAGCTGGGATGACTAAATTCTTTTGAAGATAGAAAAGTTTTAAAAAACCAAAAAATTCTGGAATCATATGAAAACAACTGGGGTGTGTCAAAAGCTATATATTCCTAAGACTGTAATCAGACATCTCAACTTGGGATCCTAGCTAGCAACCAATTCTCATCTTGACCATGAGTTGCAAATATGAGCTAATTTTAGAAAAAGAAATTAAACCTTTTATCATTATTTTAAATTGTTCCTAAATTGACATGCCAGACCTTCATGACAGCTGTCACCCTGAAAACTCTATTCACCAATAAATTTTAATTGGATCTAATTCAGACTATAGGTTTTTTTAAAGAATGTAAGAGATATATAAATTTGTGGTTGTCTTTGTGTGTGTGCATACTTGTGTATACATGCATGTAATGTACTTGACCCTGAAGCGGGCTATTTTTGTTAACTCACAAAGATCTTTCTTTTTTCATTGACAATACATACAAATAACTCAGTTTTTCTAGCATAGCCCATCTTGCTCTTGTGTCCCTGGGAGTGACCAGAGAAATTTTTAAAGTTTACTAATCTGAGAAATGTTTTGACTGGGGATATATTGTGCCAGCTGAACAGACTCATTTATCCAATGATGGGTCACAGAGAAATGAAGTAACTAATTGAAAGTCACATCAAAAATGACAACCTGTGGTTTAAACTTATCTTCCAAGTAAACTATATTAAGACATAGATACTTACAATTTTAGAGAAGGTTAAATATAGATCTTAAAAAGTATGTTCCAACTAACAGAGTCTGGTCATTTTAACCCATTTTTGTTCTAATATTTCAAATTTTCAAAATGGACAAAAATTTCAATATATTTATATTCCTTCTCTCTCCTTCCTTTCCTCCCTCCTTCTCACTGAACACACATGCATACTCACATACACACACATATATACACACATAAATATACTTTATGTAAATGTACAAAGAATAACTTCAATTATAACATTTTAACATATCACAGTAGTAGTTAGCCACCAAAATAAAGTCTATTTTCTATAGCTTATATTTATAACATTTAAATTGAACTCAATGATACTGTTCCTGTTTCACTTAGAATCCTCTTTGAACATATTATGCTTTTTTAGCTCTCAGGAATTCATTCAGTGTACTTCAAAATGTCAACTTCTAAAATGTAGAAAGATGTTAATAACTCTCTTATGTCAACAGTTTGAACCTGACCTAATACATTCAATAAATATGTTAGAGATGGTTTATAATAAAAAGCCCCGAATTACAACCAATATATTTACATTTTACTTGACTCTGAAAATATAACTAAAATATCAAGTATTTTGAAAATATATACCTAATGTCACCTACACTCGCATTTTCCTAACGGCAATACATTTAGCTTTATGCAAACGTTACATTTTTTAATTTAAACCACTTCTAAAACCTTTGCATGGAGGATCTCTTTAGAGACAACTTTCATTCACTTTTAACTGATTTCATTATTTTTAATTCAAAATACAAATTTGAAATGTTCTTTCTTGCCCTATTCACAATGACTAATTTTATAGAGGTCTCTGCTATTTTCGGTTGAAAAACATCTCCTAGGAAAATCAGATACTCAAAATTATGTTCTGTACCATCTTTATGTAAAATTTTGGTACTCAGAATGAACTAACTTCACAATCCTGTAGTGTTTTAATGAGATAAAGCTATTCAATGTTCACAAACACTTTTCAAAAGTAGATATTAGCAATTTTGTCTTTTAATGACACCTTACAAAGTTTTAGGCAAAGCTGTATCCTTTTGGCTTTAAGTTCTCTTTTCTAAGGACATATTGAAAACACACAAATTACATGATTGAGTTCAACCCCACACAATGATCCACTCGAAGTATGATGATTGAGATGTATGCATCTATTAGAATTGTGCCATATATCATATTAATTACTCATAACTACCTAGTCTATTCCTCTTTTATAGATATGAGATTTTTACTGCTTAAGTTATTATAATATTCTTCAATTCATTAGGGAAAATATGTACAAGGATTTTTCAAAATTAAATCTTGCAAAGAACAGAGCCATACTTACTCTGTAAACTGCATGCTTTATGTGGGTGCTAGCTCGCAGACATCATTCTAATCATAAATCTTAATATTTTAATTTTGTCTTAAAAGAAACAGGCTAAATAAACATTCTTAACTATTTAGACCATGATAACTAAAATATAACATTAGTGTGTATAAGTGGAACTTTCAATTTAATGCAATTTTTTTCAAGGCACTATCTTAGAAAATTAGCATTTGGTGCTAAGTTTTCTAGTTAAATATTTATGGCTTTGTTGGGTACAGAATAAGAAAAAAACTACCTCATAAAACTATATTATAAATAAATAATGATCCTCTATTTCTAAGCCATTGATAGGTGAGGTTTATGAAAACACCACCAGACTAAAACTTAGCATACCACTATTGTCTTACAAAAATCATAATCTTGGACAAATCATTCCTCTCTTTTGGCTTCATTTAATAGCAAAGTCTTCTCAGCAGGGAAAGTTTTACTCCAGACTAACAAAGATGTAAGAGAAAATTATGCTTGTCATAACAATTTCTAAGAATTTCCTTTTCCTCATGTTATATCCACCTATAACTATAATGCGCTAAACATGTTATCAAAAAGGGGGAGTGGTGGCTGCTATTTTTGTTTTTGTGTGTTTGTGTTTCAAAACTGGTTAATAGTCATTTAAAATGTAACTTTACTGGACCTTTTACTCTAGAAAGTGAAATTATAGTCTTAAATGCATGACCTACCATTTCCATTCTTCAGGGCATGGAGAGTTTGATCTACTCAGTAGGACTGCCATTTTTACTCAACTGTTACATTTTAGGTCTCAATGTTAGTACTTTAAGAATTTTTCTTCTTTTTGGGTTAGTCCTATAACTAAAACTCCCCATTCCACTACAATAGTAAAGAGCAAATGAATGAACTGACATGGAGTTTTCTTTTTCTATCACTAGCCTTTAAAAGGATTTAAAACTAAAAGGATCTAGAATATCACAGGATGAACTTGATTTACTAATCACATACATTATATAAATGTCAGCCTGCAATAAAAACATCTTTATAAAGACTTCTATATAAAATATTTTATTCTCTTTAATTTTTAAGGTCAATAGAGTATACCAGGTTCTTTTAGGGATTTATTATTTGGGGATTACTTTTCTCCTTTTCAGTCATGTACTAAAAAGGAGAAAATGAACTCTGTGAAGAATAGCTCAATACTGCAAATTATCCTGAGTTGAAGATTATTTCAAACTCAGTAATTTGTCTGAAAACATTTTCATTAGCATTTGCATTTAGACTATAGAAAGATTTGGGTATGTATTATCAAACAGCAAATTATATCTTTGTAACTGTTATACCTAGTATTAAAAAAGAGTAAAGTCTTTAAATACTCATTAAAACTTTGTTTTGAAAAAGTAATCATCAAAAATTGAACATTAAGATGACATAGTGCCAGAATTTAACTTCTCTTCACTGGTCTATTCCAGCAATAAGGCCCTGGCAGTCAGTCTTTGAACTTGTTGATCAACTTCACCAAGAAAAGAATATTTTGCATCCTGTATTACTTATTGACAAGTTGAAATCTGTAACTATTTTTCTATTTATAAATATATTCATATGTGATCTTTAAATTAATTAATTATAAACTGGGTTCAAACTTTTTTTTCATGAAAATGAAAATACCACAACATGAAACGCCTTCAATTGAGGCTAATGTCACAGAAAAGCTAATATCCAGAACTCAAATCTTTCTCTTTTTATTTATATACATTTGCATCAGTTAGTTTTGGATAAGTTTAACAAGAGTACACATCATTTCTTTTGGGGATGACAGCAACACTGACAAACAGTCCCTGGCTTGCCTGTCATTATATTATTGCTAAATCATCCACAACACCATGACCTGATTTTAGTTTCCAGGGACATAGCCAAAAAATGAAATTTAAGTTTAATTCTGATTACAGACGAAATAGCCAGCACTTAAGAAAACCTTTGAAAAGTGATTAATATCTAGTAACTAAAAAAAAAAAAAAAAGAAGAAGAAGAAGAAGGAGAAGAAGAGGAAGAAGAAGAAGAAAGAACAAGGAAAAAGAAAAAGGAAAGTAGACATCTTTAAAAGCCTAATACAATTACACTGTAGGCCTCTGACATTTTCTATGCTGCTATAACTACATGGTAAGTAACATGGAAAGTTATCCTTGTGAGATCTCTGTTGCATGCTGTAATTAAAACTAAAAATTTACAACAAATTCAACCATTGGGTAAATTGCTCTTTGGTTTAAATCTTTGTTACCTCTTGGAATTTTGGTAAAATCACTCAGTTTTTCTATTAAGCTAGTCCCTCCTCTTCACTCCATTACAAAAGTCAAGCAACAAGAACCAGACACAAATTTTAGAATGAGTTTTGTTCATGTGTATGTATGTTAAGTCCAACCCCTGTGTACAAACTTAAAAAGAAATAGGTGCTGTAACATAGTGCTTTATTCCAACTTAATCTCATCCTTGAATGAACTTCCTTCAAATTTCAACCATTAAAAAAAAAAAAAAACAGTCAATTTCCTGGTGGTTGTAATTTAATTAAGTAACCTTTCACACTGAGCCAAACCCAAAAGCAAAAGGGTCATTAATCTTTCTAGTGATTAGACACCTATAGCGCTTCAAACATTTACCTCTCCTTCCCCGCAGTAGAAATGCTTTTTAGGAGGATCATGGTTCATACCTCGCATTCCCTGGAGCCAGAGATGGTATATGTGCAGGGCCCAGATCCATTAACGGATATATCCATGGTCTCAGAGTTTGTAGGCTTGTAGTCCACGTAATACTCCTGTAAAGGGGAATTCATTTGTCTTTCAGACTCTCTGGTCTTTTTCCTCCGTCTTTTCATAATAGAGTGTTGCTGAAGTTGCTTCATGCTGGCTGGGTAGCGTTTCCAAGACACGTAGATAACCAAGAGGATCATGGCCACGGAAAGGAAGAGAGCCACGCTCCCTGCGATAATTTTATGAAATGAAACATGCTCATACTCTTGTTCTGTGCCAGGAATCTGAAACCCTGGGGAGGGGCTTGGTGTTTCAAGGGTGGGCTGGGTGGGGTCAGATTTAGAGACTGTAGGTTTAGGAATGATCAGAGGCTTCTGGGGTGTTTGGGGCACCAGGTAGGATTTTTCTGTGTTGACAACCTGGACTTCAGAGCAGATATTATATGTTTCCACTGCGTCACTAACCTTTTCACCCTGGATATGCTTAGGTCCTGCACATATCATGGTGCTTTCCTTATTTCCTTTGAAATTCTTAAGCCAATAAAAGAGAGGACAAATACTCCGACTGCATTCCCACATATTTCCAGACAAAGTAATGGATATTAATGATATCCATGCATTGACAGTTTCCTGTGAGATGTTGGTAAGCTTGTTGGAATCCAAATTCAATTTTTGCAAATTGGGCAGGCATTTAAATGTGCCCGGCTCAATCCCTTGGATGTCATTCCCTGATAAATCCAAGTTGTGTAAGGAACTCCAAGTCCATGTCAAACCTTGGCTAATGGAGCGAATCCTGTTCCATTGCAAGTAAATGGAACGGAGGTTGAAGAGACGGGGAAAATGCGCAAAATTTATCTTGGAAAACTGATTGTGCTCCAAGTGGAGTTCCTTTAACTTCAGGAGGCCAGCAAAAGCGTTTCGGGACAAGCTTCGAAGACGATTGTAACCCAAATCCAGGAAGTCAAGATTTCGACAGTCTTGAAAAACTCTGATTGGCACAGTCTTTAATGAGTTGGACCTCAAGTGCAAAATGATGAGTTTCCGAAGACCTTTAAATTGTTCCGATTGCAACGTCTGAAGCTTATTGTAGGAGAGGTCCAGATTGCGGAGATTGGGAACTGGATGAAAGGTTTTATTGTGCAGATAGGTAATTTTGTTGGAGCTCAGAATTAATTCTTTCAGTCTACGAATGCCTTGAAATGCATCTTCATCCACTGAGCTAATGTAATTATGGTCAAGATAAAGCCATATAAGCTGGTTAAGGCCGGCAAACTGATTGGATTTGAGTTTCTGAATGCTGTTGAATCGTAATGATAACCCTTGCGATCCTCCAGAAATGTTCTCTGGGATATCTGCGAAAGCATGAGACTCACAGTACACAATTTTGCCATCACATCTGCAGTTCTTTGGGCAAGCTCTCTGAGCCCCTGTTAGCGTAACAAGCAGCAGTGTAGAAAGTAGCACTAGCACCACGCGCATGCCTCTCAGCTGTGTAATTAAACGGAAACCTACAATGTTAAAAAGAAGACAAATGCACACTGTAAAGCTGTGAATACACATCACGCGTCTTAACCAATATCAGGCACGTTTCATCTAGCGTTGCTATGGGCAGTTGATTTAAGGACAATGTGTTTAACATTTAAAGCCTTCTTGTCTTCGCGGCTGCATGTTTTCTATTTAGGTTTCATTCTTTCTTCCTTGTTTTTCAAATCGCCAGTGTCCAGAGAACCAAGGAAAGCTTTCCAGAGTTTCAGGAGTTCACGTAAACATCAGCACTGCAAAGCACCGAACCTGTCTTATCACTTAATGCCGACATTTTAATAACAATTGTATTTGGCTAGTCACTCGGATGAACACCAGTACCAAAAGCAGAAGTACTAAGTCTTCTGGTAATGGCAAAAATGGGACTTTGTAACCCCCCCATACTTGTACATATTTCCTGGTGGCGCACACAGGCTGCGATTTGGCAAAGGAGCTCAGTCAGCTGTCAAGGTAACCCAAGTTTGCCCTGCCTGAAATCGTATCCTTATTGCATAATAGAAAAACAATGTATGAACTCTGAAAAAAAAAAACAGTAATAATACAAATAAATAAAAGGCATGGGAACTAGCATGGGCAGCCAATTAAGTATGGTATGAAGACTAATTACAGTCAAGATACTGTCAGCTCTCGGGAAGAGCTGTCTCTGTGTCTCTCTTGCTCAGGCATGTACACAGATGGAGACACTCCAAAGTTAAGACCCTCAGATTCTTATTAACTCTATCCATAAATGCAAAATAAGCTTGTGTAGTATTAATTTTACTGTTATTTTTAACATTTGCCTTTGCAAATGTGTGATATAAACAAGTAGAGAAACGCACACTAGCATATGCCCCTTCCCCTCCTTCCCAACCTGCTCGAATTTCGCACTGACTTTTCTCTCCCCTACCTCCATTAACTTCTGAAAGCCTGCAAAGTTGCAACCTATTGACACTTATGCTTCATTTCTAAGTCATGGCATTTTAAGGGACTTCTTTCCTCTGTCAACAGTAGATTTATTAATTCTTACTGGTAGGAAAAAAAAAACTACTGTGTGCTGCGGTTTCCTTTTTTCTCTTAAATATTCATATTTTTAACTGAGAGGCAATCAGCCAAACCTCTAACAAAAAAAAAAAAAAGAAAAAGAAAAAAAAAAACCTCTCATTTTACTCAACCAGTTAATGTTTTTTTTCCTTATTTGAAATCCGATCTTGCTCTGTCCTCCTGCCAGCTCCAGACTCATTGAAATACATTCCAGCTCTCCCAGACAGGAGGGGGGTGGGGGGAGCCAGTCACACTTGAAAAAATAAGACGGGCAAATGACTGCTGAAAATTTGGAAGCTGTGTTCAGGAAATAGCTTCAAAGATGAAACAAGCCCTTGTGCGACCTCTGATAAAGTAACGACCCCACCCCTCCACAAACGCACTAAAGTGTTAACAATCTTCCTGCCAGCGACCTGAAATGCACGCATGGTTAATATTATCAAGAAATAGAAGCAAACACAGTATTTATCTCATGCTCAATTCCCAAGCTGTGGATACGCATACAGAAGAGACCGTCTTAAAGCTATTTCTCTGGAGTCTGAGTCCGTGTTATGCATTTACGAATTAAAAAATAATAATAAAACTACAAAAAAGAAAATGATCTAAAAATATAATAGCAACTATAGTGAGTCAACTGGCAAACTCAAAGGCTGCTGCTTTTTGCCTGTTTCCCCGTCTTTTATCAGCTAAGCCACGACTGAGGATAGGAAGCCAAGAGGATCAGCTTTGCTCTAAGAAGGAAACAACAAAAGTTCACTTACCCATCCTTTGTCATCCAAAAACCGTTCCCCTCTCTCAGCTTTCTTCTTATTTGGTCTCTGGTGCTGAAACCACCACCACCTTCATGACACAGTGCGGCTGTCATTCACACCATTCTGATCTGGTACGTGAGCTAGTAACCCTACACAAACTTCCCCGGAGAGGACAGGCAAAAATAATACATATATATATATATACATATATGGAAAAAAAAAAAAAAAAAACAGCATGGGGTGGGATGGGGGGCAGGGAGAAGGAAGCCCTGGGGGAAAGGGAGGGCTTCTAGGCTCTGAGGATCATTGTGTAATTCACCAGAGACCCATCAGCAGTAATTGGCAATCAGTGCAAAAGAGCTACAGCCCATCTCGAATGTATCCAACTTCTCTATAAAAAGAGGGGGGGGGGGGGGAGAAGAAAATCTTCAGAATACCTGGCATTCCTTATTGTGCTGGCTTTTGCCATTCCCAGATAAAGCAATTCATCCTCTGGATTTCAGTTCCTGAAGCAAGTAGGCCTCCTGTGCTGTTTGAGACCCCAGTTTAAAAGCTATGCAGGCTAGGTTGATCCATTTAGCTGGTCAGGTTTAAAGTGTTTTGTAGCTGTGCTGAGAGGCAGCCCTTGTCTAATTCAGAAGGCTTTCCAGAGACTGATGATGCTCAGAGCTTGTTGGTGCTAATGCTTGAGTTTGTGATACACTGAGTGCCCTCCGCTGGAGAAAACAGATTGCACATTAAAGACGGGAACAAGTGAGCCTGTCAGTGGTGTGCAGCCTTCCCTCTCTCAGAAAGGGAAATTAAAGGCACAGGATCACTTTTTTCTCTCTCCAACAATCTATATTATGAAAGGTTTATGCCAAGGAGTACCATGCTGTGATAGCAATATTAAGTAAAACATTGCTTCTCTAAATATTATGCAGTTAGTAATTTTTAAAAGTTTCCTTGACCCGATGTATTTATTTACTTACTTTTACTGCACATGCACATATCACGGGGATTTTATTATCTTTTTTCAACAACAGAAATCATTTGAGTTGTATTTTTGTTGCTGTCAGTTTGTTTTATTCATTTACATTTTCAAACCACAGAGAGAAGCAATCTTATCCAAGGGAAAAATGTGTAATTAAATCACTTTTAAAGGTGGTTACATTGACAAATTTTAGGTCTAATTTTTAATTTCTGACTTATGACAATAAAATAAACTATGAAATTTCATGCATAATATTGAATACAGTATTCTAGATCATTACTTTCTAAAAGGGTACATTTTTAGTCTCAAAGCAGTTAAGTTCTATATTACCAAAGGTGCTGGTAACTAAGAGAGTCTAAATGTTAAATAAGAGTAGAGATTCCAGCCTGATATCATTAGCATAGTTATTTTTTTAAGTTGTCTACTTTTATCATGTAAATATTTTTTGCCAGCAAGTAACTTGTCATAATGTGCATTTCTAGGGGGAAAAAACTGTGTATCTTTTACATCATTGTTGTATTTCTCTAAAATAGGCAGAATATCCTCGAAATCAGGAAGGATGAAATGACAAATTATCTGAGATATGTATTTTTAAAAAATACACTTTTTCTAAACCTGTACTGAACTTGGAAAAAAATAATATAACATTACACTTCTATTTTGTTTCTCCTCTTTACTTGTTTATTTCATAATCCCCTGGCAAATAATTTTTGGAACAATCCAGAAGAATGAACCAACACAGAGAAAGACTGTTAGATAAGTTTTCGAACCTAATTTAGCAAGTGTGAGAAGTTCACAGGAATTTAACATAAGCAAGAACTACTGTGAATCACTGAAAATGAGTATTTTTTCTTGGTTTTAGACAAGCTGCCAAAATATTTCTATTAGGGGTTGCTTAACATATGTGTAATAAATAGAATTTGACCCAGATTTAATAGTAAGCAGTGACAGGCAATTGTCCAATTACAAGGATTTCTCAAGGAACAGAAAGGGATCATATGGAACCCAGAATGTATTCCTTTCCCATTAACTGATACCTGAATTTCTCTTTTGGGAATATTTACCTTTGGCTTAAGTGTTAATACCTATTAACATGCAAATGTACACCAAAAGAGGTGATGTTATTTGGTTAATGAGAGGGATATACCTATCTAGAAAATAAAAATAAATTTGTTCATAGTGGTGTAGTTTACATAGAAACAAAAAGCTATTCAAATATTCAATGATAGAGGATTAGTTCAGGAAAAAAATAATATATTCATGAAATAGAATGCATGCTGCCATTAAAATTAAAATGGTTTGTACTTGCTGAGAGGAAAAGACAGCCACACTGTATAGGTGTGAGAAGGGGAGGGGCAGAGAACACAGATGAAAGAGAGTCCATCTCTGAAGATACTTGTACTTGCATTGGGGCCAAAATAAAAATACACAAAGCAGATTTTTCTGCAAGATACATTTTGGATGTATTTCACTTCTCTCTCGATCCTTTACACAGTTTCAAATGTTTAAATATGATGAATATATGGTGTATGCATGTACCAAGTACACATAAACATGTACATGTGTATACATTTTTCTTTGTTGAAATTAGAGATATGAGAAGAGCTTTGGATGGTGCATTGAAAAAAATCCCATACACTCACCCTTCACCCAAGGGAAGGTTTTGGAGGGACTGTAGTGAAAAGGACTTCTACAGGCTACTTGAACTTGGTATGTGTTTCCAGCAGGGAGCCCAGTACAATAGAATGGTATCTGATTCCTGTCTGGGAAATTCAGCAGATAAGAAGAGATGGGCATGTCAGAACAAAGAACAGTTAAACTTGTGTTGAGATTGGCTTTTGGTTTACACTTGCAGAGTTTGTGGATAAAAATATGCACAACTGTTTTCCATGGAAGAAAGTAGGGCTAGGGAGGAGAGAGAGAGACAGTTAGTTTGGAGTTGCTTTAAATCTCAGTGACACCCCCAACAAAATGAGTCTATATATGTACACTGCCCAAACAAACAGGCAAAAAAAAGATCAAGTTTTAACAAACACCAGACAAAAGGGGGGAGGGGGGGATGTGCCATCCTCACTGTGGGAAATTTGGCCCATTATTTTTAAAGGAGATATAAAAAATATCAATGTATCCATAAGAAAAAGAAATCCCTATGACATATTCTAGGCTCAGAGATCTCAAATATTTTTAGAACAGTACCAATTTTACAACCATGAGGTTTCCCAAGAAGGTCAGAAAGAGCTGTGAGTAAGTGTGGGAGTAAGTGTAGGAGGAGGTAAGCAAGAATGAAAAATGCTGACTATGCTTCCTCTGTTTCCACAGGCAGCAGATGGCTCCTACTCCATTTGAACAGGGGGAGAAAGTTTAAGCTTTATATGAAATATGAGGTATTCATATAGAATATGATAAACATAATACATTTACTGATTTCAGATGTCATGAACAAAGGATAAAATAGGACTTTTAGTTTCCTCCAAACATCTAATGATCTCACCTCAGTAAGTTAAAATGGACCATGGTAGAAGTATTTTACATCACAAAAATTGGCCAAAGTTAAAAATTAAGATGTGATTTATTTAATGAGTATCTCAATTTAAATAAAGTGATGAAGAAAACAATACAGATTTAACTTAAAAGTGTGTTGTACCTGTAGCGATTTATTTATAATAAGCACAAAAATTGAGAAATATGTTTACAGTATTTGAAAACTATTATCCTGCTAACAAAACTCACTCATGTCATTAACAAACAAGCAAAATTTCAATATGTCTATGTTATTTTACTTTTATCTTACTCTTTAATGTAAACAAAAATATCAGATAGTATTCATGTTTGAATAATACTCAGAGAGCCAGTTGTCAGAACATTTACCCTTACCTAGGGGTCTATATATTTATTGCCCCAAAAGTGAACACATAAATGCTAGTGATGATCTGATTTCAATGAGTAAATCAAGTAATAATCAATTGCTATTATTACAATATTTTCACTTTTAATACCCTCAGTACCTTCTTTCTTGCCTAAAATATTATATTTTCCCCAATTAAAAATTAAAATACATCTGTCAGTTAAAATTTTTAATATGCAATTTATAGTCTCAACTCAGATTGAACAAAGATAAGTGGAAAATTATTTTAGTTCACACAAATGAATATCCTATAAATTGATTCAGAACTTAAAAGTAACTAGTAGCCAGTTTTGTTTTGTTTGTTTTTTTAATCCATTTCTGAGGCCTAACTTCCTTATATCCATTCTAACTCTGGTTTTAAGACAACCCCAGTAGCTCTAGCTCTATGTACATTATGATTCAAGAACTAAATGGAATCATTTTTTTCCCCATCCCCGAATGGCCTTCTGGTACACAGGATTGAGATTCCCTAAGTAGTTTACATATAAATCATGCATTCCATCTTTGGAGTGGTCCTGGAAAATAGCTTCTAACAAATATGTACTGAAAGTGGAAGAAAAAAATGTATGTAGGTGTCTCCCAAAGTCATCACTAAAAAGTGGCTGCCCTACCAGTGTAAATCCTGCATCTAGACAAGGGACCATGTAATTAATTCTCACCATAGCAGAACTGACATGTATCACTGGCAGATTAACGTGAGTAGAAAAGAGTGTTTCTGTCTCCTTCCTCTGACTAGAACTCAGGAATCCACATCCCTGTTTAAAAATACTGGATGAAGCCCTGGCTGGTGGCATAGTGGATAAGGCTCCAGCCTGCCATCCCAAAGGTTGCTGGTTCAATTCCCAACCAGGGCAACATAACCAGGTTGCAAGCTAGGTCTCCAGCCAGGTCTGTGGCTGGAGGCAGGTGAAAGGCAACCATACACTGATGTCTCTCTACTTCTCTGCCTCTATCCCTTCCCCTCTCTTTAAAAATAATAAATAAAAATATTTTTAAAATATACTGGATGACAGGAGATTATTTATGTTAGCAATATAAAAGGGATGAGGGGTAATTATGGATATTGGAAGCAAAAAATATACACCAATCAAATAAATACACAAACCAAACAAACATATAAACAAATAAAAATAACAATTAAAAAGCAAAAAAAAAAAAAAAAATCAAATAATGAAATATAACTGTTTCCCTATAATTTGCTTGTGCTTTTACTTACCCCAGCATCAGGACATCAAGAACCTGCATTTTCTTTATTCTCTGTATGTAAAGATCTTCCTACACAGGCTTACCAAGTATCTCTAAACCTCCTTACTTCAGTTTTAAATGGTAGAAGATCAAAATTAATATTGCCCTGCTCTCCTACACACAGTAACACACACACACGTATATACACACACACACTCACACTGGGAGAGGGAAAGAGAGAGAACCACCATACACGTTCATGCTTAAAAATAATTTACTCTACAAGAAACATTTTAATTATGCACATAATACAATTTCAACATGAAAAGAAGCCTCAAATTATATTTATCAAAATGAGTGACTTTCAATTCTATTTCAGTTTACCCGTAATGACTTAAGACTATTTTATGTTTGATAATAGAGATAGGTACTTGTTAAAAATTTAAAGAAAAATAATATTTTATTATATGGATCAGCTGAGTCTAGAAATCTTGATGTCTACAATGAAAATCTTTAACCCCAATGTGCATATTACTTAAATTAAGATAATCTTCAAATTATAGCCCTGGCTGGTGGCACAGTGGATAAGGTGCCAGCCTGCAAACCCAAATGTCACTGGATCGATTCCCAGCCAGGGCACATAACCAGGTTGCAAGCCAGGTCTCCTGCCAGGTCCGTGGCTGGAGGCAGGTGAAAGGCAACCGTACATTGATTCTTTCCCTCTCTGCCCCTCTCCCTTCCCCTCTCTCTAAAAATAATAAAATCTTAAAAAAAAGAGAGAGATAATCTTCAAATTACAAATATAGTCCAAGTAAATTCATTGTCATATTTTATCAACCAGTGAACTGAATTATCAAATAAGAAGAATAAAGTGATAATCTATGATAGGATGTTAATATATAGATAATGATATTGTAAAATATGATAAAATGGGGTTTGGGATGTGTGGAAATGGGACATTTAATCAATAAAAATAAAAATAAGTATATAATTCATAGATTACAAAAGTTAGCAAATAGGCCCTAGCTGGTGGCTCAGTGGATAGGCTCCAGCTTAGAAACACAAAGGTCACTGGTTCCATTCCCCAGTCAGGGTGCATAACGAGGTTGCAAGCCAGGTCTCCAGCCAGGTCTTTAGCTGGAGGCAGGTGACAGGCAAACATGCATTAATGCTTCTCTCCCTTTCTCCCTCCCTCCCTGTCCTTCTCTCTGAAAATAATGAATAAAATCTTAAAAAAAAAAAAAAAAAAGTTAGCAAATTAAAAAAAATAAGAAAGGATATTACAAAACAGATTCCTGGGAGATCATTTGTATTGGAGAATTGAGAAAGGAATTTTAAAAATATATTTTAATCAGTTTTCAAGTAAAATAATTTGATACATTTGTGAAATTAATAAATTGCAAAGCTAGTGAAACTAAAAGGATGATTCAGAGTATACTAGGTAAAAAATGAAGGATGAAGGAGACAAGTAGATCAGAAGAAATAATTTTAAAAATAGTTTTGGGAGAGGTGAATGTTTGGATTTTTTGATAAATAGTGGGGACAAAACAACAATAGCAACAGACTCACCAATGATTCAATATTAAAAACACAGAAATAACTGTTGTTACTATATTAAAAGGTAGATCACGTGATGGGGATTTCATCAGGTAAACATAATTTATAAATAAGAATCAGATCTAAATGATAAACTTAAAACAGAATAATTGAAAATAATTTAAGTTAATATCTCTACAGATAGATTCAAATGGACGTTGGGCAGAACTGCATGAAGAACAACAGAATATCAATTTAGTTTAGAGGTTTTCATGAATATTTATATATATATTTTTTATATATTTTTCCCATTACACCATAGAAAGAAGCCATATAACTAAACTGAAAGTACTATTAATAAAGCAATACTTACCCTGATATAATTAAATTTACTTATATTTACTTGATAATGAGCTGATAATCTATTTCATTGACTTCTCAGTATGTGTAGACTGAAGGACACTGATATAAACATACAGACATAGAAACTAAAATTAAGATAAACTTAAAAGACTTTTCAAAATTTCACAAATAGTTAATATTAGAGCTATGAAAATAACTCAAAGTGGGTATAATGACAGAATTTTGGTGATATGAGATTTTGTCTGCAATAGCCAATAGTGGCAAAATCAATTGGAAATTCTGTTACTAACAGGTAAATCTTGACTCAATAACTTATAACTGTTTGTCTTCAAAGTCTGCTGTTTTCATAAACTGTGAGGTTATGTAAGAAATCATACAAAAAATATTGACAAGTTCTGATATATAAAATACACACAACTTTGGTTCAGAACAAAATTAAGAAGAAATTGAGAGCAATAGACCAAGAATAATTTCCATGTAATATTTTAAAAAGCTTACAATATAGATGGGGGTAATAAGTTATAGGAAATTCACATTGAAAAAATATTTACAATATACATTCCTAGTAGGAAAAGAAATAGAAGTTAAAAACTGCATGCTAACTATATTGTCAAATATATTTATTGTAATGCACATGTTGTTATGCTTGTGTTTATCTTCTATAAGGAAGGGGATGGTAACACAAATTAAAATAGCAGAAATATTTTGAGAGTTAAGTAAATAATGATAAAAAAACATACAAAAGCTTATTGATGCTATTGTAATATCAGTGGTAAGATTTATGTTTAGATAGTTTTACATATAGTTTTAATAGTAAAAATATATATTCAGTAAGCAAGTACTAATCCCTGTGTAGCTGGATATAAAATATTAAGTTAGCTAATCCTAACTTAAGTTCCTTATCTGTAAAAGAGAATAATAGTATATCATTTTCATTTGTTGTTTTGAGTATTAAATATATCTCTCTCCTTATCAATATCCATATTAAAAAGGCTATAAATATATTTTCATTGAATGAATGCATTTGTTGTTTTCCCTGATAGTTTTAATAATAATATTAAACTCAGCTTGTCTTCATATATTTTGTATTTTTCATTATCAACTGTTTTCTTGAAAGAATAAAACAAGCTCATTATATGTGTATATATACACATATAAAATTATATATATATATATAATTTTTTAATTGACCACTACTATCAATACTTTAACAGCCCTGCTTATGTCTTTCAGTCATGCATGTATTATTGCACTAGCACTATCACCAAGGGGAGCTGTGTATGGCCCAGGCTTAACTATGTATAAATCAGGAAAACGACCTTAGTGATATCACAATTTCTATAAACATTTTTCCTCATCACCTCTAAATGAGAACATAATTTTACTTTAGGTGCTAACAGTGTCTGATTAATTGCATGCTAACTGAATTATAGAAAACAAACAATTGGTTATAAATATCAGAAAAATTCAAGGGAATACAGTCATGCAGGGTGTAATGATGTTTCAGTCAATGATGGAACATATTGTACATATACAATAGTGGTCCCATAAGATACAATGAAGCTAAATTTTTTTAATGCCTAGTGAATTCTTAGCCATCATAAGATTGTAGCACAATGCATGATATTAATACTATCAGCTGGAAATGTCTAGAGACACTCACCTTGATCCCAGTCAGCTTCCCACAGACATCTTTCCTTTCCAAACCAATGTTACAATTGGACTGACCCTTATTGTCATTGCAAAACACCTTTAAGTGATAACCATTAGCAAACTTGAAGAAAATAAATGTTTATTACGTACAGGCCCTGGAGCATATACAAGTCCTGTGAGAGGGGAGCACAGAGAGATGAAGGTAGAGAGGAGAGGAGGGGAGAGAGAGAAAGAGACCAGGAGTCTTACTTTTAATGAAGTCACATGTGGTTTTCCCTAGCTTGCTCTTCATTGGTGAGTTTAAAAGAGAAAAATTTAAAGAATAGAAACAGAAAAAAAAAAAATAAATAACAAGTAGTTCAAATGGCCAGTTATTTAAATCAACCAAAATCTGTAACGAATAATCCTTAGTGAGAGAAAGGTAGCCTGGATCTTTATCTACTCACTTGATGGTGTTTATTCCAGATAGTTTTTCTTGAAATGGATGCCTCTTTGAAGTGGATGTCCCTACAATTAAAGCTTAAATCAAGCACTTACATTACAAAAAAAAAAAGAGGCAGATATCAAGATTTACACTACAATTAATTATGAGTTTGTGGAGATGCTGGTGTAAACAAACCTATTGTGCTGCCAGTCTTATAAATGTACAGAACATACAATTACAGTAGTGGGCTCTATCATCTAGGTTTGTGTAAGTGCACTCTGGGATGTTCATGTAACAGGGCAGAGAAGCCATCCCCAAAGACCCCACAGTCCATGGTTTTGAGAAGCAGGAAGGCAAGACTACAGCTTTGAAGGCACTTTGCATATCTATGGCAGGCTGGCAGCTAGGACCTGTGAAAAGGTGAATGATACTATCTAAGATACCTTGCATATCAATGACAAGGAGATAGGGGAGCCTTTCCTGAAGAGCAGCCAGAAGCAAGGGGTCCATGCTGTCTGATGGGAAGAAGGGCTCCCCTCTGCCATGAGAGGAAGCACAAGGGAAGGAGCATGTTGGAGGGCCATGATGGCGAAGCAGGTGTAGCAGCCATGTGAGAAGTAGCTATACAGTTTACAGTCAGGATTTGGCCTTGCAGCCTGGGTTAGTAGGAAAGCAGGCATGCTGCTGCCTTGATCATACTGTTCCAGCTGACTCCAAAGCCACCAAAGACTCTGCCTTGCAGACTCAGCCTCTATCTGGACTCTTGGAACATGGGGCATGCAGGGAGGACACGTTCTTAGGATTTGTGCATTTCCTGGACTTCGCCATGATCCAGTGTAGCATGGCACATACTTTTCTGGACTATTATATGGAGGTTGAGTAAAACACTCAAGGGCTTTTCAGTTATAAGGGGCTCATGCGCCCACCACCAAAGGAAAAACTCTTAATAACTGAGTTGGTGAAAAGGACAGGAATTTGTTTATTTAAATTTTATACAGGCTTAGCTTAATGGTGAATTTCTGCTGTTATGTTCCACTCCCTTGAAAACACCCATAAGCATACAGTCCTGCCAAATTGGGCCAGTTCTAGAACAGAGAAGTCAGAGGTACAGTCTTTTTCCAGAAAAATAGAAGTCCTATGCTTCTTATTTCCCAAGCACAGTTCTGCTTTGCCAGCAGCTTGCATCCATCTGAACTCAGTTAAGGAGCATCTCGCACACTTTTCCTAACTCTTAATTCAGAATTTCTCTTAAGCCACGTGTGTCTAACAGCATGTTCTCCTTAACTCTGAGCAAACCACGTGTTTAACTTTACTTAATCGCTGCTGCCTTGTTTTTAAATCCCCTATCGCAGCCCTTGATCGGAGGGCATGGTGACTCGATAAATCTCACGTAGCATCACTGTTCTATGGTTAAAAATCCCTCCTATTTTCTTGGTTTGTGAAGCACAATGGCTGTGCTCCACTGAGTCCCATCCCCCATCCCCAAACCACAGGCTTTTTAAAGGAATGGCTCTCTTCCATCCTGTAACAGATGACATCACACTCCAGATCCTGAAGGAAAGATTTGACAGCTAAGGAATGAGGAACTATTGGTTTCGGTTTATAGCCTTTTAGAGAGCAAGGGAAATGCTAAGTCTCGTGGGAAAACAAGGCTCTGAGCAAGAGTGCACGCAGCTCCCCACCCACCACCAAGTTTGAAATATAGTAAATAAAAACCTGTTTTTCTCAACACTAATTGTTGGGTCTCACATCAAGGTGCTCAGTGAAACAGCCCCTCTTTGCTCGGTAACATTCAGACAACTACAAACTTGCCTAAGGATGCATTTCTCAGAAAGGATCCAAGTTGCTAAGTGACATGACTATATTTAGTCATCCTGCTTACTCATAAACCTTGACAAAGTTGGATCTACCATGGACGATTCCACCAGCCACTAAAAATCCCTTGTCCATCTCATGCATTACATTAAACAATAATGGGAATGTTTGAGAATAACATTGTAATGAATTAGAGGAGAAGACTTTAAATGTCTACCTGCCCAGATTAAGGTCTTTTATAAGTGAATTCATGACTTCACAATTAATTAGCCCTTTAGTCCTCTATTTTTAAACAAAGGAAGCCTTTCAACTGAAAAACAATTAAATACTTTTCAAATGTAAACTGAAAAAAACATTAAGTATATCTCACATGTAAACTTTCCTTATTTGTAACTGTACAGAGTCTGACTTGAAAAAAAAAAGAAAACTTAAATGTTGATTTTTATATGTAACAGTTTGTAACAACTTCAGCATTAATATTGCATTTATTCAGGGATGTGAGCTATGTAAGTTTATTATGAGGTCCCCAAATGACCCTGAGTAATTCTCATCTAAAGCAGGCAGTATGAAGTTAATAGTGAAAACAGTAAATGAACGTACTTCGGCAGCATAGAGTAGATTCCATTCCATTCTGCTGGAGAGTAAATAAAGCAATGTGAACTTGGGTGCAGTTCCTACACCCTCCCGGTTTAATGAGTTTAATGACTAACACTTAATTAGAATGGAAATAACAACTATCTAGATATTACCCTGAAATACATGTCCCATCAGAAAATACTTCTATACTAGGAACAAAAATTTCCCATATGTGCATATTTGTGCACACACACAAATACCTAACCCTTTCACATACACAGATATTTTTTTTTACTCACTTTTGCTTGCCATAAATTACTGCCCATGAAAATAGTTTTATTGAAAACATTTTTTCCAAAAATAATTTTACATCAAACTTATTTGTACTTTACTATTGTAGTAATGAAAATACATCAAAGAATCCCAATGTCACTACAAATTGGTAGAGAAAATTGAAAGGATCCGCCATGGTCTGGTGGGATTGTTAAGTTTTAGTTCTATCTGGATACCAGCTAATGAACATGACTCTGCCTAGTTATTTAAAAACTTGGGATTTTTTTTTTTTTTACATCTGTATATGGTTTTATAAAATTTACTGTAGTTTCTATAGGCAATGGCAAAAATGAATAGGTATTAATAAGTTAAACACAAAGGCTGCCATGGCTCAGTGGATTGAGCTTCAGCCTTTGAACCAAAGGGTCACAGGTTTGTTTCTCAGTCAGGGCACACATCTGGGTTGCAGGCCAGGTTCTCACTTGGGGGCAAGTAAGAGGTAACCACACATTGATGTTTTTCTACCTTTTTTTTTCCCCCTCTCTTCTTCTGTTCTAAAAATAAATAGATAAATAGATAAAGATCTTAAAATATATATATAGCCTTTGAACCTAAGGGTCACTGGTTTGATTCCCAGTCAGGGTACATACCTGGGTTGTAGGTCAGATCTCCAGCCAGGTCAGTAGCTGGCTACTGAGAAACATTGATGTTTCTCTCTCTTTCTTCCTCCCTCCCTTCACCTCTCTCTAAAAATAAAACCTTAAATATATATATATATATATATATATATATATATGTATATATATATATATATTCCTAGAAATTTCTATAAGCAAACTAAAACATATTTCTAGGGGAACAGAAATTGCATACCATTTCTATGTGCTGTCAGTGTTCATTGTTACCTACCCTATACCAATCAATGTAGCAGAAGTGTGTGTCTATCCATTTCACTTTTTTTTAAATAAAGATTTTATTTAGTATTTTTAGAGAGAAGGGAAGGGAGAGAGTCAGAGAGGGAAAGAGACATCAATGTATGGTTGCCTTTCACCTGCTTCCAGCTACAAATCTGGCTGGAGACTTGGCTTGCAACCTGGTTCTGTGCCCTGGCTGGGGAATCAAACCAGTGACCTTCGAGTTCACAGGCTGGCACCTTATCCACTGTGCCTCCAGCCAGAGCCCCATTTTACTTTTTACCCAATCTCAGAAACTTCTCCTCTTTGCTTTCCCCCTCCTCCCTCATCTATCACCAGTGGATTTCATGCAATCCCCTTATGTCTTCTCCTTTGTTTGTGATGTATAAAATAGGTGTTATAACTGCCATTTTCCAGAGCATTTCCTCAGTCCATTGAGATTTTTGCTTCCCAGCAATTATCAGTTTGGCTGAAATAAATGAATAAAAACTCTCTACAGGTTTGGATGTTTCTTACATTGATAAGCAACAGGACATGAGAGCTTGTTTCAGAAGACAAATGGGTTGAGGAGATGTATTTTAATATCTCAACACAGAAGTTAGAGTTCCCCAGCCCTCCATTCAGGCATGAGGCTCTAGGGTTCATCAAAAAAGTACAGTTGGCAGAGACCCGAAGATAAAATTTTCAAGATTGTATTACTAATACCCTTCAGTATGAGAACCCATGGACTTGGATTCCAAAGTCATACTGTTAGCCTCTAGGCTAGTCTAACTCAAGCTATTCTATACCAGTTTCCCCTAAAAGTGTAGGGGATCATGAGCAGAAGCTGTAGATCCCCATGAGTGTTGAATCAGTTCTACCCAGATTGATTTTTACACTAAATGATAGTTTTATGGATAATGGCTGTTCTGTAGAGCTAAATTAGGAAATGAACACACTGTGAATCAAGTATGGAGATACATAATTTCTGGGCATCTCTCCTCTGACAAGACTGTGTGGCCTGAGGTCCTCTGTAAGAGGACAAGGAAGGATATTGAACTGCTTTCAAGAAGGAGTGACCAAATTTGAGGTCAGACGAGGGATAGTTCACTCATATGGGAACTGAATTGAAAAGTGGAACACACACTGATGGAAGGCTGCTAGGCTCAGACTCTTCATCATACATTTTTTTAAAACCAAGCAATCTCCTGAAGGCTAAATTAGAACACTTAGAAGAAATGTTTCTTTTGTTCTCAAAGCCTGTACTTCTCTCTCCAGCCCCATATTTTACAATGCACTTCACTGCCTACACAATAAACTAGGAAAGGCAAGAACATATGTTCCATGTATTCCATGAAGAACCATTTACTAAATGTCCATTATTTGCTTTGTATGGTATTAGACCTGAAAGCAGAAATAACTATGACACACACTTAAATTCAAGGTTTTGAATTTTTAAAAGAAGTAATGCATATATTCTAAAAGATAGATTAAAATAATACTTAAAAATGAACAATAGTTAAAGTAATGAAATGCGGAGGCAATTAAACTGGTGTGGCTGCAATGTCAAGGTAGTTTAAGTGAGCAAAGTGAAACTTAAGCCAGAATAAACACTGTTGAATCCAAAAAAAATGAAACTTGAGAACAATCAATCACAGCCGACCAGGCTTCCCCAAATAAGGCACCTTAGTGATTGTTTTCCTATCTTCTCCATTAAAACCTTAGCTCCAGCTTGTAGAGCTCCATTTTTGGTTTGGAGCTGGCCAATTTGAATAAATCGAAATTAAAATAAACTCCTAACAGTGTTTATGTGTCTCAGTTTTTATTTTAACACAATGCATGACAAAGGAATGTGATAAAATTAAGCACTGAAAAGGGTACACTATGAATGTTGTGAATTACTCTTGTGGCCTATGCAGGTTTTGACACATTATAAATCTGTAAGCCTAGAAGCCATTTGTCCATCAACGAAAGTGTCAGAAAAATTCTTGTAATTCAGGTTTTCTTAGGCTCCATAGCAATTCCTTACTTATATTAACCTCTTAGGTCAAACTGTGAGTTAACTACAATACATAAAATATGTCTGACCTTTAATTTATTAAATTGTTATTCTATATTAACTCAATTTGAGTCATGAGATTTCTACTTCAAACTGGATTTCCATATCAATATAAACACATAATGAAGACTAGATATATTATTACAGAACCAGCCAATAGTGTTCTGGAACAGATGTGGGATTGCCTGCCACTGAGAAGCATGACACCCAATGCAAGAGTTGATGAGAAAGGAAAGAGGTTGTTTATTTAAAGGTTATACAGATTTAGAATAATGTCACATTCCTGCTGTTAAGTCCTGCTCCCTTTAAAAAAATCCAAAGCACATAGTTCTGCCTCTGTCTGCCAAACCAGGCCAGTTTCAGAATATGCCGCTCAGAGGTACAGTCTTTCAGAAGAGCAGAAGTCTGCAGCTCAGCATTCCCAATCACAGTTCAGCTCCAAGCATCTCATGTCTAAGTGGCCAGGCAAGTCCCTAGCAGTGCCCCCAGCTCTGCCTCCATCTCCTCCAGGTAGACTTTCTAAACTCATGGTAGATTCACTGACCTTCCCACCTCCAAACAGACCTCTTTCTCACTGCAGAACTTGCCAGTCTCTCCTGACCTTCATCCCACACTAATTTAAATGCTCGGTGTGGAACTGGATATGTGATCTCATATCCAGTCCTTTTATGCTGCATTAGTGTCTCCCATTTTTGTCAGCTCCCTATTGTCTTTGACCCTTTTTGGCTATCATCATTAGTCAGGATAGGAGTTCCCAGTGACCCACGGGCATCTGAGGTGAGCATCCACCCTCCCGGCTCTGTCAAGAGTCCCTGAACTTTCTCACAGTCTTGTACATAATTCACCCTGGGCAGCAGCCTTATTCCCTTCAGGAAAGATATGGCTATTAACTTAACTTTTGTTATGCAATATATTTTAAACACTGTACCTTCTGCTCTGTGGGCACCGCTCCCTACCCCACATCCCTGCCTGAAGGCAGGATTAGGTGGTGGTCCCCTATTATCAGGGAACCATGTTCTATACCCCATTACACTATGATGTATGAGAAATGTATACTGTTATGAGGAGGCTAAACAAATATTAATACTTCTTCCTCCTAAATTCTTCAGACTGGGCGAATAATAAAATTGACAGAGACAGATTGATAGGAGAAAATCACATTTGAATACATGTGCATGGGTAATTGACAAAAGCATGGAAATTCCTTTGCAATTCCAAAGACAATGAAGCAAAATGAGGTATATGAGATATTTCTGGACAAAGAAGAAAGAAGTGCGGGGATAGGATATGTGATTTTAGAAGTGAGAGTGGGAGATTTAGGGGTAGAAGGCAAATCATTGCTAGGTGATTCATGCATTGTTTTCAAAAGCCCATATCAATGAGAAGGTTAATGAATTAAGAGATAAGAAATATTTGATTTCTTATTGCTATAGCTGTTTTTCGTGTACATGAACAATATGTAAAACCCATACATACATTTTGGACTAAAAGAAGTTCCACAATAATAAACATGGCATTCAATATTTTCATTACACAACTGAATTGAATATTATCAGTATTCAGTTTTTACTTTTTACAACTGCACATGCATGGCATTATTTTCTACTTGCATGGTTTGGCAAATTGTTCCTTGGAGAAAATGCTGGCGCCAATGAAGCTTATTTTATTATTGATTTATGACTTGTGGTTGATTGACTTGTTAACTTAATAAGTGAGTTGACTAAATGCAACACTTAAACACAGTTTCTTGAAATAGGCTTCACCAATGATGTAAAAACTGCAAAAAAAAAAAAAGGTCTTGATTTCAAAGGAAATGCTGGGTTGAGCGTTTAAAGGGATGTTTTGCGTGAAGACATACTTTTTAGTGCAGGGCTTCTCAAGGCCAGTACCATTGACATTTTGGACCAGATAATTCTTTTTTTCTAGGAGGTGCTTTGTGCATTGTAGCATATTCAGCAGTATCTCTGCTTTCTACCCATCAGATACCAATAACAACTCCCCACCTTCCACTTGTAAAGATCTAAAATGTCTTCAGATATTATCCAACGAGGCCAAAACAAACTCCTTCACCTCTCTTCCATTAGAGGAGGGAGGTAACGGAAATTCAGAGATCACAAATCAAAGGCAGAATCTAACCAAGCACAGACGTTTGTCTAGAAAGGCCTTGAGGCACACACAAAAAAGACATTTAGTGCAAATTAAACTGAAGTAGTAAAGTCAATATGTTTCATTATGTTAAAATTACTAAAACTAAAATGATTACTAATGTATGTATTTTTAAAAGTCAATTAACTTAAAAACCAAAATTATATTTTTATCCATACAATTAAGATAATCTGAATTCCCAAATTTAAAAAAATGTAATATTTTTTGACTGGTATGGCTCTGCTAGAAGGGCATTTTCCCACAAAGAAAATGTCCCTGTTTCAATTCTTAGCAGGGCACATGCCTGGGTTGCAGGTTGCAGGTTCTGTCCCTGGCAGGAGCACATACAAAGGGCAATGCGCCCTGACCAGGGCAGAACCTGCAACCTGCAAGATGAGAAGCTGATGGTTCTCTCACATTGATGTTTCTTTCCCAGCTCTCTAAAATAGAATATATAAAATATTTTTTTCTTAAGAAAGAAAATGTAATATTTGAAAGCACTGCAACTCTTCACAGGTTCTGTTAGTCTGAAAATATGAGTCTCTAAAAGACTATTTTCTAGAATTTTCAAAATGGAGGAGTAAAGTAATGACATTCTCAGCATGAGGTATTTATCACATCATTTTATCAATGATGGCATTCTCAAATTATTAATCATTTTAAACTAAAGGGTAATTAAGGAAAAAACTATCTTCAATAAGAGAGACATTATATGACTATTTTAAAACACATAAATGTTAATTTAAAATGTTGGACACTAAATTAGTCGTTCACATAGTCTAATTACCCATTTTTTAAAACTCAGAGAACACAATTATGACAAATAAATTAGAAACAAAGTTTTATTAGGATAACATTTAATTAACATTATCCTTAAATAAGAATGATATTAAGAAAGACATGCATTTACAAGAACCAGCTCCAATTCTTTCCTTAGTAGAAATGATCATTTATTAAAGACCAGAGCAGAGTTAGTTAATTATGGTGTGATTGCCATAAAAATCATTCAAACTTGGCAACTCTCAATAAATTAAAATTCTATAATTGTGTCAGCATCAGAACAATTCAACAAAGAAGTCACTTGCCTATATTCTTAATGTTATTAAGAATGAAAAGCTATGAGATATGCAATATTCAATTACTATGTTAACATGTGCTCATGTATACTTACAAATAGAAATTAAACTCCTGGCATTCCTGCGAGCTGAGATTTGTCAATTCTTAAATAAAGACAAGATTTACTAATTTCTATAATGTATCACAGATCTTCTTACAAGCTTCACACGATTTCCCCATGGTAAGCCTTCAATTTCTATAGCTAAACTTGCTTGAAAAACAGTAGAATATTAAAACTACATTGAGCAATTCAAGGGATTTCACTGACAACATATCCATGTACATCCTGCCAAGGAGTTTCTGTCTACATGGCACTGACTATTGCACTACTCACTCCCTTTGTGCAGCTACCCGGAGACTGCTTATAGAGATGTACTCAAATTGAGTCAGACTAGATGGTTGCTTGCTAAAACTTTTGTTTCTCCTCAGTGACTTTTAAGGTCTTGAAAGCTTTATATCAGGTCTTTGTGTTAAAGTAAAAGTGAGTTAAGCACCAGTTGTTTCTTGGAAAATGGCAAACTCCCCTGTGATTACTGGTGCTCTTGTTCAGATTGTGAAGGTGATGGCTACAGTAGATGTATATGGAGTATATACTACAGCTCCTAGTAGATGTATATGGTGTTTCCTTCACCAACAGTGGATTTAGAATGCACTTCTTCTGAAAAATACTCTTTGTTTTGGGAAGATCTGTGTCATGTTGGTTAACCAAAGGGGATCTGCTCTGTAACCTACGGGAGAAGAGACAGGCAATGAAACCTGAAAGTGAAGAGGCTGAGAGAGGCAAAGACCAACCTGGATACTTGGATGATGCTTTGCATGCATTTCCCATGGAATAATGTTGTGTTTGGACTGGACTGGTAGGAATTGTTGTAATCTGACAGAATGACCCAAAGGTCCCCAAGCTTGAGGCCATCCCAATGGAATTAATATCTGTTGCAGATATTTGAATGAAAGAAAAGGAGTTTATGGAGTAGGTGGCTGGTCTCAGAGAGTGAACTGCTGATAGTGATGGAAGTAACTCTCGGCTGCTGAGGTGAGCTGGTCTGCATAGGGTGGTGTCTCCAAGCAGTCAGAAGGGAACAGAGACCACACAACTGGTAAATGCATCTGGATGCAGTTCCCTTCTGGTTTTCACAGGCTTTCAACATATTTTGTCTAAGGTAAGAATTAGTTTCTGCTGACACTGTAAAAAAAATTATGGCAAGGTCTGTACACATGTTTTGATAAGGTAGAGCTAAGAGATGGTGGTAGCAAGAGACGACCAAGACATATTCATTAATTTGCAGGATATCACTAAAACAAAAGGCACAATATCTGAAATTTTAAATGATGCCTGGAAAGAAGAACCAGGTTTTCAGGCGGTAAAAAAGGCAAGAGAACATGAAAACAAAAAAGAGAGAAAAGTAGAGAGTAGGAGAAAAAAAAAAAAGAAAATTTCAAAAGTCAGAGAGGTTGTGAAAGGATTATAAATTTGAGTAAACTAACAAATCCTGTCATGTACTTGCAGGATTCCACATGCAGAAATAATGCATGGAATTAAATGTTCTATACTATGCTTTTTCTTTTAACCACAGCTGCTGAGGTCAAGTGCCTACTGAATAAAATATAACCTTATGTTTAAAAGCTAATTTACCAACTTTTAGCATCATGAATTAAATCGGTCACTTTTCTACTCATTGATTATTAGTTAACTCAGTACCTTCTAAAAACACTGCTTTGCTTATTTTATAGCATTTAGCTTTCCATTTCAAGTAATAAATATGCAATAGGTATAACTTCAACAAATTTTAAACATATATTTATATAATATTCTCCCTTGGAGATAACCACAACTATTTCTAGCAGAAATGTAAAGTCATATTAGGATTCAACATATGCAGACACATGATTATGTAATTTATATAAATTACCTGATTATGTAATTTATAAAAATGCTAAATTCTTTTTCTGCAATGTTTAATTAATATAGTCTATTGAAATTATTCTGATTTATAATTTTAAAGTAATTTTTAAGGAAAGCATCTTGCTTTTCAATAGCTTATTCTACCTCTTATTTTCTTATTTTAATCATCAAAAATTATAGATCAATGATGAAAAGTTATGACTGAGCATTTAAAAACTGCCTTTGTGCCTCTGCATAAGTTTGGTATTGGTTAGTAGAATTAGTTTTATATTTAGTGATTATACTATTTAAAGATTCCTAAGAAATTTCCAAGAATAATTGTTATACCTTTTAAATTAGTTTTTGGTTTAATACAGAGGGTCAAATGATTTTTTTCTCACATGAACTATTGATTTAGGGAATTATATTTATAGGTACAAATTATTGACTATCTTTGCATTAGTAGAATGATTCTTATATTTGAATGTTGAATTTTTAAAATATATTGATGAAATTCATTTTGGCATATATTATTAATAACTGCTTATCTGTAATTTCTTTTTTAAAAATTTGTTAGTTTTCCTTATCTATATTATTCTTGGTTATTTAAAATAAATTAAAAATCATTTCTTCATTTGATAAACTCTAATATTTAAAGCTGATTTTAATTCTAAAATATGATTATTAGCCCTGGCTGGTGGCACAGTGGACAAGGCGCCGGCCTGCAAACCCAAAGGTCGCAGGTTCGATTCCCCAGCCAGGGTACATAACCAGGTTGCAAACCAGGTTTCCAACCAGGTCCATGGCTGGAGACAGGTGAAAGGCAACCATACATTGATGTTTCTCTCCCTCTCTGCTTTTCTCCCATCCTCTTTCTCTGGAAATAATAAATAAATGTTTTAAACAAAATTTTTTAAATAAATAAAATATGATTACTGAAGTAATAAATAAATAAATATATAAAGATTTTATTTATTATTTTCAGAGAAGGGAAGGTAGAGAGGAAGAGAGACATCAATGTATAGTTGCCTTTCACCTGTCTTGAGCTATGGATTTGGCTGGAGAGCTGACTTGCAACCTGGTTATGTGCCCTGGCTGGGAATGGAACCAGAGACTTTTGGGTTTGCAGGCTGGTGCCTTATCCACTGTGTCACCAGCCAGGGATCTGAAATAATGAATATTTTTATAAATCTCCTTTTCCCTGTCCATAATGACTACTGACTTATAAAGTTTTTAATTTGTAAAATAATTTTGTAATAATTTTATCAATTAAATTTAGCAAAAATTCTTACTGGTATTTTTAGATAATGAAATTTATTTATAAAAACTTGTGTATTTATTCTTACATGTTTAAACTTCTGCTACCTTCAAAGTACTTTCTATTCGATGCAATACACCTATTGAGACATTTTTTTTTTTTTTTTTTCCCCACTGCTCAAATCAGATTTTGAACTTATAAATTTTGGTGCCTTTTAGTACGTCTGGCTTTTGCTCTGCTTCACCTCTTCCACAGTTGCAAAAGGTTTTCTTTTCAGAACTCTTTTCATCCTGGGAAACAAAAATGTCTTTTGGGGCAAGATCCATTGAATAGGAAGGGTGCGGCATGGAGTTTATACCATTTTTGGTCAAAAACTGCTAACACTCACTATGGTATGGGCAGGTGCTTTATCATGAAATGGGCAAAGAAGTTGTAAGAATCTTCATAAAAGGATTCACTGAAGCAAAATGCAGCATCTCACAAAACACCAGCTGGTAAACAAATGGTTTCCTAGAGTGACAGAACTATGTCTTACATGAGGCTGGCCCTCCAGAGCATAATTCCAGTATTTTGGGGGATATATATATATATATATATTCCACACCTGAGAAGCTTTTAAAATTGCTTTTAGAGAAAGAGGAAAGGAGATAGGAAGGAATAGAGAAACATAAATGGAAGAGAGAAACATTGGTCAGTTGCCCTTATGAGCCCGGAACTTACCAGGGACCAAACTCACAATCTAGATATGTGATCTGACTGGGAATTAACTGGGAATTACCCTGGCCTGACTGGCCAGGGTAATATGTTTATATTTATTAAACAATATTTGTAATGTTGAACAAACCATTGTATTGACTTCACCAATTTCATTTATTTTTATTGTTGTTATTTATATTCAAAGTTTTAGGTGAATGCTTTTATAGTCTTTACAAAATAAAAGTTAAAAAAATTGACTTTCCTCATAATTCAGTCTTAAAATAGCTAATTTTAAGTAAAATACATTATTTTTATTTTTAATTTTAATGACATCAATATAATTTTGATTTCTTGTTAATATATTGCTTATAAAATTTTAATTTACCCCAAGAAACTTGTTTTTCCATTTTATCATTTCATAGCTTTCTTAAATTCTGCAAAAAAAATTGTCAACACTTTTGGCTTTAGGAAAAATGTTATAGTTTTTTTAAGTTTAATAAAATAGTATATACAAGATCTGTCGCAAAAATATCGAATGCAAACTTTTAATTATAGAGACACATTAGCGCAATACTTTCAGGACAGAACTTCTTATATCACATTAACATTGACAATACTTTGTGTTTTATTATGTGTACACAATATAACAATGTTAATATTTCTCTAATGGCCTAAATATTTTTTATTTTAGCTGTCAAATATGGCCATGATATTTTAAAAGTCTGTCACTATTATTATCATTTTAATGTATCAATATTCATATTTTTCTGGTTAGTCTTAATAAAATAATAATACTGATAATTACAACTTTACCTTAAACAACATCCCATTCAATTTGATATAGGGAAAAATGATATTTGATTGTTCTGATATTATGACTTTGATTATATTCCTTTTTTTTTTTTTGTAAAGATTTTATTTCATGATTTTTTAGAAAGATGGGGAAGGGAGAGAGGCAGAGAGGGAGAGAGACATCAATGTTGCTTCTCACCTGCCTCCAGCCACAGACCTGACTGGAGACCTGGTTTGCAACCTGGTTATGTGCCCTGGCTGGGGAATCGAACCTGCGACCTTTGGGTTCGTAGGCCAGCGCCTTAACCACTGTGCTACCAGCCAGGGCTGATTATATTCCTTTATGTTCTCGATACTTCTTTGTTTTTTCCTAAGCACCTATTTTAAATTTCTTTACTTGGGTTCAAATAACTTAGAAGTTATATACTTTTTCAGCTTGTCATTCTTAAAGATAGGCAGTAATTTATGTAGTTGTATTTAGATAGGTTTTTAAAAATTTATGATAATCTGATTTTCTTCAGGTTTAAATTACTCTACTTTTTATGAAATATTCTGTCACTTATCACAGTTTAATTTTATCTGTACCCTAATTTGTAATTAGACAACATCATGTTTTACTAGTAACATTGCTTATTGTCTCTTATTTTTATCATTCTTACCATTTTTATTATTACATTCCATTCACATGTAATATTTCTAGAATTAGTGTGTAGGTGGCATACTAAATGGGTCTTGCCTGTGATAGAATCTGTGAGGCACCCATAGAACAATGATGGTTTGGATGATTTGAATTTCTTCAGTCACAATGTTTTAACCTGAAAATTTGCATCCATCTTTTAATACTTTCCCGCATGCAGAGAAATTTGAGTTAGATTAGATATTTTTTTTACTTATTATGAATAATGTTCCTATTCTGCACTAGCTAATTATGTGATTTTTTTTTCAATTTAATTTTATTGTTGTTGTATTACATCTGTCCCTCTTTTCTTCCCCTGTCCCCTTCCCCACCCACACACTCTCCCCCAAAGTCAATCGCACTTGCTGTCCATGTCCATGGTTCTTCCATATTAGTTCCTTGACTAAACTGTTTCCCTTCTTTGCCTCTTTCTCCACCCTCCCACCTACTCCCTCCCCTCACCCCACTGAAGGTTTAATCATTATATTCATGTATCTGGTTCTTTTTGCTTGCTTGTTTGTTTTGTTCATTATTGTCCTGTAATGGGTGAGATCATATGATATTTGTCCTTCACTGACTGGCTTATTTCACTAAGCATAATACTCTCCAGTTCCATCCATGTTGTTGCAAAGGGTAGGACTTTCTTACTTTTTTCTGCTGTATAGTATTCCATTGTGTAAATGTACCAAAGGTTTTTGATCCAATCATCCACCAATGGGCACTTAGGCTGTTTTCAGGACTTGACTATTGTAAACATTGCTGCTGTGAACATAAGGGTACATAGATTCTTACAAATTAGTGTTTCAGGGTTCTTCAGGTATAGTCCTAATAGTGGAATTGCTGAATCAAAAGGTAGTTCCATTTTTAGTTTTTTTAAGAAAACTACATACTGTTTTCCATAGTGGCTGCACCAGCCTACATTCCCACCAATAGTGCACCAGGGTTCCCGTTTCCCCACATCCATGCCAACACTCATTGTTTGTTGATTTGTTGATGATTGTCATTCTGACAGGTGTGAGGTGGTATCCTATTGTGATTTTAATTTGTATCTCGCTGATGACTAGTGATGTTGAACATTCTACATATGCCTTTGGGCCTGTTGTATGTCTTCCTCAGTGAGTTGTCTGTTCAGGTCCTTTGTCCACTTTTTTATTGGGCTGTCTATATTCCTGGTGTTGAGTCACATTAGTTCTTTATATATATATATTGGATATCAAACCCTTGTCTGAGGTGTCATTGGCAAATATGTGTTCCTGTACAGTTGGTTCCCTTTTAATTTTGCTGGTGTTTTCTTTAGCTGAACAGAAACTTTTCAGTTTGATATAGTCCCATTTGTTGATTTGTTCTTTTATTTCCTTTGCCCTTGGAGAAGTATCAGTAAACATATTTCTGTGTAGGATATCTAAAATTTTACTGCCTATATTTTTCTCCGAGACCTTTATGGTGGCACTGCTTAGGTTTAAGTCCTTTATCCATCTTGAGTTTATTCTGGTGTATGGTGTAAGTTGGTGATCTAGTTTTATCTTTTTGCATGTTGCTGTCCAGTTCTCCCAACACCATTTGTTGAAGAGACTGTTTTACTCCATTTTATGTTCCTTTTCCCTTTGTCAAATATTAACTGCCCATAGAGTCCTGGGTTTATTTCTGGGCTCTCTATTCTGTTCCATTGATCTATATGTCTATTCTCTCTCTTTTTTAAAGATTTTATTTATTATTATTCAGAAAGAGGGGAAGAGAGAGAGTCAGAGAGGGAGACAGACATCAATGTATGGCTGCTTTTCACCTGCCTCCAGCCACAGACCTGACTGGAGACCTGGTTTACAACCTTGTTATGTGCCCTGGCTGGGGAATTGAACCTGTGACCTTTGGGTTTGCAGGCGCCTTATCCACTGTGCTACCAGCCAGGGCATTATATGTCTATTTTTATGCCAGTACCAAACTGTTTTCATTACAGTAGCCTTGTAGTATAGTTTGATATCCAGTATTGTGATTCTTCCTACCTTGTTCTTCTTTCTCAAGACTGCTGTGGCTGTTTGTGGGTGTTTTTTGCTCCATATAAATTTTTGAAGTATTTTTTCTATTTCTGTGAAGTATGTCTTTGGTATTTTAATTGGATTGTATTGAATCTATAGATTGCTTTGGGTAGTATGGACATTTTAATGATGTTAATTCTTCCCATCTATGAACATAGTATATGCTGCCATTCATTTGTATCTTCCTTAATTCCTTTCTTCAATGTTCTGTAGTTTTCTGAGTACAGGTCTTTTACCTCCTTGGATAAGTTTATTCTTTAGTACTTTAATTTTCTTGTTGCTATGGTAAATGGTATTTGTTTTCTAGCTTCTATCTCTGATGTTTCATTATTGGTATACAAAAATGCTTTTGACTTTATATCCAGCTATTTTGCTAAATTTGCTTATTAGGCTGAGTAAGTTTTTGGTGGAGTCTACCATATTTTGTATGTACACTATCACACCATCTGCAAATAATGACAGTTTTACTTCCTCCTTTCCAATTTGGATACTTTTGATTCCTTTTTCTTCTCTGATAGCTATGATTAGAACTTCCAAAACAATGTTGAACAGAAGTGGAGAAGGTGGACAGCTTTGTCTTGTTCCTTGATCTCAGGCGGAAAGCTTTTAGTTTTGCCTGTTGAGTATGATGTTGGCTACAGGTTTTTCATATATGGCCTTCATTATGTTGAGGTATGCTCCCTGTATTCCCATTTTGCTGAGTGTTTTTATCATAAGTGTTGTTGTACTTTAAAATGCTTTTTCAGCATCTATTGATATGATCATATGGTTTTTGTCTTTCATTTTTTTGATGTGGTGTATTACATTTATTGGTTTGAGAATGTTGTGCCATCCTTGCATGTCTGGGATGAAACCCACTTGATCATGGTGTATGATCTTTGTAATGTATTGCTGGGTCCAGTTGGCCAATATTTTGTTGAGAATCTTAGCATCTATGTTCATCAGAGATATTGGCCTATAGTTTTCTTTCTTAGTTGTGTCTTGACCTGGTTTTGGGATTAGAATAATATTGGCCTCATAGAAAGAGTTTGTGAGTCTTCCCTCTTCCTGGATTTTTTGGAATAGGTTGAGAAGGATAGTAATTAGTTCTCTAAATGTTTGGTAGAATTCACCTGTGTAGCCATCTGGTCCAGGGCTCTGTGTTTTGGGAGATTTTTGATTACCTCTTCAATTTCACTAGTTGTTTTTGGTCTATTCAGGCTTTCTGCTTCTTCTGGATTCAGTTTTGGTACATTATACATTTCCAGAAATCTGTCCATTTCAGCCAGGTTGTCATTTCTTGTCATATAATTGTTTGTAGTAATTTCATACAATCCTTTGTATTTCTGAAGTATCAGTTGTGACTTCTCCTCTGTCAATTCTGATTTTGTTTATTTGGCTTCTCTCTCTTTTCCTTGATGAGTATGGTTACAGTCTTGTCAGTTTTGTTTATTTTTTCAAAGAACCAGCTCCTAGACTTATTGATTTTTCAAATTGTAGATTTAGTCTCTAAGTTATTTAATTCTTCTCTGATCTTGATGATTTCCTTCCTTCTACTTGTTCTGGGCTTTGTTTGTTGTTGCTCCTCTAGTTCTTGCAGCTTTATGATTAGGTGGTTTATATAAGCTTCTTCTATCCTTTTTAGGTAGGGCTGTATTGCTATAAATTTCCCTATAAGGACTGCCTTTGCTGTGTCCCATAGGTTTTAGACTGTTGTGTATTCATTGTAATTTATTTCCAGAAACTTTTTGATTTTGTCTTTGATCTCATTGTTTACCCAATCCTTACTTAAAAGCATGTTATTCAGTCTCCATGAGTTAGTGTGTTTTTGTTTTTTTCCCTTGAGGTTGGTTTCTAGTTTCAAGCCATTGTGATCTGAGAAGATGCTTGGTATGATTTTAATTTTCCTGTATTTGTGGAGGCTTGTCTTGTGACCTACCATGTGGTCTTAGAGAATGTTCCATTTGAAAAGAATGTGCATTTTGCTTCTTTGGGGTGAAAGGTTCTCTATGTATCAGTTAGGTCCATTTCCTCTAGAGTGTTGTTCAATGCCACAATATCCTTGGTGTTTATTTTGTTTGGAAGATCTGTCCCTTGTTGACAACAGGGTATTGAAATCCCCTACTATTAGTGTGTTGTCATCTATATCCTTGAAGTCCTCCAAGATTTTCCTTATATATTTGGGAGCTCCTATGTTGGGTGCATATATGTTTACCAGAGTTATATCTCCCTGATGGTTATTCCCTTAAGTATTATGAAATTTCCTTCTTTGTTCTTTTTAGCACCTTCATCGTAAAATCTATTTTGTCTGAAATAAGTATTGCTACTCTAGCCTTTTTTCCATGTCCATTTACTTGATATATATTTTTCCATCCCTTCATTTTCAATCTGTGTTGATCTTTTGTTCTGAGGTGGGTCTCTTGAAGATAGCATATATGTGGGTTGTGTTTTCTTATCCATTCAGCTACCCTATGTCATTTGATTTAATCCATTTACATTCAAGGTTATTATTGGTTGATTCTTATTTATTAACATTTTTCCTTTTTGTACCTGTGTTTCTGTCTGTCCCTCTCTGTTTCTAAACATGTTTCTAAAACATTTTTTAAAAGCAAACCCTTTAACATTTCTTGCAATGCTGCTTTGTTAGAGATAGATTCTTTTAGTCTTCTTTTGTCTGGGAAACTCCTTATTTCTACTTTCATTTTGAATGACAGCCTTCCTGAGTAGAGCATTCTTGGTTGCTGGCCTTTGTTTCCCATTACTTGGAAAATTTTTTGCCATTTCCTTCTGGCTTGTATTGTTTCTGTTGAATAATCATTTGATAACCTTATGGGAGCCCCCTTATATATTATTTGCTGTTTTTCTCTTGATGCTTTTAGGATTCTCTCTTTGTCTTTGAAATTTGCCGTTTTAATTATAATGTGTCTTGGCGTGGACCTGTTTGGAATTATCCTCATTGGGACCCTCTGCACTTCCTGAACTTGAGTAACATTTTCACTCATCATGTTCGGGAATTTTTCTATCATTTTCTTGAACGGGTTTCCATTCCTCGTTTCTCTTCTCTTTCTGGTATCCCTATGATATGAATATTATTGTGTTTCATGTTGTCCTGCAGCTCTCTTTAAACCTCTTCATTCTTGCTCAGCCTTTTTTCATTCTGTTGCATTGTCTTGGAATATTTTTCTATGTTGTCCTCCAGCTCGCTGATCTGGTCCTCTGCTTCCTCTAGCCTGCTGTTGATTTCTTCTACTGTATTCTTCAATTCAGAAATTGTATTCTGCATTTCCTTCTGACTCCTACTGATAGTTTATATGTCCTTTATAATGGTTCTCAGTAAGTTCCTTGTAGCTTCTCTGGGTTCTTTGTAGTTCCCCTGGAGTTGTTTATAGTTTTCTTTGATCTGGCTGAGCTTGTTGAGCTTCTCTATCATCATTATTTTGAATTCCATATCTGGTAGTTTGTTTGCCTCTGTTTCATTTAGTGATCTTTCTGGGGATTCCTCCTTTCCTTTTGGTGATGGACTAATTCTTTTTTCCCCAATTTTGATGTCTGTTGTTACTTGTTTTTGTATTTGATTAATCTGCTTTGATTCCCTGCCTTTGCAAAGTGTCCTTCTGTGTTAGGAGATTTGTGGAGTTCAGTGTTGCAGTCTCCTACATTTTTTTACCTTGTTGCTCTTGGGGTGCCCTTTATGTCATTGACTTGTGCTGTCTGGTTGTATTTTGGATTTGTTGTATGTGTTGCTCCTTTCACTCCAGTTGGCTGATTGAGAGAAACTCCTTCTATCAGGTCTCCTACACTGTTTTTGAGCTGCTCCTAATACAGAACCACCAGTCCAGGCAAAATATCACAACTTCAAAGATATCTTCCTCCTTTAACCCCTCTTTTGACTGCCTATGAACCTAGCTAAATACCCATACCCTCCAAGATGACACCCACTTTTAATCACACCCTCAGCTGCAACTGAGTCAGTCTTTTTCCCCCCTTTTTATTTATTTATTTATTTCATGTTATTCTTTTTTTTTATTTGTTGTTGCATTATATCCATCACCTTTTTGCTCCCCTCCATCCTCCTCCCCACCCACCCATCCCCCCCAAAGTCAATCCCACCTGTTGTGAGTCAGTCTTAATAGGGATATAGATATGGCAAGACTGTTATAAGAGGGGAAAAATGATTAAGTTGACTAAAGTATAGATAATTTTGAAGGGTGCAAAGAGGTAGCAAAGATAGTGGGGATTCAAGAGAGAAAGCCAACTTATCTCTTATATAGAAATGGGGAGGGGAAAAATCAGAATGTCTCAAGTGCGAGTGAATAGTATAAGCCTATATATATAGTTGCCAAATCTACCTCCCTGTCCACACTCATTGAGCACTGATTGGTCCAGGTGGATCCAGGACCTGTATGCTTTTAGCATAAAAAAAGAATGTGTAGTCCCTAGTAGCGCACCCACAGTGGGGGGAAAAAAAAGGGTTTAAGTGGTTGGGGAGGGGAGGAATACTTAGATTGAGGACTGGGAATGAGTTGTAGCAGGAGAGTGTGTAGACTTTAAATCCAGAGTAGGAGGAGGATCTTGGGTAGTTAGGTGGATTGAGACAAGGAAGGAGTAAAAATATGGGAATTGGGATACACTATGATATAAAGTGTTTACTTAAAATGCATTAATTGTGAGGGTTGAAAGTAACTTTTGAAAAGGATATGCTAGGGATTAATAGTTCATGTAGCCCTTGGTATAACTCAGGTGTTTGAGATTAGCAGGGATCCATTTCCTGGGTCTGCCTTCTTTTCTTGATCAAGTATCTGGTCTACAGTCTGGCTGAGGGGTCTTGGAGTGGCAGGGCCTATGGCTGTCACAGTCAGGGCTGATTCTGAGTGCCACACCCCTGGTAGGCTTAGCCTCCATTAGCCTAGCTGGGTTTCTGCACTGCAGGTGTTTTGGGGCCCTTCCTTCTCTCACTGGTTCTGTGTGAAGATCTGCAGGGTGCTTCTGTGGTGTTGATGGCTACCCCTCCCCCTCCAGCTCTTCGGGGACGTTTTTGTTGTCTGCAATGGGTTCACCAATTGCACCAGCAGCAAATTACCAGTGCGCGCAGTTTCCAGCTAGTTTTCGTGGGAGCCTGTGTGGAAGTGTAGGTGCACAGGATTGGGCCTCCCCCTTTGCTGGGGCTCCAAGCTGCCCTCTCCCTAGTGGTGGAGTGGCACAGTTTTTGGCCTTCTCGCTGCTCTGGCCAGTGCACTCCCCCCACCCTCCGCCCCCTGCTCCTTTCTTCTCCTCCTTTGCCTCTGGCCCCTGGAGGAGCTTCCTCTCTCTCAGCCTCTGCAGCTCTCACACATTCCCTCCCCTTCAGGAGTTCAATTCCTCATTCCCTCCCACATTTGCCCTCACAGCCCACACTTCACTGCTCAATTTTCTAATCACCAAGGAGCCTGGAGCTGGTTTCAGTTAGAGACGCCCCTCTGGGTAGAGCTGCCACTGCCGAGAGCCCACCTCGGCTGGCGGCACATTTGGAGCTGTCTCACCTGCTCTCCTGTAGGTCTCTGCTGCCTCTGAGCTGTGTGCCCCTGAGTCCAGATGCTTACCACTCCAATTCGAAGGGACCTGGAGATGTCTTGTGCTCACTACCCTATCCTCCAGCTGCTCTGACACTTGAGAATGCCATCAACACTGCTCTCTACTCTGTTGCCATCTTTTTTTCCCTTAATTATTTTCAGGAGTTGTCTGGCTGAGCATTTTTTGCACAAGCCACTTCTCAGGGAATCCTAAAAAATCCCGCTAATTATGTGATTTTTTTCCTGTTATTCCTGTTCATGAATATTTCTTAACAGCACATTTTAAATACATGTTCTAGAATCCAAACATATGGAAACTTTTACAATGTAAAAATGTTAATATATATTTTTATATATTATATATATAATATATGTATTATATATATATATAATATATATATTAGGTTATATGTGTACTAACAGACCAAAAAGGAATTAACATAATCAATTGATAAAGATTAAAAAGTTTGATAGTTAATATCCAATGATGATAAGAATTGAGGAAATAAACTTCAATCCTAATAGTGTAATTATTTCAGAATATCTGGACATAGATATTAGCTTTCATTCTTTTTGCTCACAAATTCCATTTTGTTATCTATTCCAAAGAAATAATTGAATAAATAAAGGTCATAGATTTTATGGTTCTTAAATTTTTTATCATAATAATCAAATAATTATGCCATTTATCTATAGAGTTGTGATATATACCAATTCAGTAAAATAGTGAATACAGAATTAAAACTGTATCCAAATCTGTAATAAAAAGATAAAGTTATCTTTGTTTGCAGATGACATGATCTCATATATAGAGAGCTCTAAAGTCTCTACCAAAAAACTGTTAAATAACTGAATTTAGTAAAGTTTAAGGATACAAAAATCAATATACAAAAATGAGTTGTATTTATACATACTAATTACAAACCACGTGAAAAAGCTAACAAAAATAGTACCATTTATAATAGCATCAAAACCATTAGAACACTTTGGAATAAATTTAAACAAGTTGGTGGAAGTCTCATGACCTGAAATCTGTAAGACATTGTTAAAAGGAATTGAAGAAGACAAATAAATAAAAGCTATCCCATATTCTTAGAATAATTAATATTGTTAAAATGTTTTCGCTACTCAAAGAGTTCTATAGATTCAAAGCAATCCCTATTATAATTCCAATGGCATTTTCCCATAAATATAGCAAACAATCTTAAAATTTTTTTAAGAATTTATTTATTATTATTTTTAGAGATAGGGGAAGGGAGAGAGGCAGAGAGGGAAAGAATCATCAATGTATGGTTGCCTTTACCTGCATCCAGCTGGGGACCTGGCTGGAGACCTGGCTTGTAACCTGGTTATGTGCCCTGGCTGGGAATTGAACCAGCAACCTTTAAGTTTGCAGGCTGGCACCTATCCACTGTGCCATCAGCCAGGGGCTGACCCAAAGTTTCTAACTCAGTAGGGTTTAGGGTGAAGTTCAGGAATTTGTGTTTGTAACTGTTCCCACACGATGCTGGTGCTGCTAGGTAGATCCACACTTCAGAAAACATCAGAGTATAATGATTACTGAACACACTCTCTCCATGTTTACTCTCAGAAAAAAAGTCCTAATTCCATCCAAACTCTATTGCTATCTGTGAACCCCAAACTTCTGTGGCTGTCTGCTAGTTATTCTTCAAATGAGACCCTGCTTTATTCATCTGAGTGATAAGGATCATATCTTTCTTGTATTAATTCACAATTTTTAAAATTACCTATAAACACTTTACTATGAAAAAAGATACACACACACACACATACACACACACACACACACACACACACACACACACACATACACACCCCATTCCTATCTATCAGAAGAATTACAGCTGGGCTTTTGTTACTTTCTTTACCAAAAGTGGTCTGTTACTGTATATCAAGGTTTGGTAAATTATGGCCTTTGTGCCAAAAACCAGCCAATCACTTGCTTTTTAAAAAACTGAGGCCCTGGCTGGTAGCACAGTGGGTAAGGTGCCGGCTTGCGAACCCAAAGGTCGCTGGTTCGATTCCCCAGCCAGGGCACATAATCAGGTTGCAAGCCAGGTCTCCAGTCAGATCTGTGGCTGGAGGCAGGTGAAAAAGCAACCATACATTGATGTCTCTCTCCTTCTCTGCCTCTCTCCCTTCCCCTCTTCCTAAAAATAATGAAATAAAAATCTTAAAAAAAAAAACAAAAAAATAAACAACTGATTATGCTGTTACAGTCATACCAATTTTCCCCCTTTTGTCCCCTTCCACTTCACAACTCCGTACTCTCTCCAGAGATCCCTGATTCCCTCGTCGTCCTTCGTTTATATCTATGTGCCATGAGCATATGTACTTTGGTACTTTGGCAGCTCCCTCCATTTCCTACACTTGCTCTTTGTTTGTTTTGGTTTTTGTTTTTTTAAGATTTTATTGATTATTTTTAGAGAGAGGGAAAGGGAGAGAGACAGAGAGGGAGAGAGACATTAATGTATGGTTGCCTTTCACCTCCAGCTATGGACCTGGTTGGAGACCTGGCTGGAGGCCTACATGCAACCTGGTTGTGAGCCCTGGTTAGGAATTGAACCAGTGACCTTTGGTTTGCAGGCCAGCACCTTATCCACTGAGCCACCAGCCAGGGCCTATACTTGCTCTTAACATTTCCCTGCCTACTCTGTAACTACCAACTTGTACTTAATCCTTTCACCTTTTCCTTCATTCCCCTAGAAGCCCTTCCGAACTGGCTGCTATCTCAATGTGCTCCATATCTGTGATTCTGTTTCTGTTCTGGTTGTTTAGTTCGTTTTAAAATTTAAATTGTTGATAGTTATGTATTACCGTTTTAAATTTCATAGTTTTGATCTTCTTAAATAAGGCTCATTAACATTTCATATAATAATGGTTTCACTCTTTTAGCTTTGCCTCATCTGGGAGGCAATTACCTACCCTTCTATTCTAAATGATAGCTTTGCTGGATAGAATAATCTAAGTTGTAGGTTCTTGCTTTTTATCAGTTTGAATACTTCTTGCCAACCCCTTCTCGTTTGCAAAGTTCCTTTTGAGAAATCAGCCGACAGCCTTATGGGAACTCCTTTGAAGGTAACTAACTGATTTTTTCTTTTTACTTTTAAGTTTCTCACTTTATATTGAACTTTTGCCATTTTAATCATGATGTGCTTTGGTGTGGTCTTGTTTGCATCCATTTTGTTTGGGACTCTCTGTGCATCCTGGACTGGTATGCCTATTTCTTTCACCAAATTAGGGACATTTTATTATGTTTTCAAATAAGTTCCCAATTTCTTGCTCTTTCTCTTCTCCTTCTGGCACCTCTATGAGTTGAAAGTTGGAATGCTTGAAGAAGTCCCAGAAGCTCCTTACACTATTTTCAACTTTTTGGATTCTTTGTTCTTCTTGCTGTACTGATTGGATGTCTTTTGCTTCTTTATGTTCCAAATTATTGATTTGATTCTAGGCTTTATCAGCTCTGCTGTTGTACTTTATTTCAATTAGTGTCTCCTTCATTCTGATTGGATCATTTTTGTGCTGTTTAAGTACAAAAATGAAGTACAAAAGTGTTGAGTTAGTTCCTTGAGCATCCTTATAACCAGTGTTTTGAACTCTGAATCTTAAAGACTGCTAATTTCCATTTTGTTTAGTTTCCTATGTTTTTTATTTTTTTCATTTAATTTCATTTGGGCCATATTTCTTTGTGTCCTCATTTTGGCAGCCTCCATATGATAGATTCTATATATTAGGTAGAGTTGCTTTGACTCAGTGTCTCAGTAGCATGGCCTAATGTAGTAGGTGTCCTGTAGGATCCAGTGGCATAGCCTCCCATATTCCCTAAGCTGAGTACTAGATGTATATTCTCCAGGTGGGCTGAAGTCTCTGTCCTCTTGTACTTCAGTGTTGATTTCTATTAGGCTCGTCAATGGGAGAGATTTATGCAGGCCAGCTCACCACTGGGACTAGCTGTGACCACTGGCCAGCAACTACCTCCCTCTATGGATTATGTGGTGGTGTTCCCATGTGGTCTATAATTGTCCTCTGGATGTGCAGGCTCTGGGCTTTCCTAAGTGGTGCAGGCCAAGGTCAGCTGTAACCTGTGTTCTGCCTCAGGGTTCCTTGGCATAAGCTATCAAGTGATCTGTGTAGTTGCTGCTAGTGACAGCCTGAGGCCACTCAGCAAGGGGTATGAGGACTGGGCTTAGCTGTTGCATATTTGAGTGGATTTAGGCCTGTGCAGAACCCAGCCATTATATGAAAAAGCCCCTGTTACCAGCTTGGGTGGGCCCATAGGTTGGATAGAGCAGAGCCTCAGGTAATTGTCAAGGTTAAGCTAACTGTGGGAGGCAGATTGATGGAGACTGAGATGTAGAGTTGACTCTGTGGTGGAGGACTCAGAAAAGGAATGATGGTCACTATCTACAGTTCCCTCTAAGATGAAGCTGTCCCATAACTCTCACCCTTTTGCCAGACACTTCCTTATATGCCACTGGTGCCCTTCAAGGTGCTGCTCTGGTGCTGGATCCCAGCAGGAGTAAGTCTGAGTTAAGTCCACATGAAGGGCCCTCCAAGAGGAGACATCTGAGAATCCCTTCTTTTCTGCTGACACAACACCCACTGGTTTTTACAGCCAGTTGTGGAGCTTATCTTCCTGGAACTAGAATCTTGGGGTTGGTAGTTGGTGTGGGGCTGGAATTCCTCCTTTTTAAATCTATCACACATGGGGTTGGAACTAAGCTGTTCCACATCTCCTCTTGCTGTTACTTCTGCCCCTCCTACCCCTCTGGATGAATGTGGTTTCTTTAATTTTCCTTAGTTGTTGGATTTCCATACAGCTTAATTTTCTGACAGCTCTTACCAGAAGTCCTGGCATTCTCTCCCCACTTGCTATTTGTATCACCTGATGGCTAAGAAAGGTTTTCAAACTTTTGAATGTTAATTTGAAAAACCAAATTTCCTACCATTGTTTTTTTTTTTTTTTTTTTTTTTTTTGAGTACATGCTTATTTGTTATTATTTGTGAAATAATAAAACAAGAAATAAAAATCCAATTACAGCATCAGCCAACATGGTATATATTTTAGTTTCCTGGAACTATAGAAAGATATTTAAATCTTTCCCTGCTTGAAAAACCCATATTTTCTATGACTTTTTGACATTTGGATAGTATAATTAGAACTAGAGAGTATGGTTATGCTCTCTTTTCTCCATGCTATTAAGTTATTCAGTTGTAAAAGGAATGATGCATTTTAAGCCAAAATAATAAGGGTGATCTTGATTTGGCAAACGCTGATCTGAGGGTAGAAAATAACCCTGACAGGGCTCCCCTGCTGAGGGAGACCAGCCTGAGCTCTGTCATGGTTTAATGCCTTAAAATGAATCTACTTACATTCAATATGAGGATGGGCCAAAAGTGTGAGAAAAAGTCTGACAAAAAAATCCGAAAAGAAGGTGCTGAATCAGGCAGGCCATTCTGCAGAGAACATTTTGATTCCTTTAAAAATATCTATTATTTTACCCAATGCTGCACTGAAAATAAGCTTAAAACAAATTTGTTATCTACTGCCATTATTATTAATTTTGACATGTGAATTCAAACAGTGTGTAGTTCAGACATGCCTTTTTGTATGGAAATGATCTTTGTTTCTAAAATTAATGTAGTACACAGAGTAAAACTATTTCAGTAGTAATTATTTTTAAAAAGCTGAATTTTCTTGTACTTTGACCCCCTACTCCCTATTTCTAAAGGGTACATACTAGTTATTTTTTAATTTTTGTCATATTTTTAAAGCAAATATAAAATTGGACCTATATATATATATGCATACTATTTCCACAAATAAAAACATAATTTTACTCTTGCCAATTTCTTCTTCTTGCTCTGTGAAATTGAATGTATTTTAAAATTCTGTTCATGATAACTTCAAAAATTATTGTCAACCTTAGAAAACACAGTGGTTGGGGCACTGACCTTCCACAAAAATGAAAATCCATGTGTAATTTTTGACTCCCTCAAAACTGAACTACTGTTGGCCAGAAGTGTTACTGCTAGATATATAAATAGTCCATTAACACATATTTTGTGTGTTGTATGTATTATACACTATAGTCTTAAAATAACTTAAGCTGGAGAAAATCTTAAGAGAATCATAAGGGAGACAAAATATATTTACACTATTTATTGGCAACATTTCATGTATAAGTGGACCTGCATAATTCAAACCTGCATCATTGAAGAGTCAGTGTTTCAGAAACCTATGTTATGAAATAAATCATATTCCTCTAGACATAGCTGCCAATATCTGTGGTCTTTAAGATTTCTTAATTGATCATATGTTTTGAGTGACCAAATGACATTTACTAATAATTAATTAGTGTAATTTTGAATAATCAGATACTTATATTAAATGTCATTTCAAAACTTATCAGCATGAAAATCATTTATTATCTCAAGATACATTCACCAGCAGTGTCACAAGCCAGTCACTGAGTTCAAATTCATTCTAGAAAAGCAAAAATCACATAGGCCAAGTGCAAGCAAGTGTAGAGGACTGGTCTGCCCCGCTGTATGTAGATGGAGGTATTTTTTGGCACAGCATCTGAGTTGAAGGCTCTGCTGTAGACATGAGTTAGTCCTTCTCCATATCTTTTATATTCAGGTGAAATTAAAAGGGAATCACTTATATTTATTGTATTTGCCTTTAGTAATTTAGAGATGAACAGACCAGAGAGTCACAGGATGAAGACGGAATCTGACAGTTTAACAGTTGCAATTCATACAGGCCTGTTTTGGGGGGACTAAAGCAAAAATACAAATGTGTTAATGGAGGCTTCCAAGTGATTTAATCTGTTGTTGGTACAAACATTTCTTAGGAAATCAAAAATCAGATGTGCTTTAGTAAAGGTTATGATACAATTATTTCCTAGAGACACTAGTTTCTGTCTATTTGCTTAAATGTATGTATTAAAATTTGGAGAGTGCAGAGAACATTATTTCAGTGGTCTACATTGGTAGTTGTTTCCTGAGCTTTGGATTAGAAACTTGAAAACATGCTTAGAGTGGTACATCTTATAAAGCCAAATACATGTAAATAAAAATGTCAAGATATAAAATGCCAATCTAATTATACTTTCAACAAAAGTAAAAAAAGGAAAGAAGTTATCACAATATTGGCAAAATATATTAATGTGAAGGGTTAATTTTCTTAGGAAGATATATCAGGGTCATAATTAAGTTAACAGTATCATTAAAAAGATAAACACCTTAACAATGAGAAAAGTGAAAATATGAAGGGCAACACACACAGAGAAAGACTCAAATAATGAATACAAAAAAGGGTTCACTCTGATAAATAATAGAATAAATGAAAATGAAATAAAAATGAGTAACCCTCTACTGCCTCACCAGAGGCCCAATCCATCAACAATCCTTTCAAGATAAAGTGAGACTCTGTCCCCTGTGATTTCCCTAGTCTAAGGCACTGTCATCACTCACCTGAACTATTGCAAGAAACCTCTGCAATTTCACTCTTGCTTTCCTCAAATCTATCAAACACTGAATAGTCACGATGATATTTAAAAAATATAAATAAACCATGTCATTCCTATGTTCAATGCTCTTCTCAGGGCTGCTGCTTCTAGAAAGGGTAGCACAAGCTATGTAGACACTCTTGCCAGATGCATGAGGGCACCTAGCCAACATGCTTATAGCTTTGTACTCCTTTGTTGTCCAGAGATGAGCAGTGAGTTGGGACATCTGCCTGCTTCTCCAAAAGCATATCTTCCCTTATTACATACTTGCAGTCAGGGTGTATTATGTTAGTGAGAATGTAGGCCAAAACAAAGCCATTTGCAAATAGTATTTTCCTCTGTGCCAACATCGAATGTACATTCAGAAACAGCTAGTAAGATTGAAATTTGCTTCTCTCACAGTCCAGCACAAGCACCCCATCCTCTCTCTGTCCTCATTTATAACTTCCGTCTGCTGCCCTAATGTAGTCAGTGCCAAGACCATTCTTCTTTTGTTTATAAGTAAATTCTTGGGTGAATTCACCCTTCCCTCAACCAGTCTGCATTATCTTGGAGAAATTTCTCCAAGTGCTCCTCAGGCAGATAGCATTTGTTAAAATTACTGCTGCCGTGTAACAAATTAATCATGATTAGCAGTCTATTTGTTATGCTCGCTGTTTCTGGGGACAGGGATTTAGAAAAGTCAAAGCAGGGGTGGCTGTTCTCTACTACGCAGAATCTAGACCACAGCTGGGAAGACACAAAGGATAATACTGTCCCTCCACACTTGTTTACTCCCACAGCTTTCACCTCTGCTTGAATGACTCAACTACTAGGGCTCCTAATTGGAGTTACAAGCGGCTTATCTATGTCCCAGCTTCTGTCAGCAGAGCGGACTTAGGCTGGTCTAACTTAGTGACTCAGGGCGTAATCACAAGTGTTAACAAAACAAGGCAGAAACAACTCACCATTAATGACACAGCCTCAGGAGCAAATAGCGTTATTTACTTACTTGATGGTGCTCCAAGCAGTCACGAGCCTGACCAGATTTCAATGAGGTTGCCAAAAGGAAGGAAGCATGTCAAAGAATCAGGGAGTCATGCTTTAAAACCTACATTAATCTGTGTATGAATACAGTTATTCCTTATAAAATTTATATAGTATTTAAAATTTTTTTAATTATTGAATTTATTGGAATCACATTGACTAATGATTATATAGGTTGCAGGTATACAGTTCTATAATATATCATCTGTATATTGTATTGTGTTCACTACCCCAAGTCCTGTCTCCTTCCATCACCATTTATTTCCCGCTTTGCCCATGTCTACCTTCCCCACCTCCTTTCTTTCTGATAATCACTATACTGTTGTTTGTGTCTATGAGTTCTCTCTCTGTTTTGTTGTTATTGTTTGTTTAATCCCTTCACCATTTTCACCCAGTCCCAAACATCTTTCCCCCGACAGCAGTCTGTCTGTTCTCTATGAATCTGTTTCTTTTTTGTTTATTTACTTTTTTGTTTAGTTACTTAGAGTCCAAATATAAATGAAATCATATGGTATTTGTCTCTCTATGACAGGCTTATTTAACTTATTATAATGCTCTTCAGGTCCATCCATGCTATTACAAATGGTAGGATTTCCTTCTTTTGTACAACTGAGTAGTATTACTACAGCTTTTTTATTCACTCATCTGCTGATGGACACTTGGCTGCTTTCAAATCTTGATGATTGTAAATAATGCTGCAATAAACATAGAGATGCATATATTCTTTCAAATTCATGTTTTATGTTTCTTTGGATATATTTCCAGAAGTGGAATTGCTGGGGTCATAAGGCAGGTCCACTTTTTATTTTTTGAGGAAACTCCATACTTTTGTCCACAGTGGCTGCACCAATCTGTATTCCCACCTTTTCCTCACATCCTGGCCAACACTTGTTGATTTAATGCTGTTAGCCATTCTGACAGGTATAAGATGATAGCTCATTGTGATTTAATTTTGAATTTCTCTAATGATTAGTAATGTTGAGCATCTTTTTATATTTATTGGCCATCTGTATGTCCTCTTTGAGAAGTGTCTATTCAGGTCTTTTGCCCATTTTTAATTAGATTTTTTTTTTTTTTTTTTGGTGTTGAGATTCATAAGTTATTCATAAATTTTGGATGTTATCCACTTATCAGATGTATCATTGGTAGATATGATTTTCCATTCTTCCATGATTGTCTTTTCATTTTCTTGATGGTTTCCTCTAATGTGTAAAAACATTTTAATTTAACATAGTCCCATTTGTTTAGTATTTATTTGGTTTCCCTCCCCAAGAAAATATATCACAAAAAATACTATGAGACATAATCAAGATTTTACTGTTTTCTTTCAAGATTTTTATGGTTTTGAGTCTTACATTTAAGTCTTTAATCCATTATGTGTTTATTCTTGTGTACAATCTATTTTCATTTTTTGCATGTATCTGTCCAATTTTCCCATTATCATTTATTAAATAGATTAGAGATTTTCAACTAGTTTGCCACAAGAAGTTTTAAAACATGCAATACCTGACTAGTCAGGGGCACTGACATCATTTCCCTTAGATTTTCAAATAAAAAATTACAACAGCTAACACTGTAATACATAGCCTTCTGCTGTGAATGAACCAAAAGTGTACCTATATTTTGTCTGATTAATTAAAAAAAAAATATATATATATATATATATTTTTTTTTTTTTGGTATGCTGCAGACTTTTAGTAAATAGTTTCTGTGTGCCATGAGATTAAAAGGGTTACAAATCATTGGAATAGACTGTCTTTACCCTGTTGTATATTCCTGCCTCCTTTATCAAATATTAAATGACCACAAAGGTGGTCATTTACTTCTTGGCTCTTTATTCTGTTCCATTGATCTCTATGTATATGTTTATACTAATTTTTATTTCTTCTTGTTGTATTATTGCTGTGACTAGGATTTTCAGTACTATGTTGAATAGAGTGGTATAAGCAGACACCCCTGTCTTGTTCCTAAAATGAAGGGAAACACTTCAATTTTTTGCCCATTCAAGATAATGTTGGCTGTGAGTTTGTTAATATATGGACTTTATTATGTTGAACTATGTTCCTTTTATTTGCACTTTGTTGAAAGTTTTATCATAAATGGGTGCTGAATCTTCTCCAATTCTTTTTCTGTATCTATTAATAGGATCAAGTAACTTTTATTCTTATTGTGATATATTACATTTATTGATTTGCGTATATTATACCAACTTTGCACCCATGTTATAAATCCCACTTGATCATGGTATATGATCTTTTAAATTTATCACTAGTTTGCTAAGGTTTTAAAATACATTATTTATTCATTTATAGAAGGAGGGAAAGAGATGGAGAGAGAGAAGCAGAGAAACATCTACTTATGTCTGCCACTCACACTCCCACAACTTGAGACCTGGCCTACAACCCAGGCACATGCCCTGACTGGGATTCAAACCAGTGACTTTTCAGCTCACAGACTAATGCTCAGTCCACTGAGCCACACCGGCTAGGGCAATTTGCTAATATTCTCTTCTAAGTATTTTGGTATATTGTCCTATACTTTTTTTCATTGTAGTGTCTTTATCTGGTTTTGGAACTAATATAATACTGGCCTTATACAATGAGCTTAAGAATCTTTCTTTCCCTTGAACTTCTTGGAATAGTTTGAGAAGAATAGGTATTACTTCTGTGAATATTTGGTAAAATTTACCTGTGAAGCTATCCAGTCCAGGGCTTTTGTTCACTGGGAATTTTTGTTTTTATTCCGGCTTCAATTTCATTATTTATGATTTGATCTATTCAGATTTCCTGATTTCTCCTGATTCAAGTTTTAAAAGATTGCATGTTTTTATGAATTTATCAATTTTATCCAGATTGTCCTATTTGTTGGTATATAATTGTTAATTATATTTTCTTACAATCATTTGTATTTCTTTATTGTCAGTTGTTACTTCTCTTTGTCATTTCTGATTTTATGTATTTGGATCTTCTCTCTATTTTTTTAAAAGACTTTTATTCATTATTTTTTAGAGAGAAGGGAAGGGAGGGAGGAAGAAAAGGAGAGAAACATCAATGTATGATTGCCTTTCACCTGCCTCCAGCTACAAACCTGGCTGGAGACCTGGTTTGCAACTTGGTTACATGCCTTGACAGGGAATTGAACCAGTGACCTTTGGGTTTGCAGGCCAGCGCCTATCCACTGTGCCACCAGCCAGGGCTCTCTCTTCTTCTTTTTTTTATGAGTCTGCATAAAGGTTTATCAATCTTGTTTACCTTTTCAAATACCAGCTCCAGCTCTTGGTTTTATCGGTCATTTATATTAGGTTTTATTATTATTTTTACTTTATTTTATTTCTGCTCTCATCTTTATTATTTATCTTCTTCAACTTTGGGCTTTGTTTATTTTTTTCCCAGTACTTTAAGTGTACAGTTAGGTTGTTTAATTAAGATTTTTCTTGTTTCCTGAGGTAGGCCTGTAATGCTGTGAATATCTCTCTTAGGAGTGCTTTCCCTGTGTCCTATAGCTTTTGAGTTGTTATGTTCTCATTTTCATTTGTTTCAAGGCATCTTTTGTTTTCTTCCTGATCTCATTGTCAATCCTTTTATTGCTTATTAACACATTATATAGCCTCCATGGCTGTGATTTTCTTTTTTTTTTTTTTTTTTTTTTTTTTTGTTTTTTTTTTTTTTTTTTTTTTTTTTTTTTCTTATGATAGATTTGATTCTAGTTTTATATCATTCTGGTTAGAGAAAATGCTTGATACAATTTTATTCTTTTTAAGTTTGAGACTTGTTTTGTGTCCTAACATGCAGTCTATCCTAAAAAATGTTCCAGATGCACCTGAAAAGAATGTATATTCTTCTGGTTTGGGGTGAAATTCTCTGTAGTTATCAATAAAATTCATCTGATCTAATGTGTCATTTCAAGTCAACATTTCCTTGTTGATTCTTGTGTGAAAGAACTATCCATTGTTATCAATGGGTTGTTAAAATCCTCTATTCTGACTGTCTTCCTATAGATCTCTCCTTTATGTCCATCAAGATTTGCTTGATATATTTAGTTGCTCCTATGTTGGGTGTATAATGGTTATATATCCTCTTATTGGATTGATATCTTTATTATTATGTAGAATCCTTCCTTGTCTCTTATTATAGAATTTGTTTTAAAGTCTGTTTTGTCTGATATAACTATTGCTATCACAGATTTTCTATTTCCATTTATATGAAATATTTTTCCATCCATTTACTTTAAAAATTCTTAAAAAAAGATTTTATTTATAATTTTTTTCTTTTAGAGAGGGGAAGGGAGAGAGGCAGACAGGGAGAGAGACATCAATGTATGGTTGCCTTTCACCTGCCTCCAGCTATAGACCTGGCTGGAGACCTGGTTTGTAACCTGGTTATTTACCCTGGCTGGGAATTAAACAAGTGAACTTTGGGTTCACAGGCTGGCACCTTATTCATTGTGCCACCAGCCAGGGCCATTTACTTTTTGTTTGTGTATATCCTTCATTTTGGGTTAAGTCTCTTATAGATAGCATATATTGTATATGAGTCTTATTTTCTTTCTTTGAATTTTTTTTAATATATTTTTTAAATTTATTATTTTTTAGAGAGAGGGGAAGGGAGAGAGGCAGAAAGAGAGACAGAGACATCAATGTGTGGTTATCTTTCACCTGCCTCCAACCACTGACCTGGCTGGAGACCTGATTTGCAACCTGGTTATGTGCCCTGACTGGGGAATCGAACCAGCAAACTTTGGGTCCACAGGCTGGCACCTTATCCACTGTGCCACCAGGCAGGGCTGAGTCTTATTTTCTTATCCATTAGGCTACCCTTTGTGTTTTGATTGGAGCCATTTAAGCCATTTACATTTAAAGTGATTATTGATAGGTATAGATTTATTACTATTTTATTCTTTATATCTATATTCCTCTGTTCTTCTTCAAGAAGAACCTTTAACATTTTTTTGTAATACTGTTTTTGGTGGTAATGAATGGCTTTTGTTTTTTTCTAGTCTGGAAAGCTGTTTGTTTCTCTTTCAATTTTAAATTCTAGCCTTGCTAAATAAAGTAGGTTAGTAGTCCTTACTTTTGAGGCCAATCCTCTCTGGCCTGAAATGTTTCTGTTGAGAGATCAGGTGATACCTCATGGGAGTTCCCTTGTAGGTAACTGTCTTTCTCTTATTGCTTTTAAGATTCTCTCTTTGTTTTTAACATAGGCCATTTTAATTATGATGTGTCTTGGTGTAGACCTCTTTAGGTACATATTGTTTTGGACTCTCTGAAATTCCTGGACTGTGTGTTCTTTTCTTTCACTAGGTTAGGAAAATTTTTAGTCATTATTTCTTCAAATATGTTCTTGACCCCTTGCTCTCTCTCTTTTCCTTTAGTACTTCTATAACATGAATGCTGTTGCTCCTCATGTTGGCCCAAAGGACTCTTAAACTCTCTTTAGTTTTTAACATTCTTTTCTATTTTTGTTGCTTTGACTTAGTATTTTCTGATACCTTTTCTTCCAAATCATTGATTTGGTCCTCTGCTTTATCTGACCTATTCTTTATTCCTTCTAGTGTATTCTTTATTTCAGATACTATATTCTTTATTTCCAACTGGTTCTTTTTCTGTGTGGTTTTATATGTGCTTTTTCATGCTGTTGAAGTACTCACTAAGTTCCTTAAGCATCTTTATAACCATTTTTAAAAACTATATGTCTGTTAAATTGCTTTCTGGCATTTCACTTAACTCTTTTTTGAGAGATTTCTCTGTTCTTTCATTTGGGGCATTTTTCTTTGTATTTCCATTTTGGCTGCCTTTTGATGTGTCTTTTTCCTATATATTAGATAGACTTGCACATTTAATAAAATGGCCTTAGGTATCTTGTGGGATCCAGTGGCAGTCTTCTTGATCACCTGAGCCAGGTGCTCCAGGAATGTCCCTTGTATGGTTTTTGTAGTCTTCCTAATGAATTGGTTCTTGATCATTATTGGCCCATTCATGTGTTGGTTCAAGCCTCAGGCTAGCTGGCTGTGTGGATAAACCCCAACTCCAGTGTATAAGCTTTTTTGCAGGTACTGATCCTATGGAAAGGAGTTCACTTCAGCAGGTTCTGGTGCCTGCCAAGATACCTCTTTGGGTATGCCACTTGTGACACTAATTGGATCCTGTTCTGATGTTCCCTGAAGCTGGACACTTAGTGTATCAGTTCTGGGCCTCTTAAGACGGACTCTGGTGCCTAGCAATATCTGATGCTGCCTGCGACTGGCCTGGGATAGCCTGTTTGGAGCTGCCTCTGCTGGGCCTTGGTGTATATGGGAAGATCCAAGCTCATACCTAGGCTGGCTGACATCAATGAACACTGAGCCCCCATGCAAGTCAGCAGAAAGCCCAAGGTACCTCAAGTTCTGTCTCTGTCTGCTATGCCTGCAGGCTGGCTATTAGTCTCAGTCACTGAAAGAACCTATGGCAGTACTTGCATTTTATGAAGTAGGTTCTTAATGAGTCATCAGGTAGGGGAGTGTGGAATTCACCAGGTTGCTACAGGTTCAAACTCAGTTTTGGGTCTGAGGCCACTCAGCAAAAATCTTAGGGTACACTAAATCCAGCTGTCACCCACTGGGTGCCTTTATACCTTTGTGATAGGACGGAGTTTCAGGGAGTCTTTAGGGGGAGTCAGTGGAGGCTTTTAGGCTCAAAGAGATCAAGATTCGACCATGTGAAGCCCAGGCTCTGTACCAGTTAGCATGTGATTAAAAAAAAAAAAAAAATGACCTCTGTACGATAGCCATGCAACTCAGTCCTGGTTTCTGCTGGGAGCCAGGTCTCAGCAGAGTGGGGCTGCCAGGAATTGGGAAGGTGGGGCTAAGAATCTCCTGAAGTTGGGGAAGCACCAGTCAGATTTGGAGGAGGGTGGGAGTAGTGACCACTGCCCCTAACCCACACAACTCATTCACTGACACCCCCTGGATCTGCCTGGGCCTCTATACCCCTTCCTCAGCAAGGTGCCAGTCCCGCAGGATGGGGTGACAAGGAATACAAAGGGTGAGGCTAATGCTCTACCCAGGCTGATGCTATAAGGAGGAGACTGTTTCACCTAAGGAATACGGCATCTGTGATGTGGGAAAGGACTCACAAGGTTCCTGGCAGCTGTCTCTTCTGTTCTCGGCCCCGTGTCACAAACCACAGTCTTTCTTTACAACTCTAGTCCATTCTGCCTTCCCTCTGCTGAAGCCTAGGGTGAGTGAATGCAAACTCACTTTGTATGTTTGTCCGTTAATAGGGTACTGATTTCTTTAGCAGACTTCCATCTCTCTCTGGCAGATAGGATCCTCACTCTTCACAGGAACATGTTATATGGGTCCATTTTCCCAGTTCTGTGCTCCAGGTTGGGGAGCTGTCAGGTCCTTTAGCTTGTGGACCAGCAGATTCTGATAGTGGGCAGGCCTCTGGTCTGGTGAAGGACTTACACAGAGCCTTGAAGAGATCTTACATGCTTTATTGCAGGTGGCAGGCTTACATCTACATTGGCCAGGCAGCAATGGTGTCGGCGTCCCCATGCATGGTTATCACAACTTATCACAACTGCACTTACGTAGGGTAATGACCACACAGAGAGTCTAGGCATCCCAGCATCCACTTGCCTTTGCAGGCAGCCAAGTGACTTGGGGGAATTGTTGGCATTCTATGCATGGTTTCCCCACCCCATACAGTGGCAGTGTGCTTAGCTTATAGCAAGAGCATCTTATATACACATTGGAAACAAGGAGGCTCTATACACATTAAAACAAAGAGGCAGTGCACCCAAAGGTGACACCCATCTGCTCAGGGTTGCTATGTTGGTTATTCTTGGGGTTCAGTGTTCAGGGCTTCAGGGCTGCCTCCCTGGCTGACCCAGAGGGAAGGTCCAGCCATGCATAGACCGAGAATTCCCCGGGCCTGACAGGAGCTTGACATGGAGTCGAGACCCCATGCTCCTCAGGGGAAACCTGTCCAGTTGAGGTATCCCTCCTATCAGTCTTCTGTGTAGCCAGCCTTTCTTGTAAAACTATGCTCATCTGGTATTCAGGTTGATTGTTCTATAATTTACTTGTAATTCCAGTTTGGTCCTGGGAACAGGTGAGTGTACTTTCTATCTACTCCACCACCATCTTCTAGACCTTATATTCTTTTGACAATTGTTGTGAAATCTGACAGATGCAGAGGTGGCTACTAGGGGCTAAAAAGGTTCATTGGGGAACCAGATTTGTCCTACTACATCTTCAGAAAGAAGCAGACATAAACAGGGATATTTTAAATCAAATCCTATCACCCTGCTGATTAGAGCTTCATTGACGATAGACGTGATACTGGTGTTTTACTTATTAAAGTTCTTGGACATTTCTAACTTACTTGGAATTTAGGGATATGAAAGTCATTATAAAAACAAAGATACAGCTAGACCTTGTGCAGAAGTCAGGGCAAGAATTTATGAAAATTTAAATACAACAGGGAAGTTAATTTTCTTTGGTGTTATATTAAATATTAAAAACTGCATATCTATTAAATATATATGTGTATATATATATATAATTTTTGCTTGATATTAAGTATTTTTTATAAAAATTAACAGATAAAGATATATGGAAAGAAAGCCAAGCCTTTACAATATAAGTAGCAGTAACATCCAACAACTAACTTCTTAAAAAAAAAATAAAGTGTGTGTGTGTGTGTGTGTGTGTGATTAAAGGTAGTTATATCTGAAGTATTCAATAAATTTATGAAGCTATGTCTTCTCTTTAATAAAACACTTTTGATACATATAGTCTGCAACATATTTGCTATATTTTTCTTTAAATATAACTAGATATATTTGGTAATTGGGCTAAATACTTTAATGTAATTTTATTTTTATGGTATCTTAAAACATATATGTTTCTGGAATCTAATTTTAACCATAAGCTTTTTATAAGATAGGCTTTTTTAGAAACACCAGTTCAGAGAGAATTCTGGACAATGCAATAATGGCTATTTAGGACTTTGCTTTATCTACCTTTCTTAGTATTAAGGTTTTTTGTTTTTTTTACAGTAGAAGCACTCTGCCTCTACCATGCAAATGTCCTTTAAAAACAGATGGAACTTTTATACCCGAAAGTTCAATTAGTACTTCCTAGTTTCTGTTTGGGGATAGGGAGTAATATACCTTAAAGAAACATATTTATAAAATATTAGTGATGCAAATGTCTCTTAGCCTCAAGTGGGAATACTAAAAATGATCATGTAACATTATTAAATTTTATAATTATGTCATGTCATTATCTTCCTCAGAGGAGTTCCTTTAATTTTAATTTTTAAGGTCTTATCTCTTAAATCCTTCTGAAAATCATAATTTACTCCATTATTTCAACCATAAGCAAATAACTAATATGTTATGGCCCACATGCTATATTAAAAAACAACTACAAGAAAATAAGCATACATTTTATCAATTATCATACACTAATAGTATCATATAAATTTTTAGAATTTGTCAGAGTTCCTGTCTTTTCCTTTGTGATGAGGAGGGAATGAAAAGAAATGATATACACATAAATTAAATTTTCTGTGTAATAATCCTGATAATTTTTATCAAAAATTATTTGGCTACCATAAGCTGTCTATTCTTTAATAAATAATTTTGAGTCATATCAAATTATGAAGAGATTAATTTTTAGCAAAATGATCAAAGTAGGAGAAAACTAAACTATGTTTGAGTTCCCAGAAATCAGGATGATATAATTCCATAAACTCAAGAACCCCAGTCTCTTAAATTTTTATAGACATTAACAAAGAAATTCAAGAATAAGAAAACATTCTTTTATGCTGAAAACCAGGATAGAATATATCTTACAGCTCAGAAATTTTTAGCATTCTTTTTTCAAAAGAACTAATTGAGAGAATGTCTGACTAGCCTGGTTGAATATATTAAAATAACCATCCCATTCTTGTGTTTTAGTAGTAAGCACCATGAAGATGAATGTTGAAGAATAATTAGCTGAGTGGCAACAATTCATCTAAATATATATATCATATGATTAGTGGGGGACAGATATTGATCCTTAGCAACTGGCTCTCCTGTGACTGATATTGACTGTGAATCAGTTTTACATTCTCTGAAAATATAAAGAAAAAAATCAATAAATCAACAAAAAAGAGAATATTTAATCAAAGCTGAGTACAATATTTATAAAATATTCTGGGATGCAAAAAATTGAACATGATTAGAAAATACTTTAAAATTATACTTTAAGAATTGTACAAAAAAGTCAAGATAATGCAAATGTAAAATATTTAAGAACATACACATATTGTAGAATATGCTTGTATATATATGCATACTTATACACAAATACACACTCAATGTTATTAATTTCACAGGTAAAATATTTAAAAATATGTAAACATTTTTAACATTTTACCAACTAACACAGAGAAAAATTAGGGAAGATAAAATCTGAAAAGCTAAATTGAGTTAATTGTCTTATAGTCTATAAAAAGGGGGTAAAGATAATTTTATTGTAGTAAAAGTGGTTTTAAAAATCTGTTTTAGCCAGGGTACATAACCGGGTTGCAGGCCAGGTCTCCAGTCCGGTCCATAGCTGGAGGCAGGTGAAAGGCAATCATACATTGATGTGTCTCTCCCTCTCTGCTTTTCTCCTTTCCCCTCTATCTGGAAATAATAAATAAAACTGTTTTAATAAAAAGCTTTGAAAAAATGTTTTAAAAAGTCCATTTTATTTAAAATGTTTTATATTTAGGGAGGGGTACAGAGGGGAGCAAAAAGGGGATGAATGTAATACAATAATAAAATAAAAAAATAAAAAAATAAAAAAATAAAATGTTTTATATTTAAAATTGATTTCTGCTTATATTTAAATGAATTTTTAAAAACATTTATTAACAACTAAACTAAAATAAATTATTTTTATTTCAGATTAGTCATGGAAGAGAAAAAGAAATTTAAGGACCCAAACAGGTAGTAGTCTGAAAGGGAAATATAACTTATGGTTTTACTTATATAATATTCTGGAAAAGGCAAAACTATAAGAATGGTAAGCAAATTAGTGGTTGCCAAGGATCTAAAAAAGGAAAAGTGTTACATAGGTAAAACACGAAGGGTTTTTAGGGTCATAAAACTATTCTATATAACATTGTAGTGAGTTGGTACATGACATTATGTATTTGTCAAAATATATAGAACACAGAAAGAAAGAACATTAATGTATGAAAAAATTTAAAAATCCTTTATAATATTGTGGGATCCCAGAATGGAATACAGATTGTGGAAAACAATCTCACTGTTACAAACATATGAAATAGATTCACTACAGGAGATGAGATAAAAGGACCTGAGCTAAAAGATATGAAAAATGAGAGAAGACTGTACAAAAGCATTATACTCTCCTTGATAACATTTTTTCCCATATGGATATGGGTTAATAATTTTGAAAGACTTACTGAAAAAGATACAAAATTCAAGAAACATTGTACATAGGACAATGATGCCTCAGTCTCCTTCAAAGTAGGTACCTTGGGACCTCACACAGTTCTCTGACCTTATTGATTGCAGCCCATACATGTTCAACATTCTCAGTTGTTCTGTTTGTTTTAGGCCTTCCAGAAAATGGATCACTTTCAACAGATTCTCCACCACCTTTGAAGCATTCGTGCCATACTTTTATTTGCACCGCACTCATTGCATTGTCCCTAAAAGCCTTCTGAATCATCTGATTAGTGTCTGCAGGAGAATGTTCAAACTTAATACAAAATTTGATGCAGATCATTGCTGTACTCTATCAGTTATTTTGCATGTAATGGCCACACAGTATGCATGCTCACTCAACAGCATCTACTGCCCCACTGACTAATACCGTGACATCATCATTGTTCACACATGCACATTCCAGTTCACTTTCTTTGGCTGCCAAGTTACACTAATGTTGCACAAACTGCTCATTATATTAACAATGGCTGGACTTTTCCTGGACAGGCCTCATATTATTATTTTGTATTGGTGTATTGGGATCCTTAGGATATATTTCTAGAAGTGGAATCACTGACATGAAAGGGAGTTCCATTTTTTAATTTTTTGAGGGTATTCCATTGATTTCTGATAAGGGTTCCCTTTTCTCCATATCCTTGCCAACATTTGTTGTTCATTGATTTAGTGACGGTAGCCGTTCTGACGTGTGTAAGATGACATCTCCCTATGGTTTTAATTTGCATTTCTCTGATGATTAGTGAGGCTGATCATTTTTTTCCTATGTCTACATAACTATACTATGCAGCAGTGAGAAAAAAGAAAAAACACATTTTGTGACAGCATCTGTGGACTTGTAGAATATGCTAAGTGAATTAATTCAGTCAGTGAAAGACAAATACCACATGGTCTCACATGTGAAATCTAATGAACACAATAAACTAACAAACAGAATTACAGATACTGGAATAGATTGCAAGCTGCTGGAGGGGTTGGGGTGCAGAATAAAAGATGGTAAAGAGATTAACCAAGGAACATTTATGCATAACCCATGGATACAGGCAACAATATGAGGATTTACCTGGAGAGGGGAGAAGATGGGGTTGACTGGAAGTGGTGAAAGGGAGAAAAAATGGGAACAACTCTAATAGCATAAACAATAAAAAAAATTTTAAACACAAGAAAAGCCATTGACAACAAGCCCTGTAATTTCAGAGAAATGTTATAGAAAATATGTAATAAATTATTGAGTGATAGGCTTTAATTCTGATATTTTTACAATGAACTGAAATATAAACATTGAAAGTAAAATGAAAAACCCTGGGGAATGTATAAAACCATAAAATTTTACCAAGCAAGGCCCTGGCTGGTGGCACAGTGGATAAGGCACTGGCCTTCAAACCCAGAGGTTGCTGGTTCAATCCCCAGCCAGGGCACAGAATCAGGTTGCAAGCCAGGTCTCCAGCCAGCTCTGTGGCTGGAGGCAGGTGAAGGGCAACCATACATTGATCTCTCTCTGTCTCTCTGTCGCTCTCTCTCTGTCTCTCTCTCTCTCTGGCTCTCTCTAAAAATAATAAAATCTAAAATAAAAACAAAAAACAAATCTTACTAAGCAATAATAAATTATAAAAATTCTTATAAGAAGCGTATAAAATGTGAATAGTATACATTTAAATGCTAACAAACAAATGAAAACATTCAGCTTAACACATTACCAACAATTTTGACTGTGTATTTGTCAATGATTTAAAAATAGCCTAATAGGTTAGATATGAAGTCACTAAAATGGATACTCTCAGCAATATCTGAAGGAGTATATATTGTCATAAATTTTAAAGAGGAATTTATGCTAAGGAAATAATACTAAATACATGGAAAAATGTTGATACAATAATATGCATTGCTAGGTTCTTTATAATTAGGAGAATTCAGATTCTCTATAAGTTAAGGAAAGTTACATAACCACAATATTTATATAATGGATGGAATATTATATACTCATGTTATTAATTTCAGAGCATATAATGATATGTAAGGCTGTTCGTAGTATACACACAAATAAATATAACTATTTGTTACTAATTGTATATAGGTAAGATATCAATTTTTTTTTTAAATTACTGATTTATTTTTAGAGAGAGGGGAAAAGGGGGAGAATGAGTGGGAGAGAAATATCAATGTGAGTGAGAAATATCAATCAGCTGCTTTCCATACATACCCCAAATGGTACTGAACCTGCAACCCAGACATGTGCCCTGAGTAGGAATTGAACTGGTGACCTTTCACTTTGTGGAAGAATGCCCAACCAAATGAGCCACACCAGCCAGGGTGCTAAGATATCACTTTAAAAAATTTATATATGCATTTGGACTTACAAGAAGACTATTCAAGAAATGGATAATGACGTTTATCTTTAAATAATGGAATACTATGTGAATATTATCAATTTTATTTTGTTTGTAATGATTGCTTTTAGGAAATGAAGAGTTAATGCACTGTTAAATACTGTTATGTTTCATCAATTATGATTTCTGTAAAATAAAAAGAAGCAATTTATTCAAGTTTGCTTTTGAAATATGACTTCACAAAATAAATTACTTATATGAATAAATATTGATTTAGTAAAAATTATTATTTTCATATTGATACTATGACTTTGCCATTTAACTGATGTAAAATAAAATAATTTAGTTAATTATGAACTTTGGCCATTCTAAAGCATAGACTAACTTCAGACTTTCATGTGGCCTTTTAACAAGGTGGAGCACAGTGACTCAGTTTTGGCACTAAAACTTATAACATGTTGACAAAATGGGAATAATATTTTCATGGATATCATATCACTAATGCTTGAAAAGTCTATGGATAAGTTTTCTCAAAATGTTACTAACTAGTCATTATCATGTCTCGCTATTTAGTTTAACAGCGTAAAAAAATAAACAGTTGAGTTGTGCTTTTTAGTCCATTTCTCTCCCTATTATTTATTATGTTGATATAAAGAGGTATCTTCAATTTTGTTTGTTATACATTTTACAATAATTAATGTGGGACAATCATGAACTACATACTAATTAATACTGACAGACAGACAGATATTCACTAAACAATGCATTCTTGAAACAGAATTACTTCCTTGGTCTCGTAGCTTTGTTTGCAGACAATGAATGACCTACCAGGTTTCTGTCTTTCAGTGGTAATTTTTGCACCAACTTACTCTAACCTTAAATAAATAATATTTATCTATTGACCAACATAAATTTGAAACCGGCCATTAATAACGATTCATTGACAGATTAATGATGTCACTAGAGTTGCTTGTATATAATTTTCAGCTTCATGATCTTCTCTAGGTCAAATTAATCTTTAAATCACATATGATTTTCTTCTCTTTAAGCAATATCAATAATTAAAATGATAGTTAACATTTATTGTTTCCAATGTGTCAGGTGTGGTACTAGAGGTTTTAAATGAGTTCAGTTCACATTAATAACTAAAGAAGACAGGTGAGTTAGGTGGGTTCCTCAGAGGCAGGGCCAGAGAGGATTGATGACTATGTACTTTATTGAGGCAGTGCTCTCAGTTAACCTGTAAGGACATGAGAAAAGCAGAAGAGGGAAGAGGAAACAATTACACATGATTCAGGAGAGGTCTCGCTGAACCTCATCTCTGAGGGGAACTCTGGAGGGCAAATTGCTCTAGAGACTCTATTCTACTCTGGGTCAAAGGATCAGAGCTTTAGTTCCTGTCTAGTAATTGCCTGTCACCTAGGGGAGGGAGTATTAAGGTTGGAGAAAGAGAAAGGAAGACCAGGTATAATGCCCACACTCCTCAAGCCAGGTAGCTTCAATTTCCTGATGGCGTTCCTTAAGAGAATGTTCAAGTGTATGCTGTTTAGGAAATGATGGAAGCATCCCAGTAATGGGAGATATGTACCCCCTCCCCACCCAAACAAAACAAAACAATTGTACTCCAGAAGAGCTAGGCAGAGCATCATAGGCATCTGATACAGCGGTTTTATTATTTTTCTCATTTTAGGTTTTAGGATACAAAAGTTCAGAAAAATAATGTACCCAAAAACACACAATAATGTACCCAAAGAAAAATTAGAGTTTGGATACAAGTATCTTTTTTTTTTTTTTTTTTTTTTTTAAAGATTTTATTCATTATTTTCAGAGAGAAGGGAAGGGAGAGAAGCATCCATGTATGGTCGCCTTTCACCTGCCTCCAGCTACAGAGCTGGCTGGAGACCTGACCTGCACCCTGGGTATGTGCCCTGGCTGGGAATCGAACCTATGACCCTTGGGTTCGCAAACCAGTACCTTTATCCACTGAGCCACACCGTCCAGGGCTGGATACAAGTATCTTTATTCTGATTATAGAGCCAGAGTTCTTACCTCCACATATAAAACTGAGCTTTACAAATTAGCAATTATTTGTAGAGATTTTTTAAAAGCCTGTTCTAGTAATCCCATATAAATTTGTATACCACTGGATCATTAAGTGAACGTACTACCATAGATGTTAGAAAATGCTTAAGAAAGTTTCTTAACTCAGGGTGTTATTTTTTATTAAGTTTATTTTGAAACATGTATATCTAGAATAATTGAGTTGAATTTCTTTCCATACAAATTTTCTTTTATTTAATAGTTTACCTTCTCAGAATGTGGTTTACTTTTTGTTTTACTATTTAAATAAATTTTCAATGAGATAAAATTTAACCCATTTAGATTAGATTTTACTCATTCTAAAACCAAGAGTTTGCCTAGAAAATTTGTTTAAAAATTTTCTAAATTAACATGTAATTAAATATACATGCAAAACTAAAATATTACCATAATTGGAAGTATACAATGAAAAAGAAACACTTTAAGCTGAGTGATATGTGGTCCTGCCAACAGCAAATAGAATGTGACAAGCTGCAGACCTAGATATAACACCAACTACAATAATAAACATTCAAGAATATAGTATAATGAGCACACAATTATGAGTTTTAATAAGGATATGCTATAGCTAAAGCTGGGAATACTTTTGGGGGTAATGGACCTACATAATTTAAAGATAGGCAGTAAACTGCAGACAGTAAAATTCAATTACACTGACTGTGAAATGCATTCAAACATGCTCCCATGAAGCATGCAATTCCAAGCATCATTTTGCTGATAATGTTTCCTACAGTTATGGCTGGAGACACTTATATTCTGATCACTTAATTTATGAACAGAATAGGGAAATTCAATGGTTAGTTTAGGACTAGAAAAACTACTAGTTTATCACAGTGATGTATTGTACCTTCTGAAAATCATATGTGGACTTCACACAATCACATAATTTTACGATAAGGGGTAGTTATTAACCAGGGTTCCAAATTCATTAGGAAATGAAAAGACCATATATCAATGAAGAAGTAATGCTTGTGGAGAGAAGCTATAAGAAAAGGTAAATATGGACAATGCTAGTTAGCATTTCATTCCGAGAATGATAAAATATTTGGTGAGACTATTCATTTTTATGGTAATCAGATGAATTCAACAGGGAGGAAAAAATTCTTTAAGTATTTTAAAGGAGTAGATAACAACTTAGTGTGATCTTAATTTTGTTACATCAATGAACATATCTATATTATATTTTTAGAAAGTCATTGGTTCCTATATGATGGTTTTAAACTCCTATATTATGAAATGCTAGTATAGCATATCTTTTACAAGCAGAGTAATTGTGTTTAAGAACCTTTCTTCTGCAAGAAAAATAAAATTGCCCACAATATATGCAAATTGCATGGGGACTGTTGATCTGAATGAAATGTTCATACCCTTAACTGGCAAATTATTAGATACTAACAAGAGAGTAGATAGCATCACATTTAGCAAATTTACAGGCCATAAAAGGAAAGCATACACTAAAGCTGTCTGTATCATAACATTGCAGGCTATTGAAAAGTCACCTATTAAGTGGAACTACTTTATTTTGTCAGCAAACACTACCTAAAGAAATGTAGATATTTTTTTCTATTATGGACCATTGCCAACATACTATTTTTAAACAATTCAGTCATTACTTAGAAAATGTGGCAAAATATTAATTTTACATTTTTATGTATTATATACTCCCACCTCTACACATTAAAATGATAGTCTTATGTAAATATCTTTATTAGAATCACCTTAGCAGCAGTGACTTCAGTCATTAAGAAATGGTAAGAAGCCAAAGATAAGTATTCTACAATCTTGGAAAATGTACTGAGCTATTATCTTTATATATTATTATAATTACATTTTTTACACATATTTTCTAGATACCTTCAAATCAAGGATGAATTTTAAAAAAGTAAACAAAAAGATCAGGTAAGGAGACTTAGGCCCTTAAGGCTCTTTGGGAATCCTGCTTAAATCCTTTTTCATCTCTTGGATTTTTAAAAATATGCATTTTTTAAAGTTTTAATAGAGTTTATTTTTAGAGCAGTTTTAGGTTTATAGAGAAATTGTACAGAAAGTACAGAGAATTTATATACTCCCTCCACGTTACGCCCAAACATGCAGTTTCCTTTTTTATTAACATTGTGCATTAATGTAGTACATTTTTGATAATTGATGAAACAATATTGATGCATTACTAATGAAAGTCCATCATTTTCACTAGTATTCATTCTTTCTTTTGCACAGTTCTGTTTATTTTGACAAATGCACAATGTCAAAAAATCACCATTACATTATAATAAAGAATAATTACACTATCCTAAAATTCCCTATGCTCCATGTATTAAGCCCTCCCTTCCTCCATCTTTTCAAATATTTGGCAGGCAACAAATGATGGTTTTGCTGTTTTATAATTTTTCCTTTTTCACAATATCATATAGCTGAAATCACACAGTGGGTATATCTTTTCAGATTGGCTTCTTTACTTTATCATTTTATTTTAGTGTGAAGTTTTTCTTAAAGTATACAAAAGCTTCCTTCCTACAGAACATATGCTGCTCACAGAAAAGTATGCCATTGACTCCATGCTCAGATCCAGAGCAGTGGTTCATTGATTTTACCTTTTGAAAGAAGTTGGCAGTTAAATCGCCCCTAATCTCTTCCCAAATGAACTGACCTTGTTTCCAACAGCTATGGAGAAAGTCAAGCCTATGGACATTTGAAAAACCACTGAGTTTGTGGTAAAAATATATTTAGAAAGAAATTGGTGGATCGTTAGACATATAGGCTAAACTATAGGCAGATATTTTACATTAGAAAATTTTAAAAAGGAAAATAAATACAGATTTCATAATAAAATCATTTCTCTATAGTTAACTGATTTTCAAGAAGTGTACCTAGATCATTCAATGGAAAAAAAAAAAATTTCAATAATGGTTCTGGGACAACTGGATAGTCATATGCCAAACAGTCAAGTTTCACCCTTGCTTCATAACATATATAAAAATTAACTCAAAACAGATCAACAACTTAAACATAAGAGGTAAATGAAAAAAGATGTTGAAAGAAAAAAATAGAATAAGAATTTCATGATGTTGGATTTGGCAATGATTCTTAGTTATGACATGAAATTACATAGAAAACAAAGGAAAAATAGATACATTGGACTTTATTAAAATTAAAAACTTTTGTGTTGCAAAGGATGCTATGTTACAGAGCAAATATAACCCCTTGAATGGAAAAATATATTTGCAAATGATGTCTGATAAGGGATTATAGCAATAATCATTATAATTAAAATTTTTAAATGGTCAAAATGTCTGAATAGACATTTCTTGGAGAACAATATACAAATGGCCAATAAGCAAATAAGGAGATGTTCTATATCAATAGCCCAAAAATGAGATAGCACTTCATACCCATAAAATGGACAGAGTTTTAAAAATCAGACAATAACAAGTGTTGACAAAAATGTGGAGAAACTGAAACCCTCACACACTGATAGAAGGAATATAAAGTGCTTTGAAAAACAGTGAGAAAGTTCCTAAAATAAATGAACATTCAATTACCATGACCCAGCAATTGTAATTTTAGACATTCATCCAAAGGAAACAAAAACATGCTACCAAGCAAAGACTTGTACAAAAATGCTTGTAGCAGCATATTCAAATCATTTTGCTACAACCCCAAATATCTCTCAACTGATAAGTAGATAATCAAGATGTGATATACATATATATACATACAATGGAATATTATCCAACAATAATAAGGAGCAATGTACTAAAACATATCACAAGATAAACAAATTTTGAATAAATAATGCTAAGTAAAAAAAACAGGTAGAAGACAGTCACAGAAGCTCAGATACTATATGATTCCATTGAAATAAAATGGCCTGAATAGAAATGTATGTTTATAGAGACAGAAACGAGATTATTGGGCTAGAGAGGGAGGGGGAAGATAATAGGGTGATAGCTAATAGGTATAGGATTAGTTCTTGAAGTGATGAAAATGTTCTATAATTGACTGTGGTGCTGGTGTCGAATATATTTGAATACTCAAAAGTTCATTGCATTTTAAAGTTTAAATCAGTAAATAGTATGGTATGTGAATTATATCTTGATATAGCAATTTTAAAAGTGAATAGATGGAGAAAAAGCATAGCACATTGTTGCAATTTGAAAATGTATACTTACTAATAAGTAGGAGCGCTATAAAGAGACAATGTAATTATACTTGTGTTAGTAAACTAAGATTACTTGAAGACAGCAAAACTCAAAACTAAATATTATCCAAACTCACCACAAAAGTGACCAAAAATTTTAAATGGAATGATTTGTTGAGAAGTACACTGTGTATAAAAGGGATATTTAGATTTTAAAAAAACTAGATAATGGTTGAAGTTTTCACTCATAAAGCCAGGATGATCTTGTTTAAGTTGCTTTTCCAAGCCACAACTCTGTTCTGTACAAGTTGACATATTTTAAACTGTAAAATGTTACAGAAATGTGAATGATATAATAAATGTATAGGACAGATTTGAAGCCTAATGATGAGAACATATTTCAACAAATATTTAGCCTGTAAAATTACTAATTTCATTGGTGTTTCCTACAGCTAACCACTGGGTTGCTTCATCTTTAAAATATTTGATAACCATGCCAAGCATGGACCTCTGAGCCAAATTTTACACAATATTAGCCTTTATTATTATTTATTCCTGGTGGGAGAAGCATGCCACTATGGTAGTATTAACTAGTGACTTGCCTGAATTCCAAATAGAATACCTTTAAAACTTAAACTTCACAATTAAGTTTTATAGATGCTGATTCACTGTCACTGATATTTGATCTTCTTACACTCATTATTTCCTAGGTATCATGTTTTTCTTTGCATAGGATTGATTTCTTCACCCTGTTATTTTAAAAGTTGTGAGTAGTAATTAAAGATGTAAAAACAATTAAAAAGAGATCATTCCTGAAGTAGTAAGAACAAATAGGCTATCCTAAGCACCTAGGACTACATAGTAATTAATTAGAGAGGTGTATACAATAGTGGAACCCCTTAAAGATGCTATTATGAGAACAGAAAAATGGCTTAGCTAGGCTAACTCTAATGAAATGGTATTATATAATGCTACATATAATTAAACTATTTGAATGAAAATACTTATTTCTATTAGAATTTAATTTTTCCCACAGTTTAAAAGCAATCTATACTACACCATAATTTATTTTATGTAGAATCTCAAGAAATGACTTCATTTCTAAATTTCATTATACTTTAAAATTCAAAATATATATTGGATGTCATCTTAAAAGTAAATCATAGTAAAATGATTTTGTCCAATAACTTCCACAAATTTAGGAAAAGGTTAACTAAAAATTATGCAACCTTTGCAGTGCATGTATTATGTTTGTGGAATGAAGACCTTGAATAGACCTGTTGTTATTAATGAGCTTTTCAAGCCTTGTGATTAGCCTCAGAAAACTCTAATTTAACAAGGCTACACAGATTAGCTAAGTGATACAGCAATAAACTTTGTACCTTAAATCTGAAGCTTTACAAAATCTTAAACTAGTAGAATACTCCAAGTTAAATCCTTTTTAGTTCCGTTGAGTGGCACATAGATTGTATTGCACAAATGTTCATATTTGTGTAAGTTGATGTTAAAACTGTTTCTAGCCCTGGTTGGTGGCTTAGTGGATAAGGCACCAGCCTGTGAACCCACAGGTCACTGGTTCAATTCCCAGTCAGGACACATAACCAGGTTGCAAGACCAGGTCCTTAGCTGGAGGCAAGTGAAAGGCAAACAATACATTGATGCTTCTCTCCTTTCTTCCTCCCTCTCTGCCCTTCTCTCTGAAAAAAAATTAACAAAATCTTTTTTAAAAAAATGTTTTAAAATGTAAAATATCTAATAATAATTTTTATATTGATTATAATTTGAAATGATAATATTTTGATTTTTTCCTGATTAAATAAAATATTTAAATGAATCACTAAATAAATCAATGTGGTACACATTATATTTTTATTAGAAAGTAGTGAAATGATTAGTTGTCAGCAAACTTGACCTCTTTTTATATGATCTATGAGCTAAATATAATTGAAGGTTTTAAAAATAATTGAATTATTGCTTGTATTTGATTAAACTTACTAGTAACTTCCTTGCATCTTTTCATGTGCCTGTACGTACTTCTGTAGACTAAGTAAAGAGATCCTGCCCTGTTAGCCCTGTAACATCTATTTATTGTAGAAACATTTTTCCAAATTGCAAAATAAATGTTGTGGTTAGCATTTGTAGAATCCATTGTGCTTCAGGAACAATAAATGCCTTACTAAACCAAAACATATTTAGATTGCTTACATATCAAAGGATGGAGAGTAGTAAGGCAAAGATCAAATAACTATTTTCATTAGTGAATATATTATAGAATTATAACATCTTAGTATGGAAGTGATACTTAGTTTTCCCACATGTTAGGCTATGGTTGTGGAACTGTCATACAACAAAATGTGTGAAAGAGTTAATATTTCTATGTGAAATCCAAAACATGGATATATTTTCTCATTCAAAAACATTGATAAGATAAAACTTCCCATTAGCATACTTTAAAAAATAATTATGTTGCTAAAATATTATTTTTTAATTTAAATTAAATATATTTTTTCTAATTTCCCTTTTTGACTATGAAATTTTTTGTAACTAAAGTTTAATGCATAGGCAAAAACTGTATATGGTATATAATCATGCATTTACAGAAACTACTTGAACTATGGATGTATGTGCACATGCACATCAATGATAGTAAGGGGATAAACAGAAGCAGTTGTCAGTCTTGGTAAAGAAAGTTTTTATCCTTTCTTTCCCCCAAGCTAACATCTGTGCATTGAGACTGTCAAAATGTGTCTGATGATGATGATTAAACCACCTGGCTGGTGGCTCAGTAGATAAGGCACTAGCCTGCAAACCCAAAGGTCTCTGGTTAGATTCCCAGCCAGGGCACATAACCAGGTTTCAGGCTAGGTCTCCAGTTAGGTCTGTGGCTGGAGGCAGGTGAAAGGCAAACATATATTGATGTCTCTCTCCCTCTCTCTCCCTCTCTGCCTCTCCTTTTCCCTCTCTCTGAAAATAATAAATAAAGTTTAAAAAATTTAACAATCAAAGACACATCTGAATTTTTTTTTTTTTTTTTTTGCTTTGTATTTTGCAGGAAGTACATAGGCAGTATCATCCAGAAATAAAGATTAACTTGAATAAAATTTGAAGGAAACTGAGTTGGGAGACTTCATTTCTAGTCCTGCTTCAGTCACAACAATCCCAAGAGATACTTTAACTTCTTTCTGTCTTACTTTTCTTTCTTACAAAAGAAGTTATTGCTATGGATTATAAGTAAGCTATAAGCTTTTTTCTTGTTCCATTTAACTTCTTTTTGTCTTACTTTTCTTTCTTACAAAAGAAGTTATTGCTATGGATTATAAATAAGCTATAAGCTTTTTTCTTGTTCCATCACTGTTTGGAAAGAACACATTTTATTGTAAAATAGTTTAGCAACTGCTAACGTGAAGGAAATCTATATAACAATTCCATACTAAGCTATTATAATTCTAAAATGTATTCACTAATGAAAATAGCTATTTGATCTTTGCCTCTATATCCTCTGATAACATGTAAGCAATCTAAATATATTTTGACTTGGTAAAGCATATATTATTTCTGGAGCACAATAATTTAATGGTTGTATAGAAAAGTAAATTATTAGTTTTTCTCCCCACATTCATTTTTTCCCTATTTTATCACTTTGAACAAAGAAAGAGAACACAGACCTGACCACGTTTCATAGGTAGACTCTGCCCACAAGTTTAATGCATCCTTTTATTTATCATAGGTTTTAAACTTTCCAAAGGTAGAGCAAATATATAATATACAGCAAAGGAATAAATATTTATGTAAGCCTTCAACAAAAATAATTTTCTAACTTCTTGAGTTTCTTACAATCATTTTAAGAGAGGACAAAATTACATGTGTTATCAAAATATATATTCATGTCATAGGTTTGAGAAGCTGGAAAAATTAAAGGAGCTATAAGCACACATGTTTGAGTCCTTGGATAATTCTCAGAAAATCATCACTGCCTTGTATATGCAGAGCTCAAAATAGAAACAAATGAACAAGAGGAGACACCACTATTACTTTTAAATCATGAGCAGAATATTTTTTTTTAACACAGTCATGGCTTTGTTCAAAACACAGTTGCACAGAAATATTAACTTCAAAGATTTTTTTGACTTTTAGTTAATTCATAAATAACTTTAAAACCTTGTAAATGAAATGCACCATACTATGCCTGTGTAAAAGCCAGTATGTTTTAATTATGGGCTAAAAATGACAAATACAGTGAGCTTGTCTTAAAAAAAAATTAAGATTCTACAGAAACTGATAGGGAATTTCACCATGGGGTCAATGAAATTTTTTTCTTTACATACAATATTATCATTAACAAACTAGTAAGTCTTATTAAAAATAATAAGGCAAACATAGTAAAACCACACTTTTCCTATAAAAAGTTACACATTATCTTCTGTAGGGGTATTATAAATGAAGAAACAAGGAAGATGTGAGCACTCTATGAGGTCTATCCCGAAAGTATTGGCCACACAAATTTTTAATTATATTAACATTGGCTCAGTACTTTCAGGACAGACCTAGTATTGCACACCCAGAAATTTAGGGAATTTGGTCTGGAAATGACCTGTTGTCTCCTTCCTTTCCATTATCTCCAGCACCTCATGTCTGCTTTTCTTCTTGAAAGCCTTCGTTTTCTTCTTTTCCTCCTCTTCCTTTTTCTTCTCCTCCTTCAACTAAGTCATCTTCATCCTGAATTTCCTCTCATTAATTAACGACATTTCCTCTTCTCCCTCTCCCAATTCTGAGCCTGATTCATCTTCATCTTTATCATTTGCTTCTTCCTCATATCCTTCAGGTTGCCCAGCTTCATCTTCCTTTTAATCATCTTCATCTCCATTCTCATCCTCTTCCACTCCCAAGTTTGGTGCTTCATTTCCTCTTGATAAGTATGTGATTTGCTGTAGCAATTCAAAAACATTTTCTCTAGGGTTGTGATCTCACAGTTAAACAATTCAAGACTCTACATTTTTAAGATTTTGCAGAGTTTCTAGTGCACTGGCATCTTTGTTTCTACTCACATTGAAGGGGATAAAATTGGGAAGTTTCTCAGCCAAGACTTCCAAGCCTCTAGAAATTCTATTGTTACCAAATTTCAACTTGTGAAGTTTATTTAAGTTGGAAAACTAGGCCACTGAGCTCAGTTCACACATTAACTATACTCAGAACTTCAATTAAAAAAAAAATTAAAGGATTTTATTATATTATTTATTTATTTAAAGACTTTCTGTATTATTTTTAGAAAGAGGGGAAGGGAGAGAGGCAGAGAGAGAGACACATCAATGTATGGTTGCCTTTCACCTGCCTCTAGCTATGGACCTGGCTGGAGACATGACTTATGACCTGGTTCTGTGCCCTGGCTGGGAATCGAACCAATGACTGGTGCCTTATCCACTGTGCTACCAGCCAGCTAGAACCTCAATTTTTTAAAAAAGGATCATTCCAGCCCTCAATTTCCCCATTGACACAATGGTAATTATCAAGGACTAACTGTGTCACCTCCTCCTAGACTATGTTCCTTAACTCCAGGTTAACCCTCTTTTTCATCACCATGTTTTCCCCTGTCCTTCTGCCACTAATCTCCTTGCTTCTCACTTACCATATCCTGCCTTTCCCATTGCCCCCAACCCTCAAACTGTAAACATCCACCACCAGCACCAGACAGATATTGGGGATAAAGAAGGGAATAGTAAATGGAGTCCAAGGAGGAGGGATTCTAACTCAACCCCTTTGTCCACACACTTGCACACACGGACACACACACACACACACACAACCGAAGTTCCTTCCCCTTCAATGGCTGCTGAGAGCCTCATAAACAGATTTTTTTTCTTTTTTACATTCTAGGTTTGGGTTATTGAGCATATTTTCTCAAAAAAATAAAAGGAACTTCCATTTCTTAATACCACTTGGCTTTGGAGCACACTTCTGCATTACACCACCTCCTACCTGGGCTCTGTCCTTTCAGTGTACTTTTCTTTAATTCCTCTTGTACCCTTGTGTCAAATTAAACTTTAGAAAATATCACTTTCAACATTTTATTGCCCTCATCACAGAAACTCCTGTGGGTACACATACCTTGGCAATCAAGGTCTTATGCAATCAGATCTCTACCTTCTTTTCTTTTCTTAAAGATTTTATTATTTTTCAGAGAGAGAGAGGAAGGGAGAGAGGCAGAGAGGGAGAAAAACATCAATGTATGGTTGCCTTTCACCTGCCTCCAGCTATGGACCTGGCTGGAGACCTGGCTTGCAACCTGGTTATGTGCCCTGGCTGGGAATCGAACCAGTGACCTTTGGGTTCCCAGGCTAGCACCTTATCCGTTGTGTCACCAGCCAGGGCTTCTACCTTCTTTTCTATACCAATATACCAAAAATGAAATTTCCCCCCACACTCAATTCTTTAATGACATAGGGAAGGAGTTATAAAGCTGGTGCTAGAGCAGGTCAGGCTTGAGGTTGTGGAGCCAAAATTAGACCATGAAATAAAATTTATGATTGAATGAAAAACCAAATTCTAACAGGGCATGCAACCAAGCCATAAGTATAAAGTGTCAGATCTCGAGGTTGGGAACCAGCCCTAGTGAGTTGAAGAAGAGAGATGATGAAATGAAGAGTCAAGAAAGATTCCCTGGGCCATCAGAGTGCTGCAGGTACATTTTAAAGACTTCTCAGATAAAACATATGAACATGGAGAATTTTTTAAGGTATCAAAAAAAAAAAAAAAGTATGTCTTTAGAAGAGAAGAAGGGATGAAAGGGGGTGGGGGGGGGGGAGAGAGAGAGACAGAAAGAGAGAGAGAGAGAGAGAGAGAGAGAGAGAGAGACAGAGAGACCAAAACCAGAAGATAAAGAGACTGTTAGATGTGCTTATGTTCTTTTACATTCTTTTGAACTAATATTTTGGGTTCCTTTGAATATATTCATGGAAGTGGGATCACTGGGTCAAAAGGCATATCCATTTTTAATTTTTTGAGGTATCTCCATGCCCATATGGCTTTCCACAGTGGCCATACCAAATACCACATAATTTCATTTATGTGTGGAATCTAATGAAAAAACTGAACCAGCCAGCCAAATAGAAACAGACTCATAAATAGAGAGCAGGATGACAGCAAAGAGGGATGAGGAGGGTAGGAGTTGGAAGGATTGAGCAAAAAGAAAAAAGGAGTCATGGATATTGACAATAGTGTGGTCATTGTGTAGAGGGAGAGGTATAAGGGGCCTAGATGGTAATGGAAAAAGTACAATAAAATTGAAAAAAAAAAAAAAAAAGGAAAAAACCTGTAGAATTTCCATGGCTCTCTTACTCAGAAAATATTTCTGTCTCAAAGGTGGCTACAATACAGGTTCCAAACTTCAGCATTTAAATACACCTTAAATGGTTCTTCAGAATTGTGTGAATGTTACAGCTAGATGAAAGATAATTTTTTTATCATCTTATATGTCAGACTCCTTTGAACAATTTACAGCATTCAAAAAGTATATTGACAGATCAGCAAAAATGAAAGGGCATTTTCATCACCTTGAGGAATGGTGATCAAAGGACATGTGCCAACCAATTCAAACATGATCAATGCCTCTATTTCCTTTCCTTTCTGTCATAAACTGTGACTAAAAAGAATTAAGTTATTATTTTCAAAGCCAGCCTCATCTTGATAATGCCATATAAAAAAGCAATTTGGACCACAAGAGTTTAAATCTACCATGTGGTGAATTACACTGATACAATTTTATGAAAGCAATATTAATCATATTTGAAATTCATGGCAGTCTGTCTAGTCATTGGTACGGTTTAGAACAAAGCAATTGGCATTGGTTAGGCTTAAAATGCTTTTATGCTTCTGTAGAAAGATGTGTAGAAACAAAATTTGAATGAGGTACCACCTTAAGAATAAATTTCCTTAGTGAAAGCCATTTGTAATAAAGGATATTTTCTTCCCTGACATACCCATTTCTTTCCTCAGGAGAAAGCCAGTGTTTTCAGCTAGCTTGAAAATTTGGGTATATAAAAACAGGGAGTACATTTTCTTCATTTGCTGCACAGCACAAATAAATTTAGGGTTTTGATTTATGGATTCTGGAGAGCTTAGTAAAATATATAGGTTTGGCACATGCTCAAGTGTCAAAATATTAGGAGTCTGGACACATCCTGAACTTTTACAGTTCCTGAGCCATTGATTAAAAACTGTCAAAACCTCACCAAGGAGATACAAAGCCAAATGAGACTCCAGAGGGTCCTAGAGAAAAATTTGTGTGCATCCTTCTTCTTTCACCTTATTTGAAGGGCATCAACTCAATTCTTTCATTGTTTGGAATACTGCTCAGTCCTTTTGGGGCCCTTTGGGAGACACAACCCCACTAGTTATTAGCATTCTCTACTCACAGAACTGAACATCCCAGTGAGCTACCCCCTCTATTGAGATTGTTCTGAGATGATAACTAGGTTAGTCCCCTAGCATACCAGCCAGAACAGCTGAAATAAGTCATGTGTCCCCTAGATCCCATTTGCCAGCTCTGAGGACACAGAAGAAGTAGGGAGAACTTTGCAGGAATCAGTGGGAGATATGAGAGCTGTGGCCACATGATGGATGGGTAGGCATCCAATTTCCATTCCAATCCAATTTCTCATATCCTGGCTTCAACTGTTTTAACTGAGAGAGAAAGCAAGGGTTATCATCAGAAATGAAGTTAGAAGAGGAGAGATTGGGCTTGAATGATAGGCAAAAAATGGTCAGAAATCCTAGCTGGCTAAAGAGAAAGAGAACAGATGCTTGCGAGTGGCCTAGGAACTTACAATGTAGCTGCCTGGAGGCATTAAGGTGAATTCACAATTCATGCTCATAAGCTTGAGCTGGGTTTAATCATTATGGTTGCAAGTTTCCCCCAGTTATTTCAGCAGCAGAGGATTAAATTATTTATAGCCAGAAAAACAGCGTTTGTGAGCATGGGTGTGTTTTTTTATAAGGAGGAGGGTGGTAAAATAAAATAGGGAGACAATTTAAAACAACTTTTCCACCTTTTCATCATAGTGCCACAGTGTTCTTCTAGCATTAATAATTCATTTCCTTTGTCTAAGTCATGCATTTTAGAGCTATGTATTTTGTAGTTAGTTAATTTATATGCTTTATAATTAAAGTAGTGATTATATGTTACTTGGAAAGTATCCACACTTTAAAAAATTGTATATTTTTAAAGAGTAAAAAATTCAGAAAGCATAAAATATGGCCTATAAGTCTACAAAATATATTAACAGTGTTGAACAGTATGGTCTTATCAACAAGCTTTGGTTAAAAAGTATCATGAACATGATTAAAAGAAAAGCAAAAGAATTGCGTAGAGGACTGTAAAGATGTATTTGTCCATATACACGCATTCTCTAGTAGTTAACATTGTTAGAGTGTAAAACACATCCTTGGATTGGCTCCACATGTTTTACCCTCTAAAGCCTTGCGCTCCAAGGAAGGGAGAGAGTGTACTTTCCTAGATGCAGGGTGCATCCACAGTCCTGCTGCGGAAATGCCAGGAGAGAGCACCAGAAGCAAACACAAAGATATCAAGACAAATCACCCAACTAAAGCCTGAACAAAGGAGAGTCCATCGCAGCTTAAAGATAGTACAACAAAGACACTAACCGTTCTACAAGTCCAACTCTATTTCTGAAAGTAATAAAGCAGTACATTAAAGAACAGCACACTATGTATAGAGTTTAAACTAAGAAATAGTGGCCCTTTCTTATTATCAGTGCAATTGTTCTATTATTGTTGAGAAATCTATAATCACAATTTATGTATCGATATGTAAAAAACTGGAAAAGTTATATAATCATCTTAAAATATGAAAGACATTTGTTTTAATAGAAAACAGCTACCAGTATTTGTGTATACAGAGGAACATTTTATTACTATAATATCAATTTTAAAATTACACAATAAATTGTGCTCCTATTAAAAATAATGCATTTGTTACACAATATTATTCCATACAATAAAAAATATATATAGCATAACTAATAAAATTAATAGGGAAAAGAACCTACAAGAATATTTAGATTATATATGATCAGAAAATCATAACTAATTAAAAATTGTAATATGTAATAAATGATTAAAATATATAATATATAAGTATATGTCAGAAAATTATATAAAATTTTAATAAAGTAAATGCTGTTTATTTTTATGTTTTTTTTTTTTTGTGGTGCTTCTATTTTGGATCTATAGCAATGTGGACTAGGTTTTTTCATATTAAGACAACTTTTATGCCATGTATACACTTCTGCCTGGTACTACCTAATTAATATTCTAAAATGCTGATTCATTTCCTTTATTACTTCATATGTTTGTATATTAATTTATAAGGAGGATTGTTATTCACTACCTTTTATTGCAGTTATTTTATAAGCATAATTATGATTAAAAATATGCACAAGGTTGCACTATATAACTTTTGGATAGTTTTTGCATATTTGCCTAATTTAATAACATTTGATATAAACTAACTTTAAAAAATCACTGTAGGCCCTGGCTGGTGGCATAGTAGATGAGGCACTGGCCTGTGAATCCAAAGGTCACTGGTTCAATTCCCAACCAGGGCACATAACCAGCTTGCATGCCAGGTCTCCAGCCAGGTCCGTAGCTGGAGGCAGGTGAAAGGCAATCATACATTAATGTCTCTCTCCCTTTCTGCCTCTCTCCCTTCCTCTCTCTCTGAAAATAATAAATAAAGTATTTAAGTATATACATATATTATAATAAAAAATCACTGTAAAACCCTGGCTGGTGGCATAGTGGACAAGGTGCTGGCCTGTAAGCCCAAAGGTTGCTGGTTCGATTCCCCAGCCAGGGCACATTAATGAGGTTGCAAGCCAGGTCTCCAGCCAGGTAGCTGGAGGCAGATGAAAGGCAACCATATATTGATTAAAAAAATAAATAAATCACTGTAATTGCACAAACAATGAATAACTACTGTGAACACTTTGGTGTTAGACAATTTCACAAAGCCTCATCATTCTCCATTTGTACAACATTCTTTTTTCTTGGTAGTTTGACTTTCTTCCTTTCTATTTCCCCTTTTTCCTGCTGCTGCCTTTGGGAAAGACTTGTAGAGTTGATCTCAATTTGCACCTAGACAGTCTATCAATTATTCCAGACTTTTCCTCTGGAAATTGAAATGGAAAATTTTAAATTATTAGTTCTAAGTAATTTTGATACTGATCATCTTCACACCTTATTTCTATTGTACCTTAATACACCACCTTGTAATGCCTGTGCTTTCTCATTCTTGAACAAGGTGAAATAAATCTGGGTCAAACACTGACAAAGAGGTGTATGACTTAAACTTTAACTTGTTTCTGTCCATATGAGTGACAAATTTGCTATAGTCACAAGACATTTTCTGTTATGTAAGCAAAATAAATTGTGAAAATCAGTTATCTGATTTTGCAACATGATAAAATGACCAAAATTGCTGCTTTGTTAACAACTTGATTCAATTACCTATTACAGAATTCATGAAATTCTGTATTCAGGAAAATGAAATATTTTAAGTAGACTTCCTGCATGTTATAATTCATGTAGTTTTCACACTTCTAAGCCAAATAATTGCCTTTGCAAAAGGTCAAGAGAGAGACTTTGGCAGAGTACTGGGTTTGTGGAGGTTGGGGGTGGGGCACGGGAGGAAGTTTTACACTCTAGTTTTACCAAGGCACGCATTTACAAATATGCTTATTTATCATATCTACAAAGAGATGGTCTTGTATCTGTGGCTCCTAGATGGGTTCTCTAGGCTTTAAGAAGAGACTTTCTTTTATTTCTTTTCTTTAGCATAAGTAAAACTGTATTTCCATATGCTCAACTCTTTCTTACTAAAGAACTTTACTAGGCTTCAACTTCAAAGTTGACTGGTTACATAATGCATTGTCTATCATTGTCTCCTGGGTATGTCTTTTCCTCAGATAATTGAAGGGGAAGAGTTCCTGGGTGAGAATGTAAGAATATATCAGGATACCTTCATCTGAGTTTTACTATTATTTTTACATAAATCCCTTTTTCTGCATGGTTTGAATTTCCAAATATTTTAATGCACATTCAGGCAAAGATATATGCACAAAAATAATTAGTATGCATTGCCCATAATGCAAAAATGGAGCAAGACCATTTATCACTAATTTAATCCAGTTCATTAAATATAGGTATTACAAAAGAATGCTATGTGGCTGTCAAAACTGATCTTTCTTTCTTGACTCATGTTTCAGGTATTACTCAGGAGAATAAAGAGGTGGGAAACTACTTTTTGCATTTTTTCTTTTTAATACATGTGCATGATTGATGGAAATAACATCTTCATTCCTAAGGTCTTTTTATTAAAGTTGGTATGGACACAGAAATAATTAATGCCACACATTGCCCCATTCTTCCCCATCCATCAAGAGCATAAGGTAAAATTAGCTTAATTTTTTATATCAATTAAATATAATTTAACAACAAGCAAAACAGAACCAAATATATGAATACAGTGAATATATTCAGTGAATATATATCAGTGGTTAGGGAGAAGGGGGTTAGGGGGACGGGGGAGGAAGAGGCAAGGAAGGGGAGCAGTTTAGACAAGAACCTAGTATAAAGGAACCATGGACATGGACAACAGGTGGGATTGACTTTGGGAGGAATGAGTGGGTGGGGAGGGGGACAGAGGGGAGCAAAAAGGGGATGGATGTAATACAACAACAATAAAATTGCAACCACATATTACATATTGAGTACATATTAAGATCATGATTTTGTGTATATTTCACTGAATAAATGGGTTAGTAATGTTAATCCTGTTTCTTTTAGTTTTGAATGTAGTCACCAGGAAATTGCATGCATGCCTATCACTTAGGGTTCACATTTTGTTTTATTAGATATCATATTCCAGATATATAGATGACAGTAGGTAGATATAGATTTAGTTGTGGATATGCACATTATTTATGTAATATGTATTTAGGTACATTTCCATGGAACAAAATATTCTGCAAAAACTTTCCTCTCAAACACTGACTACCTCTAAGGGATAGAATAATTTATGATAGTCTCAATCAGTCTCATGGGGCATGTGGAGATCTCTACCTGCCGTTGTTTATTTTGTTTCTTCCTTTGACAACTCTCTTCTTAGAAATGCCATAGCAGTTGCTCTTTTTATACAACTGTCATTTCCTTCATTTTCCCATGGTACAATATTTTAACATACTTTGGGCTGGACTTCATTAAAACTAACTACATTTTCCTTATTCTGAACTTGAATTTGCTTGTGAAGTTCCTTATGTTCCCCAGCTGGTCTGAGCTCCATTCCAGGCCTTGCAGCATAACACAAAATGTAATCTCTCATACCAGCTCTGATGTACTATTTTGCAGCTCTGTAAAATGTGAGGCGAACTCTTCCTAAATCTGTGAGAGACTCAATCTTAACCCATGAGCAAGAGTTAAATTTTAGATGATGTAAAACTATATATTCAAAGAAAATACATTTTAATAAAAGTATATATAACTGTTTTATAGACAAAATTCTTCTGTATCTGGCTGAAACATTTTCTTCTACAATAATTAAAATTATATAATAAATGTGAAATATCTTTTCTGTATAATAACTAGGCTCTCTGTTATAAAAACACTTTACTTATTACATTATAAATATTCTCTCTGTACCACAGAAGCCTTAGTTTAAGAAATACAACTTCTCTTAGCAATATTAAGATATTGACTTTGGAATCAGTCAGGGAATGAAAATGAAGTTATGCATATGTAGTCTGTTCAGTGAGGATTTGGGCTGCCTCTGAGAATAAGAGAGAAAATTAGTAACTCCCCAATCAAACCTCACAAGGTTGTTTTCGAGGACAAAATTATATCAAAACATATGGGAAAGCATTTACAAAGTATAATAGGATATAAAATGTAGGGAATTTTATGATTGTTATCATAATTGATAATTATATTAAACTTTATAAGAAATATTTTTTTGAGTTTTGTGAATTTTAACATTTTCTTTCAATTCTAAGGGCCAATTTCTTTTTTAGTTCAAATATTCTTTCACATCAAAAATGGAATGTATATATTCTTATGTCTTTTTAACCTTTCAAGAGTTTTACTTTATAAAAGACAGTTTCTTTTAGTCTTTACCACCTTTTCTAAATAGTCTATACCAAGGAGACTCTAGCATGCTATTCCTCCCAGCAACAGAAATAGTGTATAGCTCTGAGCAGTGTGGCTCAGCTGGTTGGACATTATCCCACAAAGTGAAAATTAAGTGGTTCAATTCCCAGTCAGGGCACATGTCTGGGTTGTGGATTAGGTTCCTGGTTAGGGTGCCTGCAAGGTGCAAGAGGCAACCAAGCAATGTTTCTCCCTCACATTGATATTTCTTTCCCTCTCTTTCTCACCCTTCCATTCTCTCTAAAATAATGAATAAAAATATATTTTTAGATGTATGGAATATAGTTTCTTTCCAAGTATGGAGGAACAGAACACGGAAGAGAAAACAAAGATTTTTATATTTTTCTTATTGTCCAGTTTAACCTTTAAAATATTATATTATAGCCATTAAATTATTAATTTTATATATTCCAAAAACTTTAAAACAACTTTTTTTGAACCAAGCTGTACACACATTGAAAGAAAGAAGAAGAGAAAGAGAGAGGAGGCGAGATGGAAGTAGAGAGAGAACAAAAGAGAAAAGAAGAAAAAGAAGGAAGGAATGGAAGGAAGGCAGAAGGAAGGAAGGAAGAGAGGAAGGAAGGAAAGAGAGGAGGAAGGAAGGAAGGGAGGAAGGGAGAGAGGGAGAGAGGAAGGAAGGGAGAGCGTGAAGAGGATTAGGCCCTGGATTGAATAAATATGCAGTGAGGACTAAACTTTTAACTATATTTTCAGCTTTAAATTGACTAGTATAGTATTTTAAGAGTTTCTGGTTTCTAGTTTGGAGACTGGAATTCATTTTGAGGAAATATTGTCAAAATGTTTCTGATGTGCTATTGCTTCTGAGGCAAACAGTACTATGGTGAACCTTTTAAGTCAGGAGGTCTTATGATAGTGTCTATCCATTGTTGTCCTTCGTGTAGCTTTAAATAGTGAGGTGGTCCAGGTACTTCAGGCTCAAAAGCTACTTTTATTGCTAATAGGAACATTTTATAATTGAGTGGAATATTGTGCTTTTTGGCAATATACTTTTCCTGTAAGTCTGCCAAAGGGGTAAAATCATTGTGTGTACATTGTGCTATGTTAGCCTGCATGTAAGATGTAAGGATTAAAACAACTCAGGAAGTGGTGATGAACTCAGGCTAGGGCTGTCATCTCTTAGAGAAACACTTTCAATGACTGTTCATCAAGCCTCTGGACTGTATTTCTTGTTCTTATACAATAACTTTCGGGAAGATCTTAAGGTCTGAGCTGGGTTGTGCTATTAGTTTTTGATTTTTGTCACTAGTCCACAACATCAATGGCCAGGTGAATAACAATAGCACAAAGGTTCTCTGTGGTACATACTAACCAAAAAGGAGTCCCCAAAATAAGGGTCTGAAGAACCAGCTCTGGAGCATATTTAATGTGATTATTAATTTCCTCATGTAACAATCTAATGTGTAAAAAAAAAAAAAAAAGCCTGTAACATTTTTGCTACTTCTTTATCATTCTTTTGAGCCCCCAACCCCTTAGTTAACAAACAGACCTACCAATGAGCAGTGTCTCATTTACTTCTAGTTTAAGTGGTCTTATTTCAGCCTAAATATTAATTCTATCCAAAATGTATCACTTCGTGACTGATTAGCCCCTTTTGATGATTTTGGTCTACATGTTTTTTCACAGCTGAATTCCCTCCTGCTGCCCATTATCATCTTCAGTTTCTCCTTTTATGAAGACTTGCTGTGTGGGTTAGGGGCTTAATGTGTTTTTATTGTAACAGTTAGAAGGAATAGTGGGCTGGGATTGGAGAGTAACCTGCAAATGGCAGCTTGTCTCTGTAGTGGATGCAGATAGAGACTGTTCCCTGGACTAATGATGCTTTAGTGAAGCTGTCTCCTATGGCCATTGAGTGTAGAACTCTGACATCTGACTCCATTTTGCCACACCATGACTTATGGCAGGACTGACAACCAGACCTGGGTAGAACAGAAAGATCCAGGGATATCTGGTAGTGTTTTTGCTCAATCTAGCCTGTATACTTGCTAAAGAATAACTGCAGCTTATTTATTTGGCTTAAGAACAACTGGCTACGGAAGCTGCTAAACTGAAAATGGGAATTAGATTAAATATTTTCAAAGCAAAATACCCTTTATTCAGGTACTAATATATTTTTGCATTTGATTTTTGTCATTCTGCACACATGCATGTGTCCACATACACAAATGGAAGATAGATGACATCATGAGCTTATTTTATTATTTTATTAATACCTGTATTTCTACACTTACATTGCCTGGTATGTGGTAGAGAGTCAATAAATATTTGTTATATGTGCACATACATGCTTACATGACTTTTCATGTACATAAGCCAAACATCTCAGTGAAAAATGGTTCCATTGATTAACATTTATGGCCTTCATCCTCAAAATGCAGACTGTGAACTAGCAGCATATACACCTCTTGACAAGTTGTTAAAAATGCATGATCTTGTGTCCCACCCAAGACCTTAGAAAATAAAATCTGTGTTTCTTCACATTCCCTAAGTGCTTCATGTTTCACATGACAGTTTGAAATGCCCAGTCTTTTGTGGAGTCATCATGCATATTGCCACACTGTCACCTGCACCTATGGCAGGAATCATTAATTAATCAGGATTACCTTTTCCACTGAAACTTAATCAAGATTCAAAATCCCTCTCACTGTCCAACTACACATAGCTTTCACTGATCAAATGAATTAGACATGTAGAAAGTTATAGATTTGTGAATATTAATTTAATGATGTTCATTTCTTCTTTTTTTGATCTGAAAAATAAGTATAAAATTGGCATTTAAAAACTTAGATGCAACTATCAATTAATGAAGGAGTAATTATTGGGTGGTCAGTAAAGAATTCACTTTGAATTAAAATTTTTAGAAGATAGAAATTTAATCCTTTTTTTCAATTAATTTATTTCTTTTTAGGGAGAGAGAGGGAGAGAAACATCAATGTTTCTTTGAGAGCAAAATCAATTGGTTTCCTCTTGCACACCTCACTTCCAACTGGGTACCTGGCCCGCAATCCAGGCATGTGCCCTGACCAGCAATCAAACCAGCAACCTTTCAGTTTGTGGGATGATGTCCAACCCACTGAACCACACCAGTCAGGGCAATGGTCTCTTAATAACATTACAATTTCATATATAAGCCAAAACTATAAAATAAAAATACAAGGGTTAAAAAATAAATATTTCCCTATTAATTAATAAGTAAAAAATTAATATTTTAAGACCAAAATATAATAGGCATCTTATGAATTATCTAACAGAAACACAGAAAGGACCTCAAAAGAAATAATATACTAACTTTAAAGATAATACAATTCATGATCAGAGAAAATAAATTCCTTTGTCAAGAGACTAGGGGATAAAATGGTGTTTAGAACAATTTGTGACTTGCATCCTCGTTAAGGACAATAAAAGTATTTGAATAAATAGAAGAAGAACAACTGGCATAATCCAAGGAAGAAATAAGACCTCTCTAACAATTGCTGCTCAACATCTGTTCTATCAGGAAACTACGTCTGCCTTACTCCAGCTGGCTCTTCCTTTTCTTCCTTGACACCCACCTAAAGAAAAGAGTGGTGGATCTGTGCCAAAGTTAGGTCATTAGACTCTTTAATCTACACATTGGAATCTTGAGGCAAGGTCCTGGGAATGAAAACTGTTGGAGTTGAGTCATTTGCTGACAACCCCTGATGAAGTTTTATGAATCCATGATTCTGAAATTTCCAGATGAGTCTGAGAGTAGCCTAATGTTTTGACTTGGCCTTTGATAATCGTGAGGTACTCAGTATACTTTCAATAGCACCCTTTCTTTCTTTCTTTTTTTCAGTTAACTAGACTTGGTTTCTGTTGCTTAAAAACAAAAACACCTATTTTATGAGAGCTGAAAGAGAAAAAGAAACATAAGTAAAAGATTCCAGGTAAAATATGAGAACATTTGCAATTAATTGTTAGAAACAAACAGGGTAAAATTCAGCAAGGGACGTGTGTGTGTGTGTGTGTGTGTGTGTGTGTGTATGTGTGTATTCTTTTATCTGGGTGAGATGGCATGATACAGAATGTATTGAAAAACCATATATTCAAATAATTAGCAACATACTCTTTGAGAATGAAACCTGGGAGTAAGGGTATCTATGGGAATAGGTTAATTTAAAGAAGATGGATAATGTCAAATATGATAAAGATGACTTTTTGCTCCCCTTTATTCATTTTCTTTTATTCCTTTAAAATGATAACTGCAAGGATCGCCTGGTATATGGCTACCAGTCAAAGATTTCATATGCCTGCTCACCTGCAGCTGTATGGCAACATTCCTGAGTTCTAGTCAATGGGACAAATGCAAAAGTATCTGTGAAATTTCTGGGTTATGCCATTAAAAGGAGAATGCATACACTTCGCTTCTAATCTTTCCACTGGCTAGAAAATAGTCCTGGTAAAAGGAGGCAGAAATGGCAATTTTAGGCTGCAATATGGAATCCAGGATGTCAGAGCTGAACTCAGAAACATTCACAGAACCCTGGGAAAATCGTATTTGGATGACACTCTGAGAGAACATTAAAATTCTATCTTGTTAAGCCATTGCTATTTTGGCTTTTATTAGGAAACTTGATCATTATCCACCCTACTACACTAACGGAGGTTGCTCATAGAAACATTAAAATTGAGAGAGCAAAAAGCCCTAACTTTAAATTCTTGCCTCAAGGTATGAAATAAAATGCAAGTCTTAAGCACCAAGGTTTAGTGCTTAAACCTGTACAGAGAACTTTACTGCCTATTAAACTAGGCAACTGATTTGACACAATTGGGAATATATTAACAACGACTGAATGGATTATCTTTCAAGGTGTGTCTGTGTGTGTAACATAGGATATGAATAAAGATTAGGATCTTGACAATAGGAACAGTAATATCTGAAAACTCAGGGATTTTCAAAACATACAGAAAAAGTAATCTTCCCACTGAATCTCCTTTGTAAGAGGAAGCTTTCCCTAAAAAAACAGGACTAGATAAAACAAAAACAAATAAACAAAAATCCTAGAAAAATAATTTTTTATGTACTTTCCTCATTTTTTTCATAATCAAAAGTGATTTTGAACTGCATGTTTACTAGTGGTTAAAAGGCAAAGAATAGCCAAAGTAATTTTACACCCTAAATTTATTTAAGTAAATGAAGAAAAAGTATATTATATGAGCTCTGGAATTATTTATTGTAATAGAAAGATAAAGGGCATGACAAAGGGTATAGTAAACTTTTTTTTTCATGTAGTTCAATTTATTGACACAAGTATATAATTTACCAGATAATCTGCATTTAACATTGTCTCTCAGGCTGTATTTTTCCTTGGTATGTTAACTTTTACTGAATAACAATGCAAAACATTCCTCAAATGTAAAAACAAAACATTGAAACAAACAAAAGCTATTCTATTATGTTTGAAAATAAAGCCTATTATGCCTATAACACTAGCCCTGAATGAGGTTTTTGGGGTCTGGTGATATTAAAGGCCCTTTCTGGTGGTGAGTTCTGCTTGTTTACTGAACTGACTAGTAATTCTGATATGTATGTGTAATAAATAGGTTTTGTAAATTTAACAAGTGAAAAACAGAATTTTTAAGTCCCGTACCCACCCTTTTCACCGCAAATTTCTTCCCCAGGCTCTCCCATTTCTGTAATTGGTGACAGTTTTCTTTAAGTTGCCGATGCACCAAACCCATAATGCCATCTCATTTCTGTGCGACCCAATATTCACATCCAGTCCTTCATTAAATAGGCTTGGTCTTCATAGTATGTTTGGAGTTTAACTACACAGTATTTCTACTTTGACTTTTCTAATCCAAGCCACCTTCATTTCTTGTGTGGAAGATCACAGTAGCCTCCTAACTGTATTGCATTTTTCTTTCATGGCTCTTAGGCAAAATTTCACTGCTTCAAGAACAACACAGAAAATATACATTGTGATTTTTCTCAAGAGATTTTTCCTGGACAAGAAGAAAGGAGTAAAGGAAGGAAATAATTTTGAAAAGAACCCCTTAAAATAATGACCATTTATATTGAATGAAAAAAGATAAAAACATTAAGGAAAAGCGGTGAAGCCAGAATATTCAGTGGCTTCTGGATTGTTTACAAACTGTGGTATAATTAACATTTATTTTTACCGGATCAACACTATGTAAAGAAGAAACCATTGTTAAGTGCCTTTCTCAATTCCAGGTCAGCTACCTCAATTCCAGTATTTTCTTATTAAAGTAATATTTACTTAGTGGTTTAATATAAGAAGCCTAATGTTTATTCTTCATTTCTTCACACCAATTCTAGCCCCAACAGTCTCTGAGTAGCTATATGGTCTTTGAGATTTTAGGTCAGTTTCTCCGTTCCTCTGACTTTCAGTTGGACTTAGTCAAAGAGAAGTATTAGCATGATATTAGAGAAAAGAGAGGTTTCTTTAGCTGGGGTAAGAGCATTGATGTGAGACTTTATTTGCTAATATAAAATAACAAGCCCTGGCTGGTGGCACAGTGGATAAGACACCAGCCTGCGGAACCCAAAGGTCGCTGGTTCAATTCCCCAGTAAGGGCACATAACCAGGTTGCAAGCCAGGTCTCCAGCCTGGTCTGTAGCTGGAGACAGGTGAGAGGCAACCACACATTGATGTCTCTCTCCCTCTCTGCCTCTCTCTAAAAATAATAAAATAAAATCTTTAAAAAAATAAAATAAAATAACAAATGCTATTAATTTCCCAGCAAACATTACTTATATCTATAGCTCATACATTAAAAAAAATTATTTATTATTTTCAGAGGGAATGGCATGAACGGAAGAAGAAAGGGAGAGAAGCATCAAAGTATGGTTGCCTTTCACCTGCCTCCAGCTAAGAACCTGGCTGGAGACTTGGTTTGCAACCTGGTTATGTGCCCTGGCCATGAAATTGAACCAGCGACCTTTGGGTTCCTCAGGCCTGTGCCATTCCACTGAGCCACACCCACACCAGTCAGGGCTAGCCCATATAATTTTTATGTTTCAGTTTTAATGCAAACAGAAATATTTTCAATTTTCACTGTGATTTTCTATTTGACCCATGAATGTTGCTGTTTATACTATATTACTTTCAAATATCTGGAAATTTTCTCTTGTTAGTTTTTAGTTTAATTTCTCTCCCAAAAACCATGCTTTTATTTTTTATTATTTCACTGTTTTAAAATTTCTATTTTTTTTTAATAGTTTAAAATATGGTTTATCTAGGTGAAGGTTCCACATGTATATGAAAAGAACAGGCCTTATGTTGCCGGATGGAATGTTAAATATAAATAAGGAAATATTTGTTGATAGTTTTCTTTAGGTATTTTAATTATTTTCTTTAGGTATTTTATATATTTTTCTAATTTCATCTCTATTTGTCTTATCACTGAGATGAAGTTGCTGAAGTCTCCAAATTTAATTTAGGTTTATCTTTTTTTATTAATTTTTGCTTTATATATTTTGAAAGTCTGATAAATTGAAACTTCATATAATTTGTTTTTATCCTTGATAATATTTTTTATATCTACTTTATCTCCTAGTAACATATAATAATATAGGCATTCTCCATTTTTCCATTAATGATGGCACAATATACGAGTATATCTTTCCAAACAGTCACTTCTATGATGTCTTTCTATTAAAAGTATTTTTAAAAATTAAAAAAAAAATTGTAAAGACTTTATTTTATTATTTTTAGAGAGAGTGGGGATGGGAGAGAGACAGAGAGAGCGAGAGAGAGAGAGAGAGAGAGATCAATGTATGTTTGCCTTTCACCTGCCTCCAGCTACGGAGCTGGCTGGAGACCTGGCTTGCAACCTGGTTATGTGCTCTGTCTGGGGAATCCACCCAGCAATCTTTGAGTTCGCAGGCTGGTGCCTTACCACTATGCCACCAGTTAGGGCTATTAAAAGCATTTTTTAAATATGTAGTTGGTCCTTGATATTTTATACAATTTACCAATATCTGCTTTTTAAATTTGTTTTAAATTCATTATTTTTATGATCATTTGGAAATAAATCATAATCGTAGTTGTTGATATGTATTTTGTGTTCTATTTGTTCCATCTTTTTTTTTCTGTTTGCTATATGATTGACTTTTATTCTCATTCCATTGTATCAGGGTTTCCTTAGAGTTAATATTTATGTCTTTATTACAATATGCCTTTAGGTATATTACAATAGATTCATTCAAATATAGTGCAAAACCTATAATACGTTAATATTTTGTAACCTCACAATAAATTGTTACTATTTTGCTTTGGATATTAAATTATTCTATAGACCTATTAAAATAAATAGAAAAAATGTTTAACATATTTGTACCTTTTTTTAACTTTTCAATTTGTTTTTATTTCTTTTATACAGAAACACATTTCTCTCTGGTATCACATTCCTTCCCTTAAGGAACATCCTTTATTATTTCTTGTAGCACATGTGTGCTGGAAATAAATTCTCTAAACTTTTATTTGTTTAAAAAATGTCTTATTCCATTTATTTTTCAAAAAGTATTTTACTGTGCATAAAAGTCTGTGTTGACATGGGTTTCTTTTTTCATTCACTATGAAAAAATTACTATGAAATATGTTCAGTAAAATAGCAAGATACAACATAAATATCCAGAGATAAGTTATTTTTATATGTTAATAATGAACTATCAGAATGGGAAACTAAGAAAACATTTAAATTACTTCAAAAAGATACCTAAAAATAATTTTAACCAAGGATAAAAGACCTATAATACTTGGAAAATTATAGGACACCAAAGAAAGAAGGTGAAGAAAATACAAATAAGTAGAAAGTGTACACTGTGTTCACAGATAGGAAGACTTAACATTAAAATGTCCATACTACCCAAAACCTATAGATTCAACACAATTCCTATAAAGATACCAATGGCATAGTTCACAGAACTAGAATAAATATTTCAGAAATGTATATGGAACCACAAAAGACCTCCAAATAGTCACAGCAATCTTGAGATAGAAGAACAAAGTTGGAGGAATAACATAACCTGATATCAAACTATATTACAAGGTCATAATAATAAAAACAGCATGGTGCTGGCATAAAACAGATAAATAGATCAATGGAACAGAAGAGAGCCTGCAAATGAACCTACATCATTCATTACTTTAAAGATATCAAAGCACTGTTTCTGACTTTCAGAGCTTTTGTCAGTGAATGTGTTATATTCTGGATTATTGTTTCTTTTTAGATAATATGTCCTTTTCTCTGTCTTCTTTTAATAAATCCTTTTATTTTTCATTTACAGTAGATTACATATGATGCGTGTGAGTAGCGAGTATACTTTATTTGATATTTATCATGCTTCAAGTGATCTAAGTTTCTCAGACAAGTGGTTTTAATGTCTTTATTTTTGGTGGGGGGTGGGAAATTTTTGGCAATTATCTCCTCACATAATTTATTTGCTTCTCCACTGTTTTTCCCTGGAACTTAAAATACAAATACGTTAAGTCATTAGAAATTGCCTACAACTCTTGAATATTGACATTTTCCTTGCTTCTTTTTCTTTGTGAGATGCAGTTTATATAGTTTTAATTAACCTATTTTTAAACTTACTGAGTGTTTCTTCAGCTTTTGTGAATCTACTACTGATGAGTCCTTTGAGGAATTCTTTGCTTTTGATATAATTTTTAAATATATATTTCTGGCTTCCTTCTAAATAATATTTTCCATCATTTGCTGAATTTCTCAATCTTTTTATGCATGTTGTACACTGTTACCACTACACTCCTGAACTTGTGAATCATAATAAAGGGTTCTGGTGTAGTTGTTCCAAATGTGAGACATTTAAGGTTGTATATTTTGGTTGTTTTGTTTAATTGTTTAATACATGCAATATCATTTATTTTGCTATTGAATGCAACTTGTAATTCCTAAACAAATGCAACACATTATGTATGGAAAAACAGAGACTAAAAAAACTAGTATTTACACCTGAAATGGGTATACCTCCCCTGTCATGCCGTTAGTAGAGTCATGAAGCACTTAACAATGAGATACTGTTTGAGAAATGTGTTATTAGGTGATTTCAATATTGTGCAAACATCACAGAGTGCACCCACACACACCTAACTAGATGGCATAGCCTACTATGTACCTCAGCTATAGCGTACAGCCTATTACTCATTGGCTACAAACCTGTACAACATGTTACTGTACAAAACAACATGAGATTATTCAGCACAAGAAAAAAGGATGCCATCAAGTGACATAGTGAACATGAGATGTATGAGGTTGCTACTAGCATCACACAAAATACTATTTCACAGAACATGTTTTTATAAGTAAAAAGAGTACATGCTAATCATAAAAAGTATAGTATAGTAAATAAAACATCCAGTAACATGTTATCATTATCAAATATTATGTATTGTACATTATTGTATATAATTTTATGAGTTGACATTTATGTGAACTGGCAGCATGGTAGGTCTCTTTACACCAAAATCACCACAAACATGAGCAATGGGTTGTTGGGCAATAAGAACTTTTCAGATCTATTATAATCTTGATGATTCACCATCATATATCTGGTCCATCATGGACCAAAATGGCATTATGTTGTGCATAGCCAGTAGTTATATAGCAGTTTAGCTACTTTTATCAAGAGTTGAGTTGGGTTCTAATTTCCTATAGTTACTTTAATTTGTGCTACAATAGTCCAAAGTATCTAAGGATACCTTGTTCTTAGGGTTGAAACTGGCCTGTTAGAGAGTTTTTCTCTGGCTGACCTCTCATCTTGTCACAGTCTCCCTGGGCCTGAGACTCAGAGAAGCCATACCCCATACTCTTGTCCCAACTTCATTCAGTCAACCCTGATGCTTGCGTTTTGGTGTTCGCTTGTGTGGATGTAGAAGGCAGGAAGTGATCTCTATTAACCTGGTCCAGGCTTAGCTTTGAGTAAGCCATGTCCCCCTGGGCCTCAGGTATGGGATTTTGTGATTATTCTGGTTCTTCCTTTCTGTGGCAAATACATTCAACCTACTATTAAAGTAGGTCTCATATGGGAGAGACGTTCATGCCCCTGGACAGAAGTAGAAGGTTCAAGTGGTATTATGCCCAGAACTCTTTTCTGATTATCTCATAAGAATGGAATATAAGGGTATTTTGCTATTGTTCATTTTTTGTTTCTATCTTTTCCTCAGAAACAAGTCCTCTGTACCTTTGCCCTGCTGGTGACAGGATTTGCAGCTCTTCCTTCCTTAGTTTAAAGGATTTGCTCTGAAAGATATGGACAAAGCGGAAGGATTTTTGTTGTTGTTGTTGTTTGTTTGTTTGCCTTTTCTGGAGTGGTATCCAATACCTACCATTCTTATATTACTACAAATTGTTCTTTCCCTCTATATTTTATCTATAAAAATCTGCCCACAATTGAGTGAGAGCCCCTCTTGGGCTATAACTGCAGAAGTTTGTTTGAAATTCAATAAACTTATTGTAGACACTTTCATCACTTTTTTGGCAACTGTATTTTCTTCCTGTACTTTTCCCGTGTCTGCATTTCTTATACTTCATTTGAGGGACTTACTCATCTTCAAATATTAAAATACTAGATACTCTATGATCTCAGTTCTATGTTGGGTTTTAAAATGTATTATAAAATTCAGATAAGTCATTTCTCATTCCTAGGTCAAAAGGCACTCTTTTCAAGTTTTTCAATTCTTCTCCATAAGGAGAAATCTTAAGTTTTAAAATATATTGTGCTAGATGATTTATACAGTAGTTTATAGAAGAATAATGATAAAACCTGGAGACCAAATATGAAGTTTTTACAATAGTTCAGGAAAATTGAGTTGATTGCATGATTAGGGTGGTAGCAGTATGAATGGTTTGAGATAATCAGATTTTGAATGTATTTGAAAGTAAGTATTGACGTAATTTATTGGTAAGTTAGATGTCATGTATGAAAGACTAGAGGACAACTTCACTCTTCTTGACCAAAGGTACTTAAAGAATAAAGTTGTCATCTGCAAAAATGAGAAAGAATGATATAAGATAATGATTTGGAAGTGAGGGTTCATCAAAACATAGCTTTCTTCAGACATCAGAACTTTAAATTGGCAGTCTAATACATAAATCATCTTTAAAGAGACAGATTGGTTTAAAAATGACATTATGTTTATTTCATTGCATTTTGTTCTTAAGAAACCTCTGTATTCAGCTTCAACACAACCAACATTTATGGTGTACCTACCATGCATGAGGAATACAAGTAAATATGATAAAATTCCTGTTGTCCGGGAATTCCTAATCTAGTGAAAAAAAAAACAAAAAAAACAAACAGTTACATGTGAAGCTCAAATAAAAAAAAAATAAAAGTTTTGTTTCTTATAATAATTTTTCCTTAAGTGTCATTGAAATCTATGGCTATTGATTTCAGCCACAATTTTAATCAAGTATGAGTTAAAGAGTGTGGAGATTATGGTAATTTATTACTACACAAATAAGTAAAGATATTGTGGCAGTAAAGTATAGGGATAAAAATTGAAGACTAATGATTGGGACAGAAATAATCATTTTTATTGATGAAAAATAATCATTTGAGAATGGGTAACTGAACTGGACAAGAATAAATATTTCTTAGACATAACAAAAACTAAGTGGCCATATGATTTAATATATGGGAATCATCAAAAAAAAAAACAAAACACACACACACATTGAGGAATAGGTTTAGATAAGGGTAAAATAATAAATGAAGCAGTGGGAGAGAACCACAGTTTGAAAGACAATAAGCGAGAGTCAAAGTAGTCCAGGCAGATAGTGTGTACAATAGAAGTACATTCACACACACCACTCACATATGTGTGTATAAATTTACACATATCTAAATATATATATAATTTTCTGGCTCTCATATATATAATTTTCTGGCTCTCATATATATTATTTATATGTGAATATGTTTATATATAAAAATAATTAGAAGTAATAAATTATGTGTATATTGTATACAAATATTTTCACCAGGAGGAGTAAAGATTGGTGGTTTGGGCCTAGAAAGCAAAGAGTATTTTTGGCTATGACAGAAGATAAGTAGCTGGCCTGTGAAACCAAAGGTTGCTGGTTTGATTCCCAGTCAGGGCATATAATCAGGTTGCAAGCCAGGTCTCCAGCCAGATCCATAGCTAGAGGTAGATGAAAGGCAACCATACATTGATGTTTCTCTTCCTCTCTGCTTCCCTCTTTTCCCCTCTTTCCAAAAATAATAATAAATAAAATATTTTAAAAATAAATAAATGCATAAATAAAAAAGAAAAGAAAGAAAAGGCCCAATTTCATAATTCTAGGCATTCCATAGGAAAACTATGTTGAAGTTATGTTTTCTGTTCCTTATCTGCATTGGTTGAAATAAGACATACAATGTGTAACCAAATATTTAAACTGAAGGAAAGAATATGCCTCCATTCTTAGAAAATAGCACCTCATATAATGGCCAAAACCCAGAAGACTGACAACAACAAATGCTGGTGAGGATATGGAGCAATGGGAGCTCTCATTCACTGACGCTGTTAATGCAGAATGGTACAGCCACTGAGGAAGCCAGCATGGCAGTTTCTTACAAAACTAAGTGCATTCTTAGCCATACAACCTAGAAATAGCACTCATTAGTATTGACCAAGAGGAACTGAAAACATATCCACATAACATCTTCTAATGGATGCTCTATTCATATTTGGTTAAACTTGGAAGCAACTAAAATGTCCTTTAGGGGGTGAATGGATAAATAAACTATGGTACATCCAGAAAATGGAATATTATTCAGTGCTGAAAGGAATTGTGCTATCAAGTCATGAAAAGACATGGAAGAAATTTAAATGTTTATTAATAAAACAAGTCAATTTTAAGAGTTATATTTTATATTATTTAAACTATATGATAGCCTAGAAAAGGTAAAATAGTAGCAAAGGTAATAAGATAATTAGTTCCCAGAGGCTAAGCAAAAGGTAGGGAACAATAGGTGGAACATAGAGGAATTTTAGGGCAGCAACACTATTCTGTATAATACTATTTGTTCCAAGGCATAGAATTACACTATTAGTGAACCCTGATATAAACTCTGGATTTGGGATGATCATGATTCTCAATTGTAACAAACATTCAATGAGGAATATCGATAGTTGTGGAAACTTGGACATTTCTCTGCAGAAGCTATTTGGGTAATTCAGAAGGCCGCAGCTATGAGCAACTGGTGATTGGCAGCTTCATCATGACAATGTGCTTACTCATGCATCACGTCTCATGTAGAGTTTTGTTGCGAAACATTGAATTACGCAGCCCAAATACAGTCCAGGTTTAGTGCCCTGTGACTTCTGCCTTTCCTAAAACTAAAATCACCTTTGAAAGGGAAGAGTTCAGACCATTGATGAGATCCAGGAAATATGATGAACAGCTGATGGTGACTGGGAAAACTGTGTGAGGTCTCAAGGTACCTACTTTGAAGGGAAGTGAGGGGCCATTGCTTTATGTACAATGTTTCTTTACCTTGTACCTTCTTCAGCAATGTCTCTATTTTTTATATTAAATGGATGGATATCATCTTAACAGACATATATATATATATATATATTCATACACACACATACACACACACACATATACACACACTCATATAGTATATAATATTATATTGTATAATATGTTTATATATTACATATTACATCATATATGATATTAGAATATATGTTATAATATATTATATTATTTTAATATATTACACATCATATACTATAACATTATGATATATTAATAATATATTGTATATTATTGATACCAAAATTATTATATATTATATATAATATATGTAGTAACTATATATAATAGTTGATACCAAAACTATATATATATTATATATATATATAATAAGAAAAAACATAAACCATCAAAAATACAGAAAGGGGAAGATTAATGGTGTTGCCCATTTGAAAATTAAGGCAATTATTTATTTATTTATTTATTTACTTTTAAAGATTTTATTTATTATTTTTAAAGAGAGGGGAAGGGGTAGAGGTAGAGAGGGAGAAAGACATCAGTGTATGGTTGCCTTTCTCCTGTCTCCAGCTACAGACCTGGCTGGAGACCTGGCTTGCAACCTGGTTATGTGCCCTGGCTGGGAATCGAACCAGCAACCTTTGGGTTTGCAGGCTGGCTCCTTATTCACTGTGCCACTAGCCAAGGCTCAATTTTTATGTGGTAAATTCAATATGGACATTCTGAAAAATAAAGAAGAGTGGAAGAATTGATTTGCAAAATATATCATAGTTAATAGGAAAGAACATAATTATATAAATAGTTCTTTCAAGGCAATAAGAAAAAATAAACCTCACAGTATAAAAAGGTAAAAAAGGATATGAACTGTCATTAACTATGGACATGTCAGTTAACATAAGAACTAAAACAAATGACCTACTAAGTAAATGAGCACTTAAAAGCATCAAATATCTCAAATAAACAATTAAAATTTAAATACTTGTGGAATGTCATTGAGTTAAACAAAATTTTAAATATGTATATATATTAATTATACATATATTTAATAGTTTATAATTAATTATTGGCAAGATTATTGGGAAGGACTCAAGTATTGTATTCACAGTTGTTGGAAGTTTAAACTAGAATACTTTTTTGGATAAATTGGTTCACAAATATTATATTTAGACCATTTGACCACCAATTACATTTCTTCTTGTTGTTAGAAATACTGGCACCAGAATACAAATTATATGCTCAAGGACATCTATTAGACCATTTTATGCAATAGAGAAAATTTGAAACAGAGTAATGTCCATTTTTAGGAAAAATTTTAGAGAATATTTTGCTGTACTTTAAAGGAAAATATGTGTTACTCAACAGGAAATGATTTATAAAATATAATTCATTTTCAAAAACATCAAAGAAATCCCCTTGTGTATTTTCCTGCTAAACTATGACATAGTTTCTTTTGAGTATTAACATGCACTGATAGAAAATATGAAGGATGTGTATTTAATATGTTTCTGTAAATAACTCAAATGATAAATTCACTTATAATCTGTTTAGCTGCCTGAGGCAAAAAGTCTATCTCTTCCTATTCATTGCAGTAGAATAACTTGGCATATATGTATTTTGAAGATCCAGGATTTTAGAGAACCAAAAATTTCTTAAACTGTGGTATAATTTGCACAATTATTTTCCACAAATAATAAAACATTTGCAGAATGACACAAAAATGTCTGGAGAATAACACAAATTATTTCTGTAGAATAAGACAAATAACAAAATGTCTGTGGGATGGAAAGGCCCATTACTGGAATATACAAGAGGATGCTATAATCTATCTTCATAATAATTAGCTATATATCAGAAATAAACATTAAACTTCTTCAAGTCTTATTTTGGTACCTATCAAACAGAAGGATAGACTGGACAATACCTATATTAAAGTCCTCTCTTGCTGCTTTTAAGAATCTCTGTATTTAACCTTTGGCATTTTAATTATGATGTGTTGATGTGGTCCTCTTAGGTCTAGCCTATTTGTGACTGTCTGTGCTTCTTGGACTTATATATTCATTTCCTTTGCCAAATTGGGGAAGTTTTCTTTCATTATTTTTTCACATCAGTTTTTAATTTCTTGCTGTCTTTCTTTTCCTTCTGGCACCCCTTATGATTCAGATGTTGGTACATTAAAGTTGTCCCAGAGGTTCCTAAGTGTCACCTCATTTTTTTTCAATTCTTGTTTCCTCATTCAATACTGGTTGACTGTTTAATTCTTCCTTATGTTCCAAACCATTGATTTAAACCCCAGTTTCCTTCTCTTCACCATTGGTAGCATAGCCTTCACTTCTTCTCTTCTGTGTTTGCTGTACTCAAGCATGTCTGTCCATTCTGCGAGCATCTTTATTGCCAGCTTTTTTTTTGAACTCTGCATATGTTAGTTTGACTATCTCCTTATCACTTAGTTCCACTACTGAAACCTTGATCTGCTCCCTCTTTTGTACCATATTTCTCTGTCTCCTCAACTTGACAGGCTCCATTGTTTGCCTCTGTGACTTAGGTCACAACTGTTAAGCTGTAAGGGACCTTAGGTATTTATCAGTACAGAGCAACTGGTTTCACCACGCTGTGGTGCAGTGTGTGGGGGAGGGGTCCAAGAGGGAATGATGCTGCTCAGCACTTGCTCCATTTTCACTAAACAAGTGGACTCTGTTGAGAGATGGGCAGTTTCTGCCATTGCCCCAATCGCTACTGCTTTTCACAATCAGTTTTTGCTGCCTTTGCTGCTGCCACCACCACCATTAGTGCTGCCACACCCCATCCTCTCCAACCTGGCTCCACCCCTTCTACCTGTCTGGGTCAGTATTTCTTCTTTATTTCTTTGTTGGACCTCCCTCCAGTTCAATTTTCTGGACCTTTTAATTTTTAAAAAATAATTTTGAGTAGATGTAGTCCTTCTCTGTTGTGAAGGCAAACACAGCATGTCTACCTACATCTCCTTGGTGGGAAGTCTTGGCTTATTTCTTGATGTGAGTTGGAACTAGGCTCCTACAGTAAAAGTTTTCACCCAAAATGCCTGCATGGGTTTTATAACCTGCTTCCCAGTGGGTTATGTTTTAGGGATTCAGAGTATAGGCTAAGTTATCACAAGTATTCTTAGGCAGGATTATAGATTCTTTGAAGTAATTTTTCTGCTGAAACCTAGAAGGCCTCCAGTTGATCTGCTTTCAGTTTGTTATGTGGGAAAATAAGCACAGCCAAAAACATCAGATCATAATGTTTAAACCTGAATTCTCATTATTTAAGAGCTCTGTTCTTGGCTTTTTCTCCTTTCTCCGCTTGAAACCATTTGAGGTTATAAATCTGGATGAGAAGGCAAAACAAAACTTGGAGAAAACCTTAAATTGGGTAAAAGATTAATTTGATCTTTGTTTCTTATTTGCACCTATTTTATGACCAAGAAGAATTAATTCCTTGGATGTTCTTGTAAAAGGATCTAAGAGGGAGAATCTTACCTCTTCCTCTTTTTTTTCTTTTCTTTAAAATTTTATTGATAGTCCTGGCTGATGGCACAGTGGATGGATAAGGATCTGGCCTGCAAGCCCAAAGGTGACTGGTTCAATTCCTAGCCAGGGCACATAATCAGGTTGCAAGCCAGGTCTCTAGCTGGAGGCAGGAGAAAGGCAACCATACATTGATGTTTCTCTCCCTTTCTTCCTTTCTCCTTGCCCTTCTTTCTAAAAAATAATCAATAAAATATTTTCTTAGGTATTTATAGTAAAGCGTCAACAATTTTATTTATTTATTAATTGCAATTTTGTTGGGATGTAATTGACATATAACATGAATTTAAGGTGTACAAATAATGATTAGAGATTTAATCCACATGAAATGAAAGCTGCTGTTTGAAAAACTATATACCTTTTCATTTTACTGCAATGGGCTAATTACTTCCTGATATTCTCTCTCTTTTACTAAGAGCAGTAGGATATAGTTACTATGGTTCAACATTCTGTTTGGTTAGATAACATCATCAAGAGCCATGGCTAAAGCCCTGGCTGGTGTGGCTTAGTTGGTTGGGCTTCTTCCCATAAAATAAAGGGTTGCTGATTAGATTCCCAGGCAAGGCATATGACTAGGTTGTAGGTTCCATCTCCACCCTATTGTCTGTGTGGAAATAATTGCATCATTTACTGGTTAACATTCTTACTGGTTAACAAAATTACAGTTTTGTACTGTAAATATGCTTAAGATCTCTGACTCTAAACTCCATATTTTATATCTGATTTTGATACCTTGAAATGTTAGCCACTAAATCCTAAATCATATAGTGATCATTGGCATAACTGGCCTAATGTCAGGTCTTTATATCCTTAAGGAAGTCTGTATTTTGCAGTATGTTTTCCACCTTATATTTTCAAAAATTAATTTCCTATGGAAAGGTAGCTTAAGTTTTGAGAATTAATATCTGCTGTTCAGTCTACTAGCAGAAGTAAGACCCAAGAATGAACCTTAGATCCCCAAATAATATGCGGACAATATGCAGTTCTGTTGATAAAAATGAACTATTCCCATTCCAAGAAGCACATCTCTGAGGAGACTATGTTCTTTTCAGGATAAAATATATTGATTCTTGATTAGACAGAATGACTCATCTGCTTTGTCTTCCACATGCACTGCCAACACTAAAACCATTTGATGTTAAATCAGTTTGTGAAAAAGTTAAATACCACAAAGAATAAAAATTATAATTCTGCAAAAGAATGAAAAAATACAAGTGCTGTTGTATTTGAGAAGTATTTTGAAGCTCCTTTTTAAAGTGACTATTAGTCACAGAATGTTACAATTTGCAGCATAAAAGAAAGTCTTTGGTGTCACACACCTAAATTATTTTTTTCCTTTGCAATTCACATTGGATTACACCCTGTCATGATGTTCTTTTGAGAGATTTAAAAAGGATTTGTATAACTGGGAAGAAAAGGTTTTAATTACTATCCCTCAGATAAGGGATTCCTACTCTGTTAAAACAGATAATTTTGGGTCAAAATACATAATATAGCTTGTTTTAGTTCTTTTTCTATATATAGTATTATTCCAGTATTTTAAAGACTTGTCCATGGGAAAAAACTCTTTCATTTTAAAAATTTGAGTGAGATACCATATAGAAGGGAGAGAGAGTGTGGAGGGAAGGGAAAAGAAGGGAAGGGAAGGGAAAGGAAGGAGGAAGAGAGGGAAAGAGAGAGAGAGAGGGGGAAAGGAAAGGAGCACTTAAATTCTAATTTGGGGTCTTTTACTATTATCGAACACAAGTATTATATGCCCTCTCAATGGAAAATCACAATGACATTATCTCCTCAAAATCAGTAATAACTGGTTTACTTATATCTTTGATTGCATAATATATTAATAAACAAATGTATACAGGAGTTGGCAGAAGTTTACAGTTGTAATACAAATATAATAATTAATTGATAATAATACAAGAATAATCAGTATTTTGTGTATTAAAAACTATAAACCTACCTTTGCCCCCTCCCGTATTATGTGGATATTTTTATTAACATTACTAATTAAAAATAAGAAAGGAAGTCAAAATAGAAACATTACTTCATATTTTGAGAAACAGTAATGTAAGCAAGTAATTAAAATATGTGTTAGTAAATGTTGCAATAAGCATTCCCTACCATCAACTTTGTACTTACTGAATGCATTTTCAATAAATTAAGACATGGACTCAACATTAAAATATTTTAATGGCTTTTAAGACTAATGATTTTTAGGCATTAAAGAATTACAGCTGAAATTGTAATGTTTAGATCTGGTAGCATAAGGTTCAGGAAATATCCATAGCTTTAGAGAAATCCAATGCATTTCTTTAAGCACAGTCAGCTCATGGTTCACATGCCAATCAACTATAGTCAGAGATAAAGAGTGAATTTATAAAGGTCCCAATGAACGCTGCAGGTTGCCACAAACACATAACGAAAAAGAGCAGTAGACATTATTTTGTTTACAGCAATTAACTGAACCCGAAATCCTGTCAGCAGGTTCCATAGTGTGGTCCTTTTTGTATGTTCTGTCCTTTAATGTTCAAAACTATTCAAATAGTGTGAAAGCTTGAATATATCCCTCTGCTGCAACTAATACATATGATAAACTCGGGGTTCTTTTTCCTGGTTGAAACAGAAAATTTTATTAGAATCCTCAAATCAGCAACTAACTGTCCATCCATATGGCAGCATTTAACAGAGCTAAATTCATTCTCATTAACAAAATGAACCAGGCTCAGAGACTTAAACTTCCATAGTTAAATGACATAATACACACTTTTTAAAACTTTTTAAAAAGGAAGTGATAGTATAGGGGAGCAAGGCAGGTATCACTAACATGCCACATAATTGGAAAGCTCTCCAGTGCTATGTTTGGTAGCATGAATTAATGAACATTCATCTCCATACCTTTGTGCCCCTTTTAAGTAAGAGGACTAGAAAGGTCTTTTTAGTAAGAGAACTAGAAAAATAAATGCATGCAATCTGTCTTCCCAATTAAAATATTATAACTTTGATATTTACTTTTATTATATCACAGTTTTTATGTACTACTAAAATTTTCTGGAGAGGGAGAGGGAGAAAAGTAGGGGTAGGGTTTGGTTGAGGAGCTAATGGAAAGACCCATGGACATGGACAACGAAGTGGGCTTGACTGGGAGAGGGGACAGAAAGAATGGGGTAGGGAAGACCAATGGGGGAAAATTAATTGTAATATAAGAATAATAAATAAATTTTAAAGAAATGTAAAATCAATTGAATAGAAAGTCTGATAATAATCCTGAAGAATATAGTGGAAAATGAACAAACAAATCACTATATCATCAAGGGAGTACAGTTCTGTACTCTGTAGTTTCTAACAAACTATACAATATTTGTTTTCTATATAGCAAAGTATTTACATAAAGAAATATTATGGGGAAAGTCCCACTTAAGTAAGAGTCTCTGCAAAAAAGGCCCCTTGGAAGTGGAGTAGGAAGAAGACCTAACATTCAGAATGCATATCATTCTGTTAAACCAACCCTATCCTATGCACAAGAAATCTCTATAGGAATTTGAGGACTGCTGTACATTGAGGACAAACAGTGCAACACCAATGTACATGCTGCCTCAGTTCTTCTACCTGTCTCCTAGCTATATTCTGCTGTTACTTGTAATTTGCATTTTCTTAGCTTGGAGATGGACTGTGGTCTTGCTATTCTGATTAAGGATAAACCTTAGGCAAGGTATTTTTTCTGAGTGTCAGTGAGCATAGAATTTTTTGGTTTTTCTCTGCCAAATCTATAGTTTTTCATTCAGCACTTCCTCCTGCCCTCTTCTTTCCCCGCCCAGTTCTCTTCACTCAGCTTTAGTAATTGTTAACCAATACCTTCCAGCAGCTTCTTTGGTCCACCTCTTTTCCACCTGCCACAGGTGGACATGAATTAATTAAGTGCATGTACTCTACTACCAACCTCCCCTTAAAATTGTATGTATAAGTGTAGGTTTTGTATCCTTTGTTTTCTTAAAGAGAAAAGCGATCATTGTTTCCTTTCTCACCATAGATTAAATTTTTTGTTCCAAAGGATATAGAGCAGAGGAGGATCCAGGTGGAGTTTCTTGCCTCACCTGCAGAGCTGCTCTTTTCTTCCACCAAATGTGCTCCATATGGACACTTCTTAGGGCTCTTCTACAATCTTTTACAAACAATGTTTCAGTGAACAACTTTGGACATTTACAATATCAGAAGATAGATAATCATATAGATAGATAGATAAATGATGGAGATAAATAGAAAATATGCTAGTACAAAATTTAGATAGATTCTAGAAGGGATTAAACCTTATTATATAAATTTGATTTTGGAAAAGTAAATAGTTATGAAAGAAAAACTAAAATTAATCATAAAGAATAAATTTATTTCTAAAATTTTAACACTAACAGAAATGCACAAGCCTCTATCATTGTTAAAACACACACACACACACACACACACACACACACACACACACAAATATTCATCATGAGCTCTTTGACAATGAAAGTATATTTATGTGGGGAATAGCCAGGAAGATAAAAAGCAGATGAATTATGGAGATGCACTTGTTCTTAAAGTTGCTTAAATGTTATAAAGCTTTAATAATGAAAACTTTCAGTACTAGGATTGAAAGTCAACTTTATAAAAGAGGAAAAAGAATTTCAGAAATGAAGAACCAAAAAGTCATCCAAATGAAGCCTGTGAAAATGTTAAAATTCTAAAATATATAGTGAATGTAGATTATTCAATAAGTGATGTTGCTTCAACTGTCTAAACATTTGCAAAAACAATTGCATGCCTTCTGAAACCTAATTTCAAAACAGGTAAAATGTGTAGATGAAAAATAAAAATTGAGCACCAATTTCTTAATGATGTCTTTATGGGTATTTAAACATTTCTTTTTTTATTTTCTCAATTTTTAGTAAAAGCTTAAGTATCCAATTTTTAAAATTTAATAGTATAAGCTCATATACATAACAAAAGAATATGAACAATCAAGCTGTCTACACAGGAAAGATAAATTTAGTGAGAAAATTAATGTGTAAGCATTTAAATATTCTAAGTTTCTGTACAAATATTCATTATTAGTTGCACTAACACATTAATGGTTTGGTTGTAAAGAATAAAAGGAAGTATTTGAGTTCCGAGGAAAATTAGAGCAATCTAGTTAAATACAAGCAAAGTATAAGACAAAATAGCTTCAGTAGAACTGTAAAATATCAGGAAGATTTGTTTATTATATTTGGGTCACATCCATAAATGCAATCAGAAGTAAGATTGAGTGATCCACTTAGTATATCACTATCCTCATGTTGCCTTCCCTATATTCTGAATGTCCATGCTAACGCAAAGTCTGGTGTGGATGCATTTTCGAAGGACCAGGGTGAAAACCATCTAACTACATGACAAAACTTGGAGTTCTGGCTGTTAATCTAGACTCATAGAAGCTCACATGATCTTGTCATTATCATTGCCCTTATCATCATCATCATCATCATCATCATCACTAGGCCTATTTCTAAACACTTTGCAGGTCCTAACTCACTTCTTCCTAACAAAACCTGGGTATAATACTTTTCCTCCATGTATAGATAATGGAAATAAAGTATAGAGGATTAAATAAATTATTTAACATGTAAAGAAACGTAGCCCTTATATGACAGGGTCAAGCAGGCCAGTCTAGGTCTAGCCAGCTCTTTTTGACTGGGCTATTGTTACTGAGGAAGTTAACACATTCATTGTATTAGACATACTTTTGGTTTTTTAAATATATCTCCCCCTGGCTGGTAGCACAGTGATAAGGTGCTGGCCTGCAAACTCAAAGGTCACAGGTTCTATTCCCCAGTCAGGGCACATAATCAGGTTGCAAGCTAGGTCTCCAGTCAGGTCTGTGGCTGGAGGCAGGTGAAACGCAACGATACATTGATGTCTCTCTCTCTCTCTCTCTCTCTCTGCCTCTCTTCCTTCCCCTCTTTCTAAAAATAATGAAATAAATGTTTTTAATAAATAAATAAATATCTCCCAAATTGGCTAAACCAATACCTCGGTATCCTCTAAATTCCATTATACTAAGACATAATGATTTTCTTGCTGCTTTTCTCCTTTCCTGATAATCCAACTTTGCACTGTGTGTTTTTGCTCAACAGTGACATTTGAAATTTTTCTTGAATATCTTGGTTAACAAATGATTTCCCAAAATATTATTTTTTCTGTCTCAAACACTCAGAAGGATAAGGAAAGAAAACATGACTAAAGCATCCTTGGAGTAGCCAAGCCAAGATATGCTGGGTCAAGTCTATCATGATCCAAAATTAACTATTAAGTATCTAATGGATACATTTATTATGAGGTTGTAAAAATTCAGACCAGTGCTTGGCATTATGTAATCCTCTCTTTTCTCCATTAAGTAGCATGACTTAGAGCAAAAGCCAACATATACCCTGTTTGCCCTATTGACTTAAAATTTTATAGATGTGATATCCAGTCACTCATTATAAATGTGTTCTGCTCCAAGACAAGATGAGAAGATGATTGGGTCAGAGTGTAATAAGAATGGTTTTGTAAAATATGTCAATGTGTAAGTCAACAGAAACTTCAAGTGTAAGATAATTTAACAATTTTATATTTAGGTCTATATATCAATGTTAATAGTACTCAGCTTGATATGGATTGGCAAGCAGGTACAAAGAGATATGAAAGATGGAAGAAAAATTAGTAGATGAGTCACTATACTATTTTTTTAACTGATAAAACCTTGCTTAAGGGCCTGTGCCATTAATGTATAACATATTTTCTCTTGAAACCACTATTCACATGATTTTAGTTTTATACCTTTTCAAATTAATTTTAAAATTAAAGATAACATATTTTATTGCTAATATCTTTTAAATGATCATTAAATGTGAAGAATATGAGTTGTGAAATATTTGAAGGTGGCATGCGAATCTTCTTTAAATTTTAAAATACAAAACATAGAAATGAGATTTCACAGTGTAGGACAAGAAGACTAAAATATAGGCAGTTATTAGAGAGAAAAATGAATTGCAAAACAAAAACCTATATTATAAGGAGTTTAAATTTAAAAAATAATTTTTCCCTGGCTGGTGTGGCCCAGTGGATTGGTGCCAGACTGTGAATCCAAAGGTTACTACTTCAATTCTCAGTGAGGACACGTAACCAGGCTGCAAGCTGGGTCTCCAGCCAGGTCTTTAGCTGGAGGCAGGTGAAAGGCAACCATACATTGATGTTTCTCCCCTTCTCTGCCTCCCTCCTTTCCCCTCTCTCTAAAAAAAATAAATAAATAAAATCTTTAAAAAATAATTTTAATGGATTTATCATACTTAAAGTTAATTTAAATATGTTGAAGCTTACACATTTTATAATGTAATTAATTTTCTAACATTTAACTAGATGTGAATAAAAACATATCAACTTAATCTTTTAAAAAGTTTATAATTTTGTCATAGATATATTTTTAATAACAGTAATAATAATATATGAGTTTGATAACCAAAACCAATCCCCCAGATGTATACATAGATTTTGTGTGAATGTTAATTCTCTCTGTTTTATACTTATTTATTTATTTTAAAGATTTCATTTATTACTTTCAGAGTGAGGGGAAGGGAGAGAGGCAGAGAGGGAGAGAGACATTAATGTATGGTTGCCTTTCATCTCCCTCCAGCCACGGACCTGGCTGATGACTTGGCTTGCAACCTGGTTATGTGCCCTGGCTGGGAATCGAACCTTCAACCTTTGGGTTTGCACGCTGGTGCTTATCCACTATGCCACCAGCCAGGGCTACATTTTAAAAAATTAATATGTTTAATTAATTTTTCTATTACAGTTGTCCCAGTTTTCCTCCCTTTGCCCCCCTCCACCTAGTACCCCATTTCCTCCAGCAATGCCCCCCTTAGTTCATGTCCATGAGTCATGCATGTACGTTCTTTGGCTCCTCTATTTCCTTTGTTCTTCTTAACATTCCTCTGTCTATCCTGTTTTACATTTTGAATGTTCCCTTAAATTTAGTTTCCTTTAGCACACAGCTAAATAATTACTTCACAAGTAGCTAAAATCATGTTAAGCAAGGTAATACGCAAAGAAAGGTACATTGTTAAAGCCAAGATTCATCTTCTCTACAAACAGAAATAATCTTACCATACACTGAATCATGAAAAAATGTCAAAACTGGAAGAGTATTACTAAGTTCTAAATTCAAAGGAATATTGGATGAGTTGACTTTCCCTGGGCCAGTACCTCCTCCAATAATCTATCCTTATAATTAGTTTATGGCTATCGCATTAAGAAGGGAAACCTGCATTTTACTCATGTTAAAAAATATGGTTAATTAACTAATTTCTTAATTTCAAAATTAACATCTTACATGATGAAAATAATTTATTTCAAAGTAAAGTAATTCATTTAAAAAATGACCCATGCAAAAATACAAACAATTAATAGATGATATTTTATTACCATTTGCACATGCCTCCATGTTTAAAAGAGATTCTTTAAAAAACCTTGGTTTAGCCCTGGCTGGTGGCACAGTGGACAAGGCGCCGGCCTGTGAACCCAGTTCGCAGACTAGGAGTCGCTGGTTCGATTCCCAGCCAGGACAACATAACAAGGTTGCAAGCCAGGTCTTCAGCCAAGTCTGTGGCTAGAGGCAGGTGAAAGGCAACCATACATTGACATCTTTCTCCCTCTCTGCCTCTCTCCCTTCCCCCACTCTCTAAAAATAATAAATAAAATATTAAAACAAAACAAAACAAAACAAAACAAACAAACAAAAAAAAAACCTTGATTTAAAATGGAAAGTTTGTGAATAAGAACTGTGTCTTTGGTTTTAGGAGAAAAAAAAATCAGCATGTTTTGACTATCATTTTTCTATTTTTGTCAGTTATTTTCATAAGGTTTGCATATATATCACAACTGGCAATAATTATGCCAACATACTACTTTATTTATTTATTATTTTAAATATTTTATTTATTATTTTCAGAGAGAGGGGAAGGGAGAGAGGCAGAGGGAGAGAGACATCAATGTATGTTTGCCTTTCACCTGCCTCCAGCTAAAGACCAGGCTGGAGATCTGGCTGGAGACCTGGCTTGCAGCCTGGTTATGTGCCCTGGCTGGGAATCGAACCAGCAACCTTTGGGTTCGAAGGCCGGCACCTTTCCTCTGAGCCACCAGCCAGGGCTTCTACTTTAAAAATAGAGTGTAAAATGTGTTGGCTGTATGTGATTATCCTATGTGCTGTACATGTAATTAAGCTTATGTCTTGAATTAATCATTTCTTGGTTCCTCTCCTTCACTATTCCTATAAATTCATAAAGAAGCTCTTCCAGCTTTATCTGTAAATACCTTTCCAATCAGCACACCTCTCTCCAACCACCCCCACCCTGCAACTCAAGCCCAATCCACCACTGTGTCTTGACTAGATTGCTCCAATTATATTTGTAATTGTCCCATCTTCATATGCTCTATTCTACCCCTCCTCCAATTTTTCCTTCATATTGAAGCCAAAGATATCTTTTCAAAATTCAGATCTGATAATGTCATCGTGCTCTTTTCCATATGCCACACTAAAGGCTTGATTGGCATGGCGACTGTGCTTGTCATGAGATCAATTTCCATTCATCACTCACACTGCCCTGGGCCCAAGCCTTAAAAATGCATGCCAGATTGATAAAAATAACTTAGAAAAGTAAACCAGAGTTGCAAGAGAATCTGAGTGAGGATGAACATTTAGTTTGCTCTATCCAGGAAAGATGGACTCATGTTGACAGTTGAGTCAATTTTTAAAATGGAAAGAAAATGCTTTTAAAATGCCCTCAAGTAACATGTGTGTCCTGGAGTTCACAACTTGGCTGTCACACACCAAATGCGCTGTTTTATATAAATAAGCCTCCAGACACCACCACTTCCACCAAAATCAACAATTTTTCTTTTAGCATATTGCTACTATCCTTCACACAATGATAATTTTCTCATTGCCTTTGGAAAATGGAGCAACTAACAGTCCCATCAGTTACTGCATGTATCTCAAAGCCTGAGTCACTGAGTGTTGTTCAATGCTTTTTAAGTTGCACACAATATTGTCATTAGAAGTAACCCAATTATTGAAAAAGGTAAAACGAATGAAAAGTGTGTCCAGAACCCTGGCTGGTGTGGCTCAGTGGACTGATCACTGGCCTGTGAACACAAGTGTCTCTGGTTTGATTCCCAGCCAGGGCACATAAGCAAGTTGCCAACCAGGTCCCCAGCTAGAGCCCTGGCTGGAGGCAGGTAAAAGGCAAAAACATACATTGATGTTTCTCTCCCTTTCTTCTTTCCCCTTCCCCTCTCTCTAAAAATAATGAATAAAATCTTTTAAAAAAATAAAAATAACAATATTTTAATCAGTTGATCAATCACTCTAAGCTTTTCCAAGTACATTTTTGCTTTTATTGAAAAAAATACATTTTAATATTTTATCATCATGCTTGATATTATCTGCTAGATATAATAATTTTACATTAGACTCTGTTAGCTTTTGTATGTATCTCACAAATCAATGATTTTAATCAATACCAGTAGAAGAAATAAAATGCAAAAATACTTTTTATATTTTTCAGATAATGACTAATCATGTTTCTTTTTGCTACTCCAAACACATATGTATACCCAAACAAAAATGAATCAAGATTGCTGGTCTTACTTTCTACCAAGATTTCCACAGCTGGGTTCCTAATGCAAAATGCAAATTAAACAAACTTAGTGACTTTTAATTCAAGATGAAGAACTAAATCCATGCCCCAACTCCTTTTGGTGACTACATTTAATTTTCTGAAAGTAATTTACAGGAGCAAGAAGCAGTGGAAGTGAGCAATGATGGTAAAGAGCTTCCCTGAATTTCTAGGAAAGAGTGGGCAGATGACAGAATGCTAACAAACCACACAGCATGGTGTAAACTCCAGTCTGCAGCTGAGATGGAAACCCCTCAACATCTGAGGAAACCAAGTAACAAATTGTGAGGTTTAGCAGGGGCCAGAAAACAAGCTATGCAGATGGATGGGAAAACTCAATGTTATCATCATAAACATTTCCTGAAATTTAGTCTATAATGGCAAAAATATCCCATTCATTGTCCCAAATTTGATTAACTTTGTAAGTTGGCTATATGAAAACCATACAAGGCTAACTATAAAAATTTGATTGGAAAGAATAATGTTGAATTTGCATTGGCTCGTATCAAACTATGCTAAAGCTGTGCTAATTAAATGAGTTTCAGACTCTCTAAAAAATGGTCAGATAACTGCAACATAATATAAAGCAAAATATAATATAAAGCAATATACTCAGGTAAGAAAAGTAGTATAATATATGATAAATATGTTATTTCATTTCATTGACAAGATTCAATCACAAAATTTTAAATATATGTTAAATATGTCCATATATGCTTATACCTTTATTAAATTCTATAGATAACCTGACCTCATTTTTGTTGACTTGATCTGCCTGTTTCTTAAAGGGGCTAGCTAAATATGACCATTGACATAATCTATCACCCTTTTATATTTAGTAGTTTCATCATTATGATTTAATGTTATTAATTTAAGGTACATACATGTTTTTTTCTTAATTATATTGGACTTTAACATAAAAATTCATTGTCATTTCAGTATTATGTGAAGTTATGTTTTATATTAATATTTTAGTTTCTGCTCTTAGTGATGCTAAAATATGCCTAAAGTATCTTTGTTTACTGTTTTCATTAAAATGCCCTTGGTAAGTTTTCATTCTTCTGTTCGTATATTTTAAGAGAAAAAAAAGAAAGTTCATTCATTTAAACATTATGAGTTTTCTATTTTTGTAATTCTTAATAGTTGCTTTAAGTTTCTCAATGGAATAATCTGCAGTTAATTAGCCTAATTATATGCTCATGTATTGACTTGGTTTCTCATGTTTCTTATATCCATGTCTTCTCCTTTTTAAGATTTATTTATGTAATTTTTTAGAAATGATATATGGTATACTTTATTAATACTAACATATTGAGAATATATTTATTTTGCTTACTTTTTAAAAATATATATTTTATTTATTATTTTTAGAGAGAGGGGAAGGGAGAGAGGCAGAGAGGGAGAGAGATATCAATGTATGGTTGCCTTTCACCTGCCTCCAGCTATGGACCTGGCTAGAGACCTGGCTTGCAACCTGGTTATGTGCCCTGACTGGGAATCAAACCAGTGACCTTTGGGTTTGCAGACTGGCGCCTTATCCACTGTGCCACCAGCCAGGGCTATTTTGCCTATTTCTTGATCAAAACTTTTGCCCACTGTGGTATGCTGTGTTAAAATATGTTTATTCTTAGAATTTGAATGCAGTGATCTATTATTTTCAGTATCCTGTATTTTAAATAAATGATCTAAAAATAGCCATAACTTGATTCCTTGTAAATATATTTCCTTTTTTTCCCCAAATTGTAGAATACCAAATATATTTGTCTTTAGGCTTCAATATTTCTTTTGTACTTCTTAAAGTGTCTGTCTCATGTTAACAATAACATTGATAGATATTTAGTCACTTTCCATAATTTATTAATATGTTTTGGCATATATTATTTAATTATGATTTTGTATTTATGCATACATGTTGTCTCTTCTCTCTCCCTTTGGATTTCCTAATAACTAATAAATGGATATGAATATTTTATTCATTGAATCAAATTTGAGCTCTCCAATTCTCTTTTATAATTTTTTATCTTTTTGTTGTATTGGACTATTTTTTTGTATAACTCTTCAATGTTTTTATAAAATGAATATGCTATTTTTGTTATTATAGTTGTTAATATCTATCCTAATAGCATTAACAATTATCTAATGAACGAACTGTTTCAAAAGGAAGTTCTTTTCTTTCTTTTCTTCTCTTTAACTCTGCGTGTTTCTCTCTTCATATGTATGTGTGTGTATGTATCTCACATACACAAACACATTACTGGTTATATTTCAATATACAGATCACTTATTTTCTCCCTAAGGTTCCTAATTTGAAGTTGATTATTTTTTAAAATATATTTTTTTCTTACATTTTGGCTTGATGGATAAGTTAGTTCTTTTTTATTAGCATTCCCAATATAGCTGGTGATCATTCAAAGCTTTGTAATTCCTGTTTCTTAAATAAATATATGCACACATACATGTAACTGAATTAAGACTTTTGATGAGTAAAATGAAAGTCATGGATTGCTGATACTATGGATCCCTGGCCATCCTGGTGAATAAAGATGTGAAGTCAAGCTCTTTTCAATCAATGGAGAGAGAAAAGTGCCTTCCTCTTTTTATAAAATGCTTTTAAAAATCCTGTGCTTCTCATACCATGTTCATGGTTGGGAAGAATTAACATCATTAAAATGTCCATACTACCCAAAGTCATCTACAGATTCAATGCAATCCCTATTAAAATACCAACATCATATTTCACAGGATTAAAACACTTAAAAAATTCATCTAGAGTAAAAAATGACCCCAAACAGCTACAACAATCCTGAGAAAGAAGGACAAAGTAGGCGGAATCATAATATCAGATATCAAGCTATATTACAAAGCCATAGTAACCAAAACAGTCTGGTACAGGTACATGAACAGACAAACAGATCAACAGGACAGAATAGACAGCCCAGAAACAAACCCAGAACTCCATGGACAAGTAGTATTTGACAAAGTGGGAAGGAACAGAAAATGGAGTGCAAATAGCCTCTTCAACAAGTGGTGTTGGGAGAACTGGACAGACACTAGACCACCAACTAACACCATACACTGGAGTAAACTCAAGTGGATAAAAGACTTAAACATAAGCAGTGTCACCATAAAAGCCATAGTGGGAAACAGTCAAAAAAATCGCAGATATCCCACACAGCAAAATTTTCACCAAAATATCTCTCAAGGCAAAGGAAATAAAGAAACAAATAAATGGGACTACATCAAACTGAAAAGTTTCTGCTCAGCCAAAGAAATCATTGAGAAAATAAAAAGGGAACCAACCATATGGGAAAACATATTTTGCCAATGACACATCAGACAAGGATTTGATCTCCAATATATAATTGGATTGGGGATTGGGGAGAAGGAGGTAAGGAAGGGGAACAGTTTAGTCAAGAAACTAGCATGGATGACCCAAGGACACAAACGACACATGTTAGTGTCTATGGTGGGAGAGTTGGTGGATAAGGAGGGTGGGGAAGGGGAGAGCAGAGGGGGGAAAATGAAATAAATGTAATATAACAACAATTTTTAAAAATCCTGTGCTTCTATCATAAGGTAAGATACCATCACCAAAAAGTGCACAAACCAAATTATTTAGCTCAAAGAATTACCACAACATATGTATCTATGTAGCTATTATTCAGGTTACTATAACATATATTTCTATGTAGCCATTACACAGGTTACCACAACATATGTATATGTAGCCATTATGCAGGTTAGGAATGAGAACACCATCAATGTCTCAGAAGTGACTCCGTATTAATTCACTTCATTTTATCCAATCCAAGGTAATTACTATCCTGATATCAAGTGAATTTCAAGTACATGAATATATATTAATTTATAATAATTTCAAAGAACAAACCTTAATGCAGGTCCCAAGAATAGAGGCCTCCAGAATAGGGATTCCAAGAATGGAATGTCTGTTAAGTTTGCTGCGGCCTTGAACTTTGGAAGAGATCAGGGAAGGCCCAGGGTTTTGAGCCAGAAGGCCAGTCACTGCTGCCTTTCTTCTTGCTCCTGAAAGACTATAGGTTTATGCCAAGCTTGTGCAATTCAGCCCCTGTTCTGGTTTCCGGTAGTCTCTCCAGCAATTGGGACAGAGGTCACTCCCACACCTGTCAAGGTCTCTGGAGCCAGGTGCCTTCCCACTGTGACTGACTGGTGGGGATGGGAGATCCAGCAGTCCACCACAACTGGAATTGCATTATAGATGGGGCCAGCTGAATGATCTTAAAGTTGAGTCTGGGAGGAGCTGGCCTTTAGCACCCTGCACCCAAGTGTTTTTCATTCCCAAATTATTAAAAAAGAAAGAAAGAAAGAAAGAAAGAAAGAAAGAAAGAAAGAAAGAAAGAAAGAAAGAAAGAAAGAAAGAAAGAGAGAAAAAAAGAAAAAAAATCCAAACACCATTATTTTAGTTTGTTTTTTGAAACCAATATAAATAAAATTTTGCTATGTGCATTATTGTCTGCTTTTGTTCAATGTTATGTTTCTGAGATTCATCATTGTTATTCCACATTGCATAATCACATTGTTTAGTTTATTTTCATTGCTATATTATAATCTATTTCATAAATTAACACATGGTGTATTTTTGGTTATTTATAGGTTTTGGCAGTAATGAACTCTAATGATGTAAACTGCATTACGTCTCCAGGAAAGGCTTTACATCTGTTGAAAAAGTTGAAAATCACCTACAGGTATTGAGATGTTGTCCTCTCATCTCTATGGCTGGCAATAGACATTCTGATGGTTTATCATCATTATAAATAGTAAACATTTTCTGTATTTTATCTAGGGTCTAGAATCATAAAATGTGAAAGTAGAAGGCAATCTTCCCAAGTTGTGTAATTAATTACCTTGCTGGTTCCTCCATAGCCTTACCTCACTCTCTAATTCTTATGAAGCAGAGGAGCTGAATTGGTTATTTGGGCTATAATCTTGAGAAAACTCACTGTGATGAATGCTGTCTATCACTGCAGCTTTATCACAGTTAAATGCTATTTCTTTCATAGTAAGAAATTTCTCAAATGCCCTCATTCTTTAGTAGTATCTTTACAGATGTTGCAATGATGCAATGGGTTTATTTTTGTTTCAATATTCATTTATTAGGCAATAGAAGGGGTAAATGAATCTTACAGTCTTTTTAAAGCATAATTAAAGAACTTAATGAATGAAGAGTCAAAAGAAGGGAGATAAAATTAGCTGCAACAAAAGTAGTAATAGAAATCTTCTTAAATTGCTAAAAAATGTACATGCTCAAATCTAAAAGATAATTGAGTTGTGGTAAAAATTAATATCATATGTCCCCCTAGAAATAACTGGAATGAGGTATATGATTGAATGGTTCAGCATCTGTTCCATCCTCCTCCTAGTGTTCATGCAAGCCAGAAAAAACTGGCATCTTTCCAGACAATCTTACAGTTGGGATTTTGGATGTTATTTAAGGAGGAGACTTTGCCTTTTCTGCTTCTCATGCTTCCTTTCCCTGCCACAGTTGAGGAAGCACTGGGTTGAACTGATGTCAAAAGTAAGGCACAGACCTAGTGTTGCAGTTCAATATATAGAGCATCCTTCCCATAAGCCAAGGTTTCAGATTCCATCCCCATCAGGGAACGTACGGTAAATGCGTGGATGAGTGAAGTGGCAAATTCTCTTTCTCTTCTCTCTCTCAAACTAGTAATAAGGAAAAATATATTTAAAAAATAATGCTAAACACAAACATCCTCCCTGGAATCACTACAAAGAGTCTCTGCTTGCTTATAGTGAGCAAAGGCTGCTGTCGCCTATGCTTCCCCCCACCCCCCCCACCACCAGTCACAGTTCTGCCTCTTGGGGCTGGTTCTGACACAGCCCAGGCACCACTCTCCCTGTTTCTTCCCACCCAAGTTGGGGCAGGGGCTGAACCACCCCAAGACCCCACTCACAGGGTTTACTCAAATCTTAGGCCCTTCTTTCTTCTTCTTTCTCTTTCCTCCTTCCTCCTCCCTCCTTCCTCCTCCTTTTCTTTCTTTCTTTCTCTTTCTTTCTTTGCTTTCTTTCTTTCTTTCTTTTTCTTTCTTTCTTTCTTTCTTTCTTTCTTTCTTTCTTTCTTTCTTTCTTTCTTTCTTTCTTTCTTTCTTTCTTTCTTTCTTTCTGTCCGTCTTTCTTTCTTCTCTCTCTCTCTCTTTTTTTCTTTTCTTTGTTACCAACATAAGTTATGGTTCAAATTTTTAAAAATAACACTAACTTTGTATGGATGATGTCTCAAATATATTACATGGTATTCTCCAGGGAATATCACTTTTGACCTGAACAAAAGTGGTTCCTCCACCTGTGATAGTAGCAGATTCCTAATGTTTGGATCACAGGTAAAATTGTGTGTTCTAGGGTCATCATTTCTAGAAGTAGCTTCTTTATTTCTCATCTTTATACTCATACAGAGGTGATAACATCCTTGGTCGGCCAGCTTGGCAACGTTCATCTGAAAGTCATTTCTAGAGTTTCTATTTAAAGAGTATTTCTCCAGCTCTTCTAAAGATTGTGAAAAACCTAATGTTTTCTGTTAAATCACTTCCTGTCTTAAAACACTAGGGTTGCATCTGCTTTCTTCAAGTTGACCCTTACTTAAAAATTGTTTGATATTAGAAATGGTTGCAGATAGCCAAACCTTCAAGAATCCATGTTTCATCTGACAGGGTTTGTAAGCAGTGAGGATTTGTTCCACTAAGAAAGTAAAGTTGCTATTAAAAATTAGAAAGAATAAATATAAAGATTTAGAAATACCAAAATGGAGTGGATTTAACTAAATGTGATTAATTTGCTCAATCCCATTTACCACGGTATGGAAAGACAAAAAAAAAATTATTTAAAATGTTTCTTCTAATTACCTAGAATAGAGTACTTATGAAAGTACTCTATGAATGGAGGTGTGACTTAGTTATGTTTATCTACACAGTAAAGCTTAAATAACTAATATTGTAATATCATAACTTAGATTCACTTTTGATTAGAGGACAAAGGAGCTTCACAATCCTTAATACTATCTCTTTTACAGTTAATCTTTGGACTGAGATATCCAAATACAGACTAAATTAGAACGTTTAAGTTGTTGCGGATATTATAATTTGAGAACCTTTGGATAAATACCCCATTTAAAGGTGTTACCTGTGAATAACTGAGAACTTAAGAACTGAAATAGTGATGTTTGGAAACATTTACATGATTTCAATTGTATTTGAATTTTAAATTTCAACAATGCTTTTACTTAACTCACTATCTAATAAAGCTCATTTTCTTTATTTTATTATTTTTTAATTTTTAAAATTTATTTTTATTGTGACACTATTACACATATCACCATTCACCCCTCTGCCTGTTTCCACTCAGTGCTCCCCTTGTTCCCCCTGGCCATCACCACACTGATTTCTGTGCCTATGAGTTCTGCATATATATTCCTGGACTATTCACTTCACCTGTTTTTTTTTTCCACAGTTGAATTTTATTTTTTGAATTTTTAAAAATTAATGTATTATTGTTCTATTATAGTTGTCCCATTTTTCCCCATTGCTCTCCTCTGCCCTGCCCATCCCATCCCTTCTTCCACTGTCAATCCCCACCCTGTTGTCCATGTCCATGGGTCATTCAGTCTTCCCTTCTCATTATTTCTATTTTTAGAGAAAATGATAAAGCCTGAGGAGATAAATATCTATTTTTCTTATGTACTACCAAGTTTTTTTTTGCCATTCCATCTATGAAAACAAATCAGATTACTCATTAATTAAATTCAATGTTTAACCAAGAAAAATAATTCCTGTAGGCTAAAAGGATCATATTGTTTTGATCAGTTTTATCAAGAGTAACCAAAGGAATAAATGTGTAAATGTTGTCAAACAAACTAGAGTAGAGCTAAAGGGACAAAATATTTTTTTTTGACTTACTATTTTTATTTTTCAATTACATTTTGAGTCAGGATGAATTTTTTGACATAGCATATTTATCCAATATACTGCATTTTGTGTGTGGTGTGCCAGGTCATCCAGCTAGGAATGAGTCTACTTGCTTGCTCAATTGAAAAAGTATGATCTAGATTTAATAGTAGCCAACATTAAAATGAGTTGAGATGACAGAAATCAAAGTCTAATTTTGAGGAAGGAATCCAAAACCTTAAGGGGATAAGGAAGGTTGGCTTGATTTATTTATTTTTGACCCATAATTCAGTTTCAACTGAGTTCCATAAAGGTCATGGGAGATAATTTGTTTATGAAGATTAAAGAGGAGATTATTCAACTGAAATAGACTTTCTCATTTCCCCATGGAGAATGTGATCCTAGAGTTTCAGATATTAATAGCCAGGATTTTACAAATTATCATACAAGACAGCAGGTCCCTTGGATTAGATTGATTTTATCCAAGTAATCATTGGTGGCTGTTAATTGATCTTTGTGCTCCTAAATTTTATACACACACACACACACACACACACACACACACACACAAATATATATATACACATATGTATACATACATATATATACACATACATATATGTATATATGTATATGTATGTGTAATTTCAATGCTATAATTAGAAACAACTCAACTATTGCTACAATAATAATAACAGCAACAACAATAAAATAAGCCTAGCAATAAAGTCCTTACTGTTTGAGGAAGAGATATATTCATGATGTTTCATTTAGTTCCTAGCATGGTTCAATTCACGGGCCTAGATACTCTCACATAAAGGTGGAATTTGATAGTAATTAGGAAAGACTCCACAAAACTCCAGAAGTATTTATTATAAATCTTTCTAGCATGCTTTAGGGTGACCAGAGGTTGTTTACAAGATAATTGTACTCTGGGAGAAAATAAAATTCCCAGATCTTCTGAGAATTACTGGATGCTAGCTCTGTGTCAACACAGTTCTTAGGAGACTCAAAACATCTTTTAGCCTATCAGTTACAGTAAGAAGTTATAGGGGTTGAATAAAAAAATGATTTTATTTGAGTGCATCACACAGTGATCCTAGTGAGTGCATGACCAGCCTCTACTTATTTTCTCCAAAACTAAATAGTCAACCATCACAAAATAAAAAACAATATGTTTCTGATTCCGACATATATATTAGATAATATATGATTATATATAATTTAGTGAATGCACTGAGCTACATGTTGCCTCGTGAAACATAGGTGGATTGATTAAATGGGTCCATGATTAAATGAAATTCAATCTTCCTACTTCCTTAAATTTTTGGATTCCTTCTACACTTTATGTAGAAATTTCTGGCATTTCAAATTAATTTAATGTTGGCCACTTGACCACCTGGGAAAACACTCATAGTGGCTTCTTGTCTTCTATAGTAAGAATTATTATTGTAGGCAATGCCAACTTGAGCATTAGGGACTGATCATCTCTCATAGTTAATTCAAAGTAGCAGTTAATGAAAATCTTCAAATTTTTAAAAGATGAAAATGTGATGAATTCTTTCATGTCTTTATTTAATTCTACATTTTTAACTCTGCAAAAGACCAAAACCTTTTTAGGTAATGATTTAGATTATTGACTGATATGTGGGTAAAGATTCCAAGTACCTTATAAAGATACGCCAGTTCAGAAAAAAGCACTCTGAAAGTGGTAGCAAAGCCAGGAACCAGTATATTTATGAAATCACAGACCATTATAGCATGTTCTACCCCCAGTAAGAATACAGCCACATATACAATTACTACCAATGGCTCAGTTGGATTTTGTGATTTCCATCCCCACAACTGTGGGCTCTGTAAGACTAATAACCCTGGCCTTGGCCAGGTAGCACAATTGATTAGAGCATCATTCTGATATGCTAAGGTTGCAGGTTTAGTCTCTAGCCAGGACACATACAAGAATCAACTAACAAATGCAAAAGTTAAGTGGAGCAACAAAAACAACAAATCGATATCTCTCTCTCTCCTCTCTTTTTCTTCTTTCCTCTCTTTCTAAAATTAATTTGAAAAAATGACTAATGATCCTGATTTTAAGAGTATAATGGAAAAAGACTTTTCCTTAGAATTGGGAAGAGAGCAGTCTAGATGTTTCCTCTCATAACTTCTATTCAGTATAATACTTGGCTTTCTAGACAGTGCAAAAGACCAAAAGATAATTATAAAAATATAGAGATTAGGAGATTAGAAAAGAAGAAGTAAAAAGTATGTTTATTCATAATGGTAACATCATCTGTGTAGAAAGGTCACACAAATGTACCCGAAAAATTACTAGAACTAGTTAGTATAGAGAATAGGAAGGTTATAAGATCTTTTACTCAAAACACACTTTGCAATTCTACCTGTTAGCAAGTAACAATTAAAAATTGAAATTACAAATGGGATTATGGTAATAAAATGGCAGAATAAAAAAGCCCCAGAAGGTCCTGACAGGTGGCACAGTGGATAAGGCACTGGCTTATGAACCCAATGGTCACTGGTTCGATTTCCAGTCAGGGCACATAACCAGGTTGCAAGCCAGGTCTCCAGCCAGGTCTGTAGCTGAAGGCAGGTGGAAGGCAACCGTAAGTTGATATCTCTCTCCCTTCCTTTCTCTCTAAAAATAATAAATAAAATCTCAAAAAAAGAAAAGCCCCAGACTTTCCTTCTCTTGAAGGGGCACCGTTTAACAATTAACAGACCAATTTCCTTTTTGACCAATCCACAAATCAGTAAGGGGCTCCTGCACCCCAGGCAGGTAAGAAGTCAGTAGCATCAAAGTGAGTAAGAAAATTTGTGACATTTGCCACAGATCATAGTCCCTCAATCTGGTTTATCATGGTGTGACTGGGAAAACCCCTTCTAGTTTTTCATGTTTCTCTCAGGAAGGAAAAAAATTGAAATATATTCCAATATTCAGACATTTCAGAGTGCTGTCTACAAAATTGTCTTCTATGTCACTTGTCTCAGTGTATAGATTGTGCAAGATCTGTACACAGTACACTGAGAACTATATAACATTGCTGAGAAAAAAATTAAAGAAAACCTAAATAAATGGAGAGATTTTTTGTGCCCCTAGATTTAATAAAACAGTATTCCTTTTTTGTGTGTGGGGAGTTTTATTTTATTTTCCATTATAACACAATATTTTCAAAATGCCAGTTCTCCCATACATGAGCTGTATAATTCGTGCAACCCTAATTAAAATCAAAGCCAGCTTTTAAATGGAAACTTAAAAGCAAATGCAAAATAACCTACTAGCCAAGGCATTTATTTAAAAAGATGAATAAAGTTGAAGGTCTTGACAGCATTTGAAGTCAGACACAAAGGATTATGCACTAAATAACATTTATGTGTAATTTCTAGAAAAGGCAAATATATGTAGAAAACACATCAGTGGTTTCTGTTGATGGGTGCAGAAAGAGAGACTGACTGCCAAGAGGCATAAGGGAATATTTTAGGGTGATGAAACGTTCTAAAACGAGATGTGGCATCATTGAACAATTCAATAAATTTAAGAAAAAATAATTAAATGCTCATACTATGTGAATTTTATGGTATTTCTATTATTCTTTAAAGTTGTTTTTAAAGTGTTTTAAAGCTGCTTCTTTAAAAATAATGATAGCTACAACTCCTTGAATGTCTAATCAAAATGAAAATGACATTCACATAGCATAAACATCCAAGAAAGATACATGCCACATATCTTATTTTATTTCAAAATCTAAAACTATTTTTTTTCATTCAACTGAATAGTTCTTTAGATCATAAAGTGATCATATAATTTAAAAAACTTTGAACATGTCAGTAACACCAGAAGAATTAAAAAAACACATTTTTTAGTCACTGTCTGGTGGCACTGTGGATAAGGAGCTGGCCTGCAAACCCAAAGGTTCCTGGTTTGATTCCCCAGCCAGGGTACATGATGAGGTTACAAGCCAGGTCTCCTGTCAGGTCCGTAGCTAGAGGCAAGTGAAAGCCAACCATATATTGATGTCTCTCTCCCTCTGTCTCTCCTCCTTCCCCTCTCTCTAAAAATAATACAATCTTATAAACATTTTAAAATTTTTCATTCATTATTTTTTAGAGAGAAGGGCAAGGAGGGAGGAAGAAAGGTAGAGAAGTATCAATGTATGGTTGCCTTTCACCTGCCTCCAGCTATGGATCTGGCTGGAGACCTGGCTTGCAAACTGGTTATGTACCCTGACTGGGACTCGAACCAGTGACCTTTGGGTTTGCAGGCTGGTGTCTATCCACTGAGCTAACAGCCAGGGCTTAAAAAAATACATTTAAAGAAATTGTATTCTTGTTTAATCTGAAGACCCAGATAAAAGGTCTGTACCAAAACTATTGGCTACACAAACTGTTTTAATTATATTGACATTATTTAAATACTTTCGGGACAGGTATTCATATGTCTGAAATTCTTTCATTCAAATATTCTGGTATGATAATTTTTGCTGTTTAATCTTTTCCAGATCATATAAAATTTATTTACTTTTAGCTATGTTTTATTCTGTAAAGAACAATACAAAAATATCAATGAGAAAAAGAACACAATTAAATGTTACTTAGAAATATTTATAGGTCATAAGTATGAAACTAGAAAATTGAATAATTTTATATTAAGTATTTAATGAACTCTTCTTAAGATAGACTTATTTCATGAACATTTCAACTTATAGAATACCTAATTAATTTATCCAATGAATAATACGGAGAGACATTTACATATTTTCTTTGGAAAAATTTATAAGTATTGGTTAAAAGTTATGTAAAGGTTTATGTAAACATTTATATATTGGACAGGTTTCACTTAAAGGTGAGACATTCTTATTAATATTGTATTTATTTATTTATTTAAATGAGCTTTTTAAGTGCCTTTTTATTTTAAAGATTTTTATTTATTATTTTTAGAGAGAGGGGAAGGGAGAGAGGCAGAGAGGAAGAGGAGCATTAATGTATGGTTGCCTTTCACCTGCCTCCAGCTATGGACCTGACTGGAGGCCTGGCTTGCAACCTGGTTATTTGTGCCCTGGCTGGGAATTGAACCAGTGACCTTTGGGTTTGCAGGCTGGTGTCTTATCCATTGTGCCACCAGCCAGTGCCTATTAATTTTTTAAATTAGGATCACAATTCTTGCAAGCATAAAAATGGTTTAATTTATTTTACCTGGAATTTTAGCAATTAATTTAGATAATAAAACAAAAATGAAAATAACTACTATAATTGACAAAGAAATGCCTCTATTTTTTGATATTATTATTCTTTTGAAGAGAACCTAAAGCATATAAATAAATAAGATTCATGTGAAATGCAATAATAAAGTAGGATATGGTACATAATTTTTAAGAGATAAAAAAATCACAAAATAGTATTTCTTAGGTGATATTTTATTAGAATATTGTAAATCTACTGATTGCACAAAATTTCTATAAAGATCTCAACATAAGTTTTGATTCAAATATTCAAAACATTGAAACATACCTAATTAAAGAATGTAGATTACTCAATCAATGCCTTTGATATTCCCTCATTATTTAGGAAAAATCAAATTAGATTTTTGTTCCATATCTACTAATATATAAATATTGTGGTGTTTATATTTATATATATAATAAGAGAATAATTGGAGCAGACTAATGTGAGTATGTACGGAAATTTTTTTTTTTGTATTATTTCCATTACCATTTATCCCCTTTACACCCTCTTCTACCTCTACCATCTTCACTTCCTCCCACAATAACTGCACTGTTGTCCATGTTTAGGAGCCCTTTATCTTTCTTTGCTCAATAACTCCACCCCTAACCTACCCACCCATGCCAGAATTGTCAACCTGTTCTCTATGAGTCTGTCCCTATCTTGCTTGTTAATTCAGTTTGTTTGTTAGAGTCCACATACTCCTCTAAGTGCGATCAAAGGATATTTGGCTTTCTCCAATTGGCTTATTTCCCTTTGCCCAATGTTCTTCAGGTCCACCCATGCTGTCACAAAGGGTAAAATTTTCTTTTCTTTTCATTAATTTTTTGTCTAATAATATTTCATTGTGTAAATGTATCAGTTTTATCCACTCATCTACTGATGGACACTTGGGCTGCTTCCAAATCTTGATATTTTAAATACTCTTTTGAATTACTGTTTTGGGTTTATTAGGATAAATTTTCAGAAGTAGCAATGCTGATGCACAGAATTTTTGATTGGATAAAATTATTTAATGATACAGGGGTTTGACAATAAGGATATATATTTAAATATATAACAATCACATTAAAAGTAAATAAATTTTTGAAATATCTGCAATAGAAGTGGCAGATCATATTTTAGTATTACTCTTTCATTAGGAGCTTTTACAAATCAATAAAATATTTACTAGTAAATTACACAAAGTAATTTATTGAAAATATCATTTCAATGACATGCCTTTGAAGAAAGTATTTCACTTCAATAAGTTATCAAAGTGATAGAATTTAAAAAATGACTGGGTGTCATATTTTTCTATTTAATAATAAAAAAATAAAATAGGTTGCAATTTTCATTACTGACTATAATAAAATTATATGAATTCTACCGTATACACATAAATGGAATAAAAACTGGCAATTCTACCAGAAGCCTATGTGGCACCCTTTGAAACAGTTCTTAAAAATATTCACTTTGCTTAACTAAATTATTTCATTTCAATGAATTAATTTAAATAAATAGTAAAATGTAACATATGGTTACAAGGATGTTGATATAACTTATATTCATAGAAGCAAACAATTAAGACTACATTATATGCTGAACTAATATTTATTTATAGTCATATTACTACCACACAAGGAGATCATTAAAATGTGGTAGAATATGGCATGTCCTCTAATATACACTGAAGTGTAAAATAGGTAGCAGATCAGAATAGTGTTCTATCATTGTGTGTGTATGCTTATGAGCATGTGCAAATGAGCATGAATATTTCATATTAATATGAAAAATCTGGATAATAAATGTTAAATAGCTTTATTTGATTGATATAAAATGTTTCATTTTAATTTAATTTAATTTTTTGTATTTGTTACAATGGACCTTGTATAAAACAGTAAAGAAGAAAACAGTAAGTATATTGAAATTTAAACACTACAAAGTACCAAAATATTGATTAAGGAAAACTACAGGAGTGGAATCCTGATTTTTGTAAAGAAGACCAATAATTCTTTAGTCCTCTAAACTAAATAATTTTTCTCTTTTGATCAATTCCTCACTCCATCAGTTTTTTGGCTTTTTATTGTGCCTCTATGTTTGTTGGATTAACTGAGATGAGATGAAAATATAAAGATCTTTATCTTTCTCATTTGAATCTTGGTACCCTTGGTACCCCTGGTACCTGCATGTACATTAAACCTATCTTTCTCTCTCTCTCTCTCTCTCTCTCTTTCTTTTCTTTCTTTCTTTCTTTCTTTCTTTCTTTCTTTCTTTCTTTCTTTCTTTCTTTCTTTCTTTCTTTCTTTCTTTCTTTCTTTCTTTCTT